>RCWM02000377.1:0-15000 GCA_003667255.2 Euschistus heros | reverse complement strand
TATGGTGACATTTTGTAATACCAGATTTCTAAGTAATAGTTAAAGAAAAAGTAATAAATTTGGATAGTAAACCCTACTTTGTTAAACACACAAAAAGTGGAGAAAATCCTATTAAATATTATCAATTTTATTTTTAAAATAATGCATATAATAAACTGAGAAAAACTCTCATAAATAATCAAAATTTGGTTTTAATAAATTGTCTATAGTTTAAGCTCCACAGATTAAATAAACTTGTTTCACAAAGATCAATCAACATTTAGTATTAATTTCATACAAGAATATTATGATTAGAAATTAAATAATGAAGATTTTATAACAAGCAATAACTTAATTTAAGAAATCTTTATAATAACAAATGTCTATAAAATTTACAAATGTATTATACATCATGCATATGTATTTTATTTTTCTATTCATGGTATTATTCTTAGGGGACTTAATTACAGAATAAAGTATGTTTTCAATTCTATTCTATTCAATCTCACATAAGTTCAATATTTTATATTTAGGACTTGGAGGCCAAATGCATTAGGGCCAGAGTCGAAGTCTTTAAATACCTGGCTCAAAGCAATAACTTTTCACTCCACTTTCTATTTCAATTTAACTCTTTGCATTCCGAAGCCGCGAACCCATGCCTGGCACAGAACTCATATGCCGGGTATGAGCCGGCAATTCTTTTTGTGGCTTTCACTCAGGTGGCTGGGACGGACTATTTTCTTCCCCCAGTGCTCGGATTTTTTTTACACTTTTCTGTAGCATGATACTTTTTTTTATTACTTCAAGTACAATAATATAATACAAACACAAGAAATTAAAAAAAAAATCAATAAAACAATATTATCTTCAAGAGAGAATCTTGAAAAAAATAATGCCAGTCTGTACCCGGCTTATGAGTCCTGTGCCAGACAAGTGGAATTTATAATCTGAGTGGAATTGCATTTTTATTTTTCCGAATTATAACCGGCTAATGAGTGAAAAGGGTTAATACTCTCTACATTAATTTATTACAATTTCTATTGAATTGGATACTAAAACTAAATAATGACGTAGGCATAGTTTGGCCAACAAAATTAAGAAAGATCAATGGATCACCAAAACTATCACAAAGAATAGTTTAGAAAACCAAGACTCGTCACTGTTATCTACTTCCTATTTCCTCAAGGAAAAATCTTTCATGATTGATATTATAATCTATTATTCCTAAAAAACAAATTAATTTTGACTTTGAAATAATATCATTAATCACTGTTTATTTCTTAAACATAAATTCTCAAATAAAGTAACAGTGTAAGATGTACCCCGGTTCACCACTAGAGTTCTCGCCTTGGTGTCATAAGACATTGCTAGGCCAATGTTGTAGAAGTTTGTGAATTATCATATTTCACAATATTTTTAGCTATATTTTTCCTATCAATAATAGATTATATCTTAATATATACTTAAGTGAACTTTGTTATAATTTCATTATAAGATATGATAGGATGAGAGTATATTAAAATGGTGAGAGTTGAAATTCAAATTTGATCAACTTTATTATATGAATTTAAACTTGGCTTAAAGGCAACTGAGGCCACTTGAAAAATATGCTCCGTGTTTGGTGAGAATGTATTTTGTGAGTGTAAAGCTCAATTTTGGATTTAAAAATTTCGTCAAGGCAATAAAAGGCTTGAATATGATGCTCATTATCTTGAAGTCCTCAAAGTGTCAACATACAGGTAATTCGAGAATCAATTGATTCAGACCAACATCAAACATGTACAAAATAGGTATGCAGTTAAATATTTCACAAGCAACAGCCTGGAGATACCTAAATCAAATAGGCAAATAAAGAAAACTGGATACTTGGGTCCCTCACAAGTTATCAAAGGCAAATAAGAGGCCACATACTGAAAAGTTGACGAGGGATAAATTAATGGAAATTGAATGGGAAACATTGCCCCACCTACCATATTCTCCCAACCTTTCGCCTACTGAATATAACTATTTAAGATCTATGGACAATTGTCTCTGGCAACGATGTTTTGATAACCAGCAAAGCCTAGAATTGGAATTAAATCAGTTTTTTACCAGCAAAGCCTAGAATAGGAATTCAATCAGATTTTGACCAGCAAAGATCGATAACTTTTTAAAAACAGTATTAGAGATCTTGCATTACATGGGATAAATAGTTGTAATGAAGATAATTTTAATGAATAAAGTTATTGGTTCATTGAATCTTTTAATTAACCATAAAAAACAGCAGGACAGTGTAAGTGACCTGTTACTTCCTTCCTAGATTAAAGAAATACAACGCTGTAAAACTTAGCAGTTAGAACTCAAAAAATAGCATAAAGAATCTGAAGCATGATTGTATAAGCAGTAATATATTCTATAAATTTAATATATTTGAGAAGAACATAATAGAAAAAATTAATGTAAATGGATTTAAATTCTCAATGGGAGCTGTGGTTTGTCTAATTTAGATGCAGAAGGTATTTTATTGTTGTAAAAAGCATTTGTTAACCTAATATAAATAAATAATTCTTGGTTGAGAAGTAAATATTAATATGATACTTAAACAATATTGCTTGTAAATGTATGTTGGTAATTTATCAAAAATATATTTATTAGTGTTTTTGTATTAAATCTTATATAATATTAATGTAGCTCAGCATATGTTTTGAGTTTCTGTCCATAAATATTAATTTATTGGCATATTTACATAAATAAAATGACAAATAATGAATAGAACTGGAAAATTTAACTTTTATGTTTCTTTGATGAGAGAGGCACTTTTCCATAGTATTTCATTAGTTCAATAAGAGATAGCACTGATGACATACTATTAATATTATATATACTATTCCAGACAGATGTAAAAGTTATTATGTTTTGTTTGATAACTCTATAGCATTATAGTTTATTTAGCTTATTATATAATAATAATAAGCCATTTATTATTTTTATAACTCAACAAAATAAATCTTAAATTAAAAAAAATACAATAAAAAATAAATGTAACCTATTTACAAAAAACATTTATTTAGCTTATTATAAAAAGATATAAATATAATACACATATACACACAAACCATTTAAAAATAGACAAGCAATGTAAAACCATCTGTGAAAATTTCCATTTCATATCAATATTTAAAGTTAAATATAAATTAAGTTATAATATAATATGTAAAGTTACCTTACAATTGTTCATAATTAACACCTAAAGTAAGCTATGTTAGTGGTATACGATCTTATAAAACTTTACCAATAAAATTTAGCTCTCTTCTATTGCTTTTAGCCAGTAAAGGGAATAAACGGGTACCAAGGACCAATTCCACACTTGGTGCTACTGACACATTCTTGGACGCAAACTTGGAATGTAAAAATAGCTTAGCACTAGGTAAAACTGGAAATGGTTTTCTTTAACATTTAACATAATACTAAATTAATATTAATTGTCATATCTATCTACCTAATTTTACTATTTTCTAATTTATTTTCAATCCCTGTAAAAAACTACTGAAAATATTTCTTTTATTTCAAAATACTTCATATCAAAGCTCATTCATGTTACCTCAGGTGAACTACGCTAGAGTTTATTCTATTTGTTTTACTCAGAAAGGTATCTAACATAATTTAAAATTTTCACAATTGAACTATTTGTAATAAATAAAAAATCATATCAAGTTCATAATTACTTTATATTATAATAATAATACGAATAAAAGATAATGGTGTTTCTATGAGGAGGTGTTATTTAGACATCTGTTTTGAGAAAACATGTGGTTGTATTGAATTAAACTGTTAAGTGAATACAGTTTACAGTTAAAAATAATACTAAAAAGGAAGATTATTTACTGATGAAAATACTAAGTATTTGGGATTCATCATAATTTATTCATTAAAAAAAATTAAACATTTCTGATTAAACTAAAAGACTGAATATCCTTTTATACCCTTTTTATTTTGAAGATCAAGCATTTACTGATAAAAGTAATTTAAAAAATTGCAAATCATGCAATACTGCACATTCATTGATAAATGTAGTTAAACAAAAAATTAAAATAATAGAAAATTGAGAATTTTTTTTTAAATTAGGTATGATGAAGGTCTTTTGATAATAATTTATATTGGAATTGTACTCCTTAAAGAATTTATTAAAAAATGTTTCGACATGTTTTGGGAACTGTAGTTTCCCATCTTCAGGATCAAACATTCTAAAAAATTAAACTCTAACATGTTACAATAAATATACATACATGTGAATTAATTACATAATAATAATTATGAATAATTACTATTGTAATTATCAATTATTAACAACAAAAAAATAATAGGCAATAACGCATGCTATATTGTAAAACTGATGCATTAAAAGCAGAAGTACAAACAACGAATTCATAATTTTAATTGGATATTTGAATATAGGTCCCGGTTTCTCATATATTTTATTAATTTAATTTTTTTTTACAATTACATTTATTTCAATGAAACCAAACCTTCCATAATCGATGAAATATATATATATATATATATATATATATATATATATATATATATATATATATATATGTATGTATGTATATTTTTTAAGGATTTTTTTCAATTTTTCTTTTATAAGTATTCATTCTAAACATTTAAAAACTCTGCTACTGTCCCAAGTTTGATGCAGAAGCTCTAAATACGAAAACATCGGGGAAATCATGGCTTTTTCATTCAATCTTTAATTCATATATAGGTAGTTTCTTCAGGGTGAAGTACAAAACTGCTCCAACATAGGGCACTTGAATTAACATTTTAATTTGATATTGAATTCCAATTTGTTAATTGGTCTTGGATTCAGTACTTAGGTAAGAATATACTGTTGCTAGGCCAACGGTTGTGACAACATAACAACTGCCTACCATAGAAATACATATCCTAAACCAACCTTTGTACCATATCCATACTCTTGTTTGTATTTTTTAATTATTTTTTTATGAATATTGTGAACAGCCCTTCAGTTATGGTTTAATTTTAATGCTGGATCCATTAATAAAAAAGGTTTTATATTAATTGGCAATACACTAAACATATATTTATAAATTTTACAACCTAGTTTTATTGTTTTCAGGAATAACATATTTAACTAATTTACGAAACTTAAAGTAAATTATCTTTATTTCTTTGACTATGGATATATTTTACGGTGATATAAATATTTATAGTCCATATCTGAAGATATATATATATTTTTTTTCTCCTTTATTGTAAAAATCTCTAGGCCAAATAGGATTTTACTTTTTGTTATCTAATATTATCCTTAAATGCATTGTACCAGAATAAAGTTTCCTTTCTATTCTATTCTATGATGCAAAGGAAAAAATATATAGATAGGGATAGGATAAAAACTAAAAGAACGAATTTATGAGGTTTATATATGTATATATACATGTTATGTAGTATTCATTGTCAGCTTTGAATCTTTGTTATGATTTTTTTTTTTTTGTTCATCAATAATTTTTATGTTAGACTGCTTTTAACAAGCAATACTAAATTTTAAATTATCAAACCCTCAGCCATTCAAAATGTGATTAATTTACCCCTAATGAATTTATTAATTTAACCCAGAAACATGTTTTTATGTAAAAAGTCCAAGTTATTCAGAATTAGTTTTCGATCCATTTCATTTCAACCAAGAAAAGAATTAATGGGTTTTTAAACAGCCAATTTGAGTACCAAATTCTTGAGTTAGACAACAAAGAGATCTCTTTTAATATAAAATATCTCCAATACGCACTAAATATAACAGCATCTTAACAGTTAAAATTATATTTGATAAAAGCTCATTCTATAAGGAACAAAGCAGACGTCGGAATATATTAAATATAAAGATTCAAGGGGCATAAAAATGTAGATGACATCAATATATATAAAATATAACCTAATTCAGCTAGTTAAAAAAGTTTATTAATTTCTCAAATGAGATAGAAATGACAAACCACTAACGTCCAATATTAAACAACAATGTATATCCATCCATTTAGTCCATATGCATCATTACAACAGACTTTTATCCTTGGGCCTGGCATTTTAGAAGAAATTAACAAAATAGTTTACAATGTAGCGAATGTTTTTGTAATAACGAACAAAAGTATAAATAAAAATAGACTACATAAAATAATAATGTTATTCATTGTTAAAATCCATAGCCAAGCTACCAGTAACATAAATTCATTTGAATTCCGATTATCATTTAAAACAGTATTATAATTAAATTAGAAAAAAATATACCATCCATCCATTTACTCTATTATTTTACAATAACTAAAATTATTTAAAGGTATACTACTGTATTTACTAACAAGGAGCTCCTGCAGGACCAGCCAAACAGAAAAAAACAGGGTACACACCTAAAAAAGAAATAAAAAAACTAATTAAAATATATTATACAGATAAAAAGTATATGAATTAGTACATATATTATATTAAATAAACTAATATGAAAACATAAAGTAAAAAATTAATGCTAACTAATGGTAACTTTTTAATAGTTGTATATATTTTTAGTTACTTAAGGTTGATAAAGCATTACTTTAAAATAAACGTTGCCAATTAGTGAGAATAAATAATTATGCCATCAGTAATTGAAAGTAAACTCATGAAAATTTGAAAAATAGATAAAAAATCATCCGAAAAAAAAGAAGGTTGTGTTCATACAAAATAATTTTAAGAAACAATAAAACAATAACCTGTTGAAGATTAATCAACTGGATATTTCCCAACAGATGCAGAGTATAACAAAAGAAAAAATGAATAGACATGTGGAAGTAGCATTTTTTTATTACATAATATCAGATTTCTAAGTAGTGGTTACAGAATTACCACTTAAATTAACGAAAATCCTACTAAGTACTATCCACTTTATTATTAAACTAATTTATATACATAAACAAAGAAAAACTCTTATACATATTAGAATGCTGGTTACAATATATTTTCTATATTTTAAAGCTCCAAAGATTAAATGAACTGTTTCACAAAGATCAATCAACATTTGGCATTAATTTCAGACTAGAAAATGATGATGAAATTGAACATTGAAGATTGTATAACAAGTAATAGGGATAATGTAATTTTAAAAATTTATTATGATACCTTAAGCCAATAAAATTCATATATCTCCTTATATTTAACTATTTTATACTTAGGTCTTGGTAGTAAAATGCATTAGAGCCAGATTTTATCCTAAAATGACTGGCTCAAAGCATTACTGGTTCAGTCACTTCCAATTTTAATTTAATACTCTCTTTAATAATTTATTACAATTTCTATTGAATTGGATTCATAAACTAAATAATTAGAATGGCATAGATGAGCCAACAAAATTAAGGAAGATCAAATGTACCAGTGTAAAAATTTTAGGGATCGAAACTATCCCAAATAGTTTAGAGAGCTATAACTCATCACAGTTATCTACTTCCTATTCCCTCAAGGAAAAATCTTTCAATATTGATATTACAGTATATTATTCTTTAAAAAACAATGAACTTTGACTATGTAATAACAGCATTAAAAGCGGTTTATTTCTTAAACATGTATTCTTAAGTAATGTAATGGTGCAAGAAGTACGCCGGTTCACCGCTAGAGTATGCTACAGTGCCTCGGTGTTGTAGAACATTGCTAGACCACTGTTGTAGAAGTTTGCAGATTATTATATTTCACAATATTTTGAGTTATATTTTTACTATCAATAATAAGTTGTATGTTAATATATACTTAAGTGAACATAGTGATAGTTTCATGATTAGTTAAAATAGGGGGAGAAGTACAAGTACGTCTCGCAATAACAAGTTTTCTTTTTGGTACGACTACCAAAACTTGTGTATATGACGTCATCACCCCCCTACCTTGCAGTTGGCAGGAGAGGATAGGCCTCCTCAATCCCATTTACATAGCGCGATTAAGCTGTATATAAGTTCATTAAGTTTTCTGTTGCCTACGTTTATCTCTCCCTCATAATCTATGTTTTTTCTTCTTTTGTTTTCTATACTTTTGATTTTGTTTTATTACTTTTACTTATTTGTTTTCATATACGAGTAGAGGCCTCCCAAACTCCAAATATCAATTAGAGCCAACCAGGCGAGTAAATAACAATAATTAATGTAGCCAAGGGAGTTGTAAATGTCTATTGCTGAATGAGGTCATTTTTCTGATATTACCAGCCCCTGCATTTATAGTAATAAATAATAGCAATAGGAGGAAAATCTTAGAATACTTTTTCATAAACGAAAATATAAATAAACCAGTTAATTATAACACCTATATAAGCAAACAACTAATTTCATTAAAAATGAAAAAAAAAAAAAAAAAAAAAAATCTGTTACGATATGATCACTTAAACCCTATTGAGCAATTATGGTGGCAGATTATGTGAAATATTGCAAAGCATACAATTTTATTTTATTTTTTTCACAACAGCATATTTTATAGGTTTATACAACATTCTTAGTTTTATGAATTTTAATTGTTTGTTTTAAAATCAGCCAAATTATTTCCCACATAAATATGAGAAATAATTTGATAATAGCCTTTATAAGATCAAACAAAATATGATATCAAAATCTGAATGTAAGTTTAAATGTATAAAACTTGGCAATTAGATGAAATAAATAAATACTATTCAGATAATTCTTTAAATATATTTTGATATTGATAAGAAAATTCATAATAAATCTACCCTGTATATAAAACTTAAACCAAGATATAAGGCCGTTTCAAAAGTCCTGTCATTTTTTCATTAGTTAAGATGTATTTAGTCTGTACCATTTTTGTTATAATTCTAATTTTAATCCGACTTTTTTCAATGTAAACAATATTGTTAGCTGTCTTTGAAATAGGAATTACTTTTTAATCCAGTCACTGCTAAATATTTAAAGAAACATATTAAAATGGTGAGATTTGAAATTCAAATTCGATCAATTTTATTATATGAATTTAAACTTAGCTTAAAGGCAACTGAGGCCTCTTAAAAAATATGCTCCGTGTTTGGTGAGAAGGTACTTTCTGAGTGTAAAGCTCAGGGGTGGTTAGGGTGTAAAGCTAAAGTAGTTTCCCAAATTTCGTCTAGGCAATGAAACACTTGAAAGTACTGTAGGTTTTGAAAGACTTCAATTGCCAACACACAGGAAATTCCAGGATTAATTGATTCAAATCCACATCAAACATGCGCAGAAATAGGTCAGCAGTTAAATACTTCACAAGCAACAGCCTAGAGATACCTATACCAAATAGGAAAAATAAACAAACTGAATACGTGGACACAAGTTGTCAGAGGCAAATAAGAGGCCACATGCTGAAAAGTTGACTAGGGATAAATCAATGGAAATTGAATGGGAAATATTGCCCCACCAACCATAATCTCCCAACCTTTCACCCCCTGGATATCATTTTTTCAAATCTATGGACAATTGGCACTCACAAAAATTCTTTGCTAACCAGCAAAGCCTAGAGTTAGAATTAAATCAATTTTTTACCAGCAATGATTGATAATTTTTTAAAACGGTATATGGGATTTTGCATCACCGTGAGGTAAAGTTATTAGTTGTAATGGAGATTATTTACATGAACAAAGTTATTGGTTCATTGAATCTTTTAATTAACCAAAAAAAAAAAAAAAAAAAAAAAAAGACAGGACTTTTGAAATGACCTGGTACTTAGGATTGATGAATTAAGTGCCACTTCTATTGAGATTATTTTATTTGAAAACTAGTTTCGGATGCTAAACATTCATCTTCAGTTCTTCGAGGTAACTAAAACACTAGACCTGGTGCTTACTTCCTAGATTAAAGAAATATAACACTATAAAGCTTAGCAGTTAGAACTCAAAAAATAGCATAAATAATCTGAAACATGATTGTATAAGCTGTAATATATTCTATAAATTTAATATATTTGAGAACATAATAGAAAAATCACTTTATTTTAGCAAAAACTCCTCTTATATCAATTAATCTTCTCTAACTAACTAATCTCTTATACCATCATCAGACATTTTTCTGCTATCCTTCTTCTCCCAAAAGAGATCTCCCATAACAAGTGTAAGGCAAAATGAATTACCACAGGTTACATTATATTAAAGAGGTTAATGGGAGAAGAAGAATAGCAGAAAAATGTTTGATGATGGTATAACATATCCCGAAACACGTCACATTATAGTGAAGATTATTTGATATAAGAGGAGTTTTTGCTAAAATAAAGTATATAAGTTAATATATTTAACATTGTATACTCCTTTATTGAAGAAATAAAATAAATAAGTGGAAAGTAAAATGAATTACCACAGGTTACATTATGGTGAAGAGGATAATAGAAGAACATAATAGAAAAATCACTTTATTTTAGCAAAAACTCATCTTATATCAATTAATATTTACTACAATATGACATGATTTGGGATATGTTATCCCATCATCAGACCTTTTTCTGCTATCCTTCTTCTCCCATAAAAGATCTTCCATAACAAGTGTATTTCATTCCCATTTCATATCAATATTTTAAGTTAAATATAAATTAAGTTATAATATAATATGTAAAGTTACCTTACAAATGTTCATAATTAACATCTAAAGTAAGCTACGTTAATTGTATACGATCTTATAAAACTTTACCAATAAAACTTAGCTCTCTTCTATTGCTTTTAGCCAGTAAAGGGAATAAACGGGTACTAGGGACCAATTCCACACTTGGTGCTACTGACGCATTCTTGGATGCAAACTTGGAATGTCAAAATAGCTTAGCACTAAGTAAAACTGGAAATGGTTATCTTTAACATTTAACATAATACTAAATTAATATTAATTGATATGCCCATCTAATTTTACTATTTTCTAATTTATTTTCAATCCCTGTAAAAAACTACTGAAAATATTTCTTTTATTTCAAAATACTTCATATCAAAGCTCATTTATGTTACCTCAGGTGAACTATGATAGAGTTTATTCTATTTGTTTTACTCAGAAAGATATCTAGCAAAATTTTAAATTTTCACAATTGAACTATTTGTACTAAATAAAAAATCATATAAAGTTCATAATTACTTAACATTAGTATAATAATACAAATAAATGATAATAGTGTTTCTATGAGGAGGTGTTATTTAGAAATCTGTTTGGTGAAAACATATGGTTGTATTGAATTAATATGTTAAGTGAATACAGTTTACAGTTTAAAATAATACTAAAAAGAAAGATTAGTTACTAATGGAAAAATTAAGTATTTGGGATTCATTATAATTTATTCATTAAAAAAAATAAATTAGATGTTCCTAATTAAACTAAAAGGCTCAATATCCTTTTATGCCTTTATTATTTTGTAGATCAAGTATTTCCTGCAAAAAGTAATTAAAAAAATAGCAAATCTACTGCACATTCATAAGTAAATGTAGTTAAACAAAAGATTAAAATAATAGAAAATTGAGAATTTTTTTAAAAATTAGGTATGATGAAGGTCTTTTGATAATAATTTATATGGAATTGTACTCCTTAAAGAATTTATTAAAAAATGTTTCTGCATGCTTTGGGAACTGTAGTTTCCCATCTTCAGGATCAAACATTCTAAAAATATTTACACTCTAACATGTTACATTAAATATACATATATATAAATTAATTACATAATAATAATTATGAATAATTATTATTATTGTAATTCTGAATTATTAACAATAAAAAAGAAGTAAGCAATAATACATGCTATAATGTAAAACAAACGAATTAAAAGGTGAAGTACAAACAACCAATTTATAATTTAAATTGGATATTTGAATATTGGTCCCGATTCCTTATATATTTTTATTAATTTAATTTTTTTTTTTTTTTTTTTTTTTTTTACAATTAAATTTATTTAAATGAAACCAAACCTTCCATAATCTATGAAATAATTTTAATTTTTTTCAAATTAAAAGATTATTTTCAATTTTTTTTTTATAAGTATTCATTCTAAACATTTAAAAATTCTGCAACTGTCCCAAGTTGGATGCAGGAGCTCTAAATATAAAGATATCATGAAAATCATATAGAGGTAGTTCCTTCAGGGTGAAGTACAAAACTGTCCCAACTTAGGGCACTTGACTTAACATTTATAGTGTTGATTGGGATTATTAAGATTTTATTTATGACTCATTTAAGTAAATATAATTTATTGTATTTTTTATAAGAATAAGATTTACTTTTATTCTCATAAATATGTTTAAAAGCTGTGAACTTTATGTTTATTGCAACAATGATATATTTATCTTTAATCTTTAATTTTAGTGGCTAATATATCTAAAATATAATAGAGAGAGTGAGAGAGAGAGAGAGAGTAAAAAAGTAAGACACAGTGAGAGAGAGAGAGAGAGAGAGAGATATAGAGAGATAGATTGAAGTTGCTTCACGGATCTAAAAATGCTTTCTTTGAACATTATGTTATTCAAAAAGGCAGTTAAACATTGTACAACGTAAAATACAGTCCAACTTAAAAATTGGACATTTGAAATGGGTGAGGGATGGATTTTTTTTCCAATTAAATTTCAAATCAAACAACTTTATCTCCTAGAAATTAAAAGGGATAGTTAGAGAAAGAATGAATGAGTGGGAGGGATATTTAGTGGTACGGAAGAGAGAGAGAGAGAGAAAGAGAGAGGAGAGAGAGAGAGAGAGAGAAGAGAGAGAGAGAGAGAGAGAGAGAGAGAGAGAGAGAGAGAGAGAGAGAGAGAGAGAGAGATAGAGAGAGAGAGAGAGAGAGAGAGAGAGAGAGAGAGAGAGAGAGAGAGAGAGAGAGAGAGAGAGTGAGAGAGTGAGAGAGAGAGAGTGTGTGTGTGACTGAAGGGAAGGGGTCGAGTAAAAGAGAAAGGAATAAAATGAGGGTGAAAAACGGAAAGCTCATTGTAAACCACTCACCAAACCTTTACAAAAAAGACGTTATGTAGGTAATCATTTTTTTTAATTACTCTTAAGTATCCGCGATAGTATAGTGGCTAATATACCGGCCTGTCACGCTGGAGACCGAGGTTCGATTCCTCGTCGCGGGGATATTTTTTTTTTTCTTTTTTCATAACCATAAAACTAAGTGGAGATTGTAAATGAATAGATATACGGTATCTATATCGCCAGAAAGTTATAAAATAAAAAAACGTTTTTTTTTTTAAATGAGAAAAAATTATATAAACAAACACAGAAATAAAGAGAGTTCGAGACAGGGTTTTTGAGGGAATTTGTTATATAACATAGGTAGAGAGATATAGTGAAAGATTGAAGAAAGTGTTGGGAGAGAGAGAGGTCGTGAGACAGAAAAAAATGGACATTTCAAATTAAAATAAAATGAAAGGGTGTGGTAGGGGAAAGGATGGATGTGTAGAGAAAGATGAATGAGTGAGAGATTCGGTCGTAGGGAAGAAAGAAAAGGAGGAGAGAGAGAGTGAGAAGATTTTATTTGAGTGAGAGAAAGAAAAGAACGAGAGTTGTGTGTGTGTGTGTGTGTGTGTGAGAGAGAGAGAGAGAGAAGTGCCTGTGTAGAGAGAGAGAGAGAGAGAGAGAGAGAGAGAGAGAGAGAGAGAGAGAGAGAGAGAGAGTGACAGGGAGTGAGAGAGAAAGTGGAAATATGTGTGTGTGAGAGAGAGAAAGTGAGAATTTGTGTGTGTGAGGAAGAAAGAGAAAGTAAGAATGTATGTGTGTGAGAGAATGAGAGAGAGAGAGAGAGAGTGAGAGAGAGAGAGAGAAAAAGAGAGATTAGAGAGAGAGAGAGAGAGAGAGAGAGAGAAGTGAGAGAGAGTGAGAGAGAGAGTGAGAGAGAGAGAGAGAGAGAGAGAGAGAGAGAGAGAGAGAGAGAAAGAGAGGAGAGAGAAGAGAGAGAGAGAGAGAGAGAGAGAGAGAGAGAGAGAGAGAGAGAGAGAGAGAGAGAGAGAGAGAGAGAGTGAGAGAGAGAGAGAGAGAGAGAGAGAGAGAGAGAGAGAGAGAGAGTGTGAGTGAGTGACTGAAGAGAAGTATTTATTTGTTTGTTAATAAATTTTCTCCTACATCTAATCTGTAATAGAAATGCCTAGGAGAAAGAACCATATGGCTGTTATTTTTTTAACCCTTGAAATATAAACTAAGCTATATAATGACACTTTCATCGTGTTTTTTTTTTTTTTTTTTTTTTTTTTTTTTCAGCTATTAAATTTCAAATCAAACAACTTTATCTGCTAGAAATTAGAAAAAAAAAATCAAGTCACTGCAAAACGTTTAAAGAAACATATTAAAATGGTGAGAGTTGAAATTCAAATTCGATCACCTTTATTATATGAATTTAAACTTGGCTTAAAGGCAACTGAGGCCACTTGAAAAATATGCTCCTTGTTAAATATTATATTAACAAACAGAATAAAGAGAGTTCGAGATAGGGCGAGAGAAGGAATTTGGTATAAACATAGTAGAGAGAGAGGGAGAGGGTTGGAGAGAGAGAGTGAAAGATTGAAGAAATATTTGGGAGAGAGAGAGGGTCGAGTGAGGTAACAAGAGGGGAGAAAGAGGAAGATCGAAGGAGGGTTGAGTAGTATTAAAGACTAAATAGGTATAAAGAGATAGTAGAAGACAGTAGACTAAAGTTTGCTAAACGAATCTCAAAAGACATTTTTTTTTTTTTAACATTAAGTTATTAAAAGAGGAATCCTCAATACACCTTAATTTGTTACCAATAACGTATCCACAAAGACCTTAATGTTCCATATGTTGCAGATTTAGCCCAAACCAGATATCTATCCTTTCATAGTAAGCTCCATAACCACTCAAATCCCCTAATTTCTCAACTTGCTTCCCACACTATTCCTGATAATCTTTCGAGGCGTCCAAAAAGAAGATGGCCCAGAGACCTTCTAGTGCAGAATTTTTATTAAAGTGCTACTGATGGTAGTACTTTTCATGTTTTCTCACGTTATTCTAATAGTTAACAGCACATTTACTTGATGTATAATTTTGTACAGTTGTAAATTTCAATAAATTATTAGAAAAAAAAAAA
>RCWM02000378.1:647500-1091221 GCA_003667255.2 Euschistus heros | reverse complement strand
TATCCCTGTTGAACAGACCCCCTATCTAGGACTCCATCTAGATAAACATTTTACATATAATCAACATGTATAAAACAAGAAACTGTTCGTCGTCATAGACTTATCCAATATTTACAAGAAAAAGGTTTAAAGCTTCCAAATGGTTCCAAAACACAACTGAACTACAGTAATTAGACTTATTCGGATTTAAAAATAATGAAAACGATGATTTTATTGTCTTATTTACTATTATCTAATAATTCATATGGAAAAAAATTGGGCACCACTTGAATTTATTTTTTTACTATTGGACTGAGCTCAACTAAGCCTTCCAATTCTTCTGTATAATCCTAACAATTCATGATCCTTTTTAAAATCTTGATTGCTGTATATTATTTCACATCACAAATGACATGTTCACTGCCAATGACGAAAAAAAACTGACTGTACTGATACTTCTGGATTTTTCTAAAGCGTTTGATTCCCTGGACCACTCTATCTTTTTTCCTAATAAGAATCTTTAAATTTCTCCTTCAGTTCCATCCGCTGGTTTCAGTCTTTCCTTTCTCACCGTCCCCAAGCAGTTAAAATACTTAACCAATCCTTATCTACTTTTCTCACTATTACTTCTGGTATTGCTCAAGGGTGCAGTATTTCTCCTCTTCTTTTCAATACCTACATCAACGATCTACCTAATTTAATTAAGCACTGTTCCTGTCATCTCTACGCAGATGATTCCCAAATCTATCTTTCCTTTCCTCCTTCCGATCTTCCTTCTGCTTTCGCCAAAATTCACGTAGACCTGAATAGAATTAGTGCCTGGGCGACTTTAAATAAACTACAATTAAATGAACAGAAAACTCAGGCCATTATAATAGGATCTAGCTCCCTCCTTAGTGCATACACCCATTATCCTACCTTAATCCTAAATGATCATCCTATCCCTTTCTACTCATCTGTTAAAAATCTTGGAATTATTTTTGATCAAATCCTTTCTTGGAAATCTCTGATTGCTCTTATCCTCCGCCGTTCTATAGGTCATATTTAAATAATTCCACCGATCATTTCCGCCACCTTCTTCCCCAGTCAACTCGTAAGCTCTTAGTTTCCTCCCTGTTATTGTCATGTTCTAATCATTTTTTCACAAAGTTGCTTGATGCATATATTCCGTACAGTGGTAAATATCAATAAATAAATAAAAAAATTGTAGAAATCATGAGGATCAAAATTGTGCATTTGCATAAAAAATCAATAAGGTATTTAAAGATTATCACAATGTACGTGTAGATTATTTTAATGATTTTTAGAAACCAGAATTAAACTTTTTTATTTATAAAAGCCCCACCTGAATTCAGTTTTCCGCTGAAGTGATTACAAGGTTAAAGAAGTTAAAGGGCTTAGGATATTGAGGGGCGAAGTTGAAGTTAGTTTCTCTATTTGATAATAGCCGCTAGGGCAACAATGATCTACTAACTGTTGCCAAAGTTAATTTTCGCCGAACAAGCGAACCGCTCTGACAGGAGCAGCTGCCGGTCCTGGGGTTTTCCTTCTCACTTCTTCCTATTACTGGACCTCACGAGTGCCTGGTGGCTGCTACTTAGTCATAAAGGATAATTCATATAGTCATATTTGAGTGTGAATAAAAGAGAACTTATATCTTACCACTATATTTACATAATTGTGCAGCATCTCGAAGTAGGGATGGGTATATTTACACGATATATTGAAATATCGATATTTCTGTTTTGACATATCGATATATTGATACTAGCTGTTCTTTAGGACCCAAGTTTGTAAAATTCAAAGTTACATATACTATGCTCTTATAGGAAATTTAATAGTAAATCGGAAAATGTGGTCAAAATTTGAAAAATGTTTTACTCAGTATTGCCCGGTGTCCTAAGGGACACATAATGTTTTCGTTTATTTATTAGTCAATTCCGAGAGAAATGTGTTTACAGATTCAACGAAACTTTAATCCAAAAAAAAAAAGTCTGGGTACTACACAAGGATAAACAAAGATATTACAGCTTTTATGGAAAAAAACGCCGTTTACTCAAAAATGTCTTTGAATTATCTTATATCTGAAACGGATTGGAAAAGAAATGTAAGGTTTGCGGTACTTTTCTTCATTTTTAATCTGGTTTCACCCAATTTTTTTTTTTACCCTAAGAGGTACCTACTCACCATGTATATACATAAAATAAAGTAACAAAATTAGTTTAAATAAGGGAAAGTTTTTAGTATTTAGTGTATTGAATGTAACTTTTTCATTTCTTTGTAGGTTGGCTAGGAAATCTGTTGCTACAGTTCTACTTTACTGTCAACAGAGCGATTATTTTCACGAACAGGGTGAACCATTTCACCCACAAGGAATAAATCAAGTGGAAAATTTTGAGATATTTAATTTCTTACAATCCTATATATTTCAAATACTTCAATTAAATTAGCTTACTATGAATAATAAAATACTTTTAAAGTTATACAATTTAAATAATCGTATTCATGTTTATTTTGTGTAAAGAATATAAAAAATAATTAAGAGAAAACAGAAAGCAGTACAATAACAAGTACAATAGAGAGAGAGAGAGAGAGAGAGAGTTTTCTGTAGAAAACGAACCGATATAATAAATTTTCGAAAAAAAACAAAAATTAATTTGTCGTGAACGAGGCCATCAAAAATATTATTTTTAATTATTTTTTCTATTCGGCCGTCAAAATTGTTAGATTGGGTAGTTTGACGCAATAGATATATCTATTTAATAAACTAATAATAAAACCATTGGTGGAGGAAGGTGGTTAACTAAATTTATAAAAAATTACTTTTTTTGCTTATTCACGTTTTCTCACTTGTAGTTTATCGTTTTAGTACACAAATATGCCATTGATAGGACGAATCAGCTTAAATTGCACATTAAAAGATAGGCCAGCACAAGATAATGATTTTTTTTCTTTAGGAACGAGTCATCATCAGATTATTTAAAAACAGAGTTAGGTCAACAGTATGCCAATAATAAGCAATGGATGGTAAATTTAAATAATTTATAAAGGAAATAATAATGCCCTGAAAATTTCCATACCTGTAATGTGAAAATGCTTTTCCTGATCATTTTAATAAAAGTGAGTAGACATCTTCTTCCGCCAATACCTTCAATTGTTATTTACTATAATTAATAGTAGTTATTAACAGGTGGTTATAACCAACAGGTTTTACTCCTATTAAAATTACAAACCAACCAAACTTCATGAAAAATTGTTAATGATAATTCGTTTCTTAATTGACCGCCCCTTAGTAATGCACGTACAAAGATTGCCTAATGTCTTGTTCAGCAATGTGATGTTTTGTGAAAAAAAAAAAAAAAAAGTACTGATAGTACTTCAATAAAAGTTCAATATTAGAACTCACGATCTTATTTTCACACGCCTCGGAGGGTTGTCAGATAGAGAATGGGAAGCAAGTTGAGAGACTATTGGATTTCAATGGCTATGGAGTTTACTAGGAATGGATGGTATTTGGTTTGGGCTAAATCAGCTACATATGAAAAATTAAGGTCTTAATAGACAAGTTTGTTTGTGACAAATTGAGGAACATAAAGGATTATTGGAGGATTTCGGATTGCCAGGATTGTAAAACATAAAATGAAATAAAAATATCGAAGGGTCAATTGACCGAGACTTAGGTTGATCGAGACTCGGTCAATCGAGTCACGTGTTTAATTTAATTTTTTATATTTAATTTAACCATTATATTATATTTGTTTTTTTTAATGTTATTTTATTTCATTTTAATTTTTTCTTAATTATTTTGCTCAGTATCGTTTCTTGCATATTTATTGTTGATTCACTTTCGGCTCTAACAAGCATTAGCAACAAAAACTATGACGTAAAAAAATACATAATACCTGAAATAGACACCTTTATTGATTCAATTTCGATACTCAAAATTATTAGCTTTATGTGGATTCCGGGACACTCAGGTATAGAAGGTAATGAACAAGCGGATTTAGCAGCTAAAGAAGCGTGTTACCTCTTCCCATTAACCTCAATCCCTTCACCAGATCTCAAATCCTTTTTAAAATGTCAAATCAATATAGTTTGGCATGAAAGCATAGAAACGACAACAATCATAAACTTAAAAAAATAAGATCTACTCCAGAAAGAACCAGGACCAAGAACAGAACAAGTTATTTTCACAAGATTGCTAATTGGGCATTCAAAATTAACCCACAGTTCCTTTTTGGAAGAGAAGGCAGTTCCAAAATGCAACGAATATCAGGTAAATCTGAAAATAGAACATATTCTTGTGGACTGAAAAAAAAAAAAAAAAAAAAAAAAAGAAAAAAAAAAAAGACATTTCAACAGTGCTTGATTATAACACATATTTTTCACGATCACATAATTCACTTTTGGTAACAAACAAATCTTCACAAGGACCTAACTTGAATATGGTGCCTCTAGCCTAATGTGGTACATGGCACCCGAAGATAAATAAATAAAAATTTATTGTTTTAATATTATTTTATTATTGTATTCATATTGTTCATATTTGTATTTTTGTTCATTGCTTATATGAATCAAATATAAGTGGGTATTGCCATTATTCTAGGAGACTTGAGTCCCCATATAAAGAATATTTTTCAATTTCAATAATTAAAGATTTTATGAGAATTAAAAGATAAAAATATAATTTTTGTCTAGTTCGATACTGACCACTTTGTATGAATTAAAAAAAAAATTTGTTGAACTTTAAAATATTCTTTTTTAGTGTCACTAAGTTCTTTGTCTTTGAAACCACTCGTTGTTTCATGCATGTCAGTTTAATAAAAAAGTTTTATGTGTGACTGAACAATATGAAAGAAAAAAAAAAAAAAAAAAAAAGAAAAAGAAAATAGAGTTTAATAAACAGATATTTTGAGCTCGGATTTAAAAAGATGGACGAAAAAAGTTGGAAGTTAAAGTATTAAAACTTTATTAAAAGCACATTCAAAGTAATTTCCTACATAAAAGAGGAAAGCTTTAGTAGGACGTCCACTTTCCTCCGGCTAACTATTTCCTTCTGAAAAATTAATTTTCAAACATTCCTTCGTGGAACGATTGTTATGAATTGAAACTTTAGGTGGTTAGAAGTTGTTTTAAATTGTTTATATAACATAGGTACTTGTTACAGATTTAATAACAACATTATATACCTTACAGATTTGTTATAATAATATTGTAAACGGTGTTTTGTTTCTAGACAAACGTTTAAAGCTTCTAATAAATTACTAAAGACTCATTTACATTACAGTTATGTGATCTGGGGCTCTACTAAACCATCCAATTCTTCTCGAATCCAATCATTACAATCCGAAATCCTCAATGCTCCTTACTTTGTCACAAATAAACTTATCCTTAAAGACCTCAATGTTCCATATGTTGCTGACTTGGCCTAAACCAGATACCAATCCGTTCATAGTAAACTGCATTCCCACTCGAATCCACTAGTCTCCCAACTTAATCTCTTCACACGCGATTCCTGATAATTCTCTGAGGTGTCTGAGATTAGAAAACATTCCAGTATAAAATTTTTATTGAAGTGCTACCAATAAATACATCTTTGCAAGTTATATATTTGATTGTCAACCTCTCATTTACTTGTTGTATATATTGTATGCAAGCTTCAATTTATAAATTTTACATCCACGCCTGTTGCCCATTACGCCTTACATACGATGGAGTCTAGGTCTAATGTGTTTTTAAATAAATTTTTAAGGAATATGTCCCATCGTATGAAATAAATCGTATTAATTTAAAATTACTTTGGTTCATGAGCCAGTGGAGCTAAGTTTGAGAAGAAGCGATCTTGTCAAATTAAACAAGACACTTTACGATATTATTAGACATGTGCAAAGTATTCCTGTATTTTGATACAGATTTACGCCTGACTACAAAATTGTCCATATGTATTATCAGTTCGTTAATAATAAACTTAGTTATTGAAAAACTATTTGTATACTTATATTTAAAAGAAACAAAATAGTTACTTTCAATGGGTTATTCCTCAATCCTTGCTAGTTAATACTCTTAGAAAAACTTTTGGTAAGAAAATTGTTGGTGCCTAATACTTTTGGCCAAGGCTTTATATCTAGAAGTTATAGAAATCATGACAAACTTATTTATTTATTTGAGATTTTTCGAGCGTAAAACTTAAGGGTCTTCAATGCTCTTTCGATCTTAATAGAAAGTTTTTTTTTTCTCTTTAATTTTTAATCCACACCTGTCACTTATCCTGTGATTGGCATGTCAGAGTATGAGGGAGGACAGCAGCCAGCGGTGCTTACTCCTAACATGAACATGATATTTAATCAGTTTTAACGGAGTAGATCCCTCAAACAACTAGTAGAAAGTTAATTTCATTTATCTATATTTTATAATATAGTTTTTCTTTGTAAAGGAGAGCTATCACTTTTTCAATAATTTTGTCATTGTTTCCCAGTGCCTTTGAGCAATCTCGAGGTATTCCCGATTCAGTCAACCTTTTGGTGTAATTAGGGCACTCGCTAATATATGGGACACTGAAAAACTATTGCCACTCATTTCACATTTTGGAGGAGCCTTTCTGGTTATTAGGTGAAGGTGTGAAGTTCTTGTATGACCAATTCTTAATCACATTAGAATAACTTCGTCTCTGCGATTAGTGCGGCAGGAACTGCGCAATGGTTCTACGCCCTTCTTAATTATCTTGAGTTTACTTGGTGGGCTGTGATCCCACAATGTCTGCAACTCTTGGGGTATCGTCTCTCTAAGTGGGCGTGCAAGTTCTGGTGCGATTAGAAATGTTTTGCCAGGTCCTGGTAGGGCTAGAGCTTCTTTTGCTGCTTAATCAGCTATTTCGTTACTTTATTTAGCAATTACTAAAATTAAAACTACTAAAATTACTAGTTAAACTTTATTTAACGATTACTTGTGAATTAAATTATTATTCGCATGAAACAAAAAACCTCTAACCTGTTGATTTCGCCAAGGAGCTGGATTACGTCTCTTTTGTATATTTTTACAGAGATATAACTGTTATTTCTTAAGTGTCGAAAGTATCAACTTAGGTTTTTAAATTTTTCTTTCTCTGTAAAATGAAACCAAATAAAAACAGTAAGAGCTTTCTTTAAAAACATTCTGGTGTAGGCTTCCACCGCAAAGACAATGTAACTCGGTTTTACAGTTGTTGAATTAGTTATAGTAGTACTAATGGTGTAATAGGTATTGTTTTATTTTATGATAAAAGTATAGTTGACTGTTATGATGAATGGAGAAGAAGATGAACAGGGATCCAGTCAAAGAGGAAAACCACGTCTAAGAAGAAACTCTTTGATACGTGCCAACGTTTCGACCTGTCTTGCAGGTCTTCTTCAGGGCCACAGACCACACTTCAGAGGAGACGAAACGTTGGCACGTATTAAAGAGTTTCTTCTTTGTCGTGGTGTTCCTCTTTGTTTTATTTTATATCTCCAACCATTCCCATCATTCATATTTATGTTTGAGGCATAGAATTCCAAAATCAGCCAAGTCCGATTTCCAGATATTTTTTAAATTAATTTTTTCTACTAGATTATATTCAGATGTAAAGAGCTTGATTGTAATATAAATGAATAATAAAAAAAAAAAAAAAAAAAAAGAGATGGAAGTTTTTTTCCAAAAGTAGTTTAATTACATATAAAACGGTCGTAAAAACATAATAATAATAGGCCTCTTCCTAATCTAGCAAGAACTTTACCTTTATCAAGCAGGTGGGAAAAATGTTCAAAAATGGACTTGGAATTCAGGATTTGGAATTCTATACCTCATTTGAAGGGTACAATGATTGTGAATAGATGTGATATTTGTATAATGAAATAGATTCGTCCCTGCCTCTGAGCTACCCAGCTCCAACACAATAATAAAAGTTTATTTTATTTTTTACTTATTCATTTTATGATTTCTCAAAGCCATAAATACCACAAAACCGTTCAATACTCTACTCTTTATTCAGAAGGCACTTAAATACAATGTCTTGGCAGAGTAAATACATATTAATACAAAGCAGATATTTGAAATTCATAATTTTGTTAGTCGTTGAATAAAATGCCTAGATCTACACAGTGTATGATTATGTACGTTTCCTCTAAAAATATAAAAGTTTATATTTATTTCCATTTCGTTATATTTATTTTTGAGTTGTGTCAAACGGGACAGTTAAAATTTCCAGGAAGGTATTTTGCATTATTCATGTGAACAACTAATGAGAAATTGATTACCCTTATTTTCGATTCGCTAAAATATTTCTGTAATTGGAGCTATTAGCACACTGTATAATTCGTTTCTGATTAAATTTGAACTGTTAAATTTAAATTCACTAAATCAATAGTCATTACCAAGAATTTTAGTTCATTGTTGATTATTATTTTCTAATTATCATTAAATATTTGGAATAAGAAAAATATACTCTAGAACGCAATTGTATACTTAATCGATGAGTTCACTTATATCAACTAATATTTTTTATCAATTGCTCTTGTCGGTTACCACTAGAGTCGTCAAGTCCTGGAGTGAAAATTTGACTTAAATTGGGTCCATTTCGTGGATTCATTCAACTGGAATATAAAGTCCAACAATTTGATAAACAGATTATATTTATTATTATTTTTTTTTTTATGTTCGGCAAGAAATGAAACATGTTGATATTCACCTAAGGAGGATTTTTTTTTATAAATGAATTAATTGAAATTTACAACTTAACAATTATATACATCAAGTAAATGTGTTGATAACGATTCAAACCTTGAAAAGAACTACTCATCTGTAGCACTTCAATAAAATTCTACACTAGAAGATCTCTAGGCCATCTTCTTTTCAGACGCCTCGGAGGATTATCGGGAAAGCAAGTGGAGTGGGAGCTTACTAGCAAGTTGAGAAACTAATGGATTTTTCGAGTGGTTTGGCCACTCTCTCCTTACTAAGTTATCCGAAGGATAACTTCTGCCATTGTTGTATGGTTTGTTTTAAAATGGTATGGTTTGTGCTACTCAGCAACATATGGAACATTAAGGTCATTATGGATAAGCTTATTGGTGACAAAGTAAGGGCATTGAGGAGGATTGGATTTTGGATTGCAAGGATTGGATACGATGGTTTGGAGTAGTAGTCCCAAAGCTCAACGCCGTAGTCCAAATAGGTCTAATAACAGTCATGTAAATAAGTCTTTTGTAGTGAATTGGGAGGTTTGATGGTTAGTCTAGTAGAGGTATCTAGAGTTCTAGGACACATGACAGAAGACTCTCATGTGCTTGAGATTTGTCCTAGGCCGTCTCCTATTATAATTGTTTTCTGACCATCACATCGAATTGATTGTTTTTTTCGTGAGCATCACTTCCTTAGTCCTTTCCTGTACAATTATTTAACTCAAAATCAATGAGTTTCCGTGAACCTAAACCGGTGTTTCAGGAATCCATTCACACATCAACAATCAAACGAGCATTCATTTGCTATACCAGTGATGGGCAAACTACGGCCCGTGGGCCAAGTGCGGCCCTTCGGGCTAGTCAATCCGGACCGCGACATGGTCACACACAATTATACATAAGACAAAATTTATTTCTGCAAAGATATGATAGAATGATTGTTTTTTTCTTCTCGTTGCACTCCGGATCTTCTAACATTGTTCCATACAATTTGATTGTAATGAGATAAAGTCTATTAGTTGTAAAACTTTGTTTTATCCAATTTTTTCGGCCCGCTTAGATATTTTTCTATTTCATCCGGCCCTCCCCTTAAAAAGTTTGCCCATTTCTGTGCTAACTATCCAATATCCCGAAATTCCTTGCAACCAGTACGCCACTTTTTGACTCTAGTTATTTAAGATTCTGTCGCATCCTTTATCTATAAAATGAATTCATAAAAACATTGTGGATGTTTTAAAAAAGGAAATCTAATTTTCTCTAATCTTTATTGATTTTTCAAAAGTACTTTTGCAATCAATTCGATATTATTACTCTTTTGGATATTCTGACCCTAACCCTTGTATATGTCTAGGCATCGAACTGATTCATTTGAAAAGTGGCAGCACGGGTAATTTTACAAGTGAATTAGTTGGAAATTTTTAACTCATTTCAAGCGTAAAGCATTCTCGCTCACTTTATTCAAATAAAATTTATTCCTCCCTCACTTCTATTACCAATCTTCTGAAAATATGCAAAAAATGTATTAGTATAAGGGTTTGTATATGATTATCTGTTATTTTTCATTTTCTTTATTGTTTTTTAAGTTGACTCAATTCAACAGATCCGCTACCCAGGACAGCTAATGGCCATACATTTAACTTGGAATCCATCCACGAAATTAAAACAAGAAACTGCTTGTCGTAATAGACTTCTCCTATCTCTACTAGACTTATTTACATGACAATAATTAGACCCAATATGACATAAGAAGTTGAGTTTAGGGGCTCCAATAAATCTCCCAATTCTCGTCTTCACCAATCCTTAAAATTCAAAATCCTTAATGTCCTTTACTATCTTTCTGAGAAATTTATCACTATTTATACTATTTAATTATAATTAATTATTTATACTATTTAAATTTATAACTAATTATATTGCTGATTTAGCACAAACTAGATACCTACCTTTACATAGTTAACTCCATATCCCTCAATTCCACTTATTTAAATCTCTCAACTTTCTTCACACTCGATTCTCGATAGCCCGAGGTGTCTGAAAATAAGATGGCTAAGAGACCTTTATATGTACAACTTTTATTGAAATGCTACTAATAAGTAGATCTTTGCAAGTTATTGGCATGTGATTGTTATCTTATCCGCTATTGTATTGTATATAGTTGTAAATATAAAAAAATAAAGTTTTGTAGTGGGCTCTATGTGGATATTTTATTAATGTAAATAATGCAGCCAGAGAAGAGTAATGTTTCACTATACATTTCATATTTATGTTTATAATTTAGGCAAACGATCAAAGCTTCCAATAAATTACAAGAGACTCATTTACATGACAGTTATTAGACCTATGTGGACATATGGAGTTGAGCTTTGGGGCTCTACTAAACCATCCAATTCTTCTCGAATCAAATCCTTACAATCCAAAATCCTTCGAAAAATCCTAAATGCTCCTTACTTTGTCACGAATAAGCTTATCCATAATGACCTTAATGTTCCATATGTTGCTGATTTAGCCCAAACCAGATACTAATCCTTTCATAGTAAACTGCATAATTATTCAAATCCATTAATGTCCTAACTTGCTTCATATTCAATACCTGATAACCCACTGAGGCGTCTGAAAAGTATATGGCCAAGAGACCCTCTAGTTTAGAACGTTTATTGAAGTGCTACTTATGAGTAGTTCTTTACAAGTGATTTACATGTCATTATAATCATTTCCTCCAATTTACTTGGTGATATTGATGTACAGTCGTAAATATCAATAATTAGTTTTAAAAAAAAAGTTTATAATTTGATTTGCCACCAAAGGCAATCGAAACCCATTGTTTAAAATATGTTTTTACTCATCTGTATTACTGTTTATCCCTGTTTCCCTACACATTTTTAATAATATATGTTTGATATAATTTATTTAATAATATTGGTGCACTTTTAAAGCTATTAAACGAAAATAAAGCCAAACAATATGTTCTTCCACAAAGCTGAGGCTAAATGAAGAGGGACTGAGAGTGGTTGAGCGGGGTGGGGATAGCTGGAGGGTTCTGCCGTGACTTCAGTCCGCACCCTGACATGTAGCAGGGATGTTCTTCACCGCGCTGCTTCTCTTAGCATTCGTACCTGGTTCGTAGTACATGATATATACTACATTCAATTTATTTATTTCCTATTTACCCCTTTATGTATTAAAATAAATAAAGGCATCTGCAATGTATTAAAAAAAATTTATACTAAAAAAAAATATATTCAAACAATATTGAAACTATGATAAAATTACCGACATGGTACATTTTCTCATTGGATTCTGAATTGATTGACTTACTGTCATTAATTTATCAAGAATATTTTAAATGTCACTTCTATATTTTTCTTATAATTATTTTGATATATTTTTAACTTATTAGAAATTACATCAAAAATAGCAAAATCATTTTTTTATAATGCAAATTTTCTAATAATTTATAAAATATATTATTTATTTATTTTATTTTTACACGGATATATCTATTAGCTGGGAGACTATACATTTTGGTGAAAATAAATTTATAGTAAAAAAAAAAAAAAAAAAAAAGAATAAAAAATAAAAAGAATAGAGAGATGGAATATAGAAAAACATTTTAAAGATAAACTAAACATAATATGCTCCTAACCAACCTTCGCATCCAATATATAAAATATACCAATATATAAATCAGTTTCAATATGGATACACTATAAGTAACATCACATTATATATTATGTTATAGTCATTTAATAGCACTTTAAATACTCTATTAAAGAAGGTATAGGTTTATAAAAATGTTTAAATTACTACACATATAATAAAAAATAATACATTTTGCAACCTTTGTAACAATAAAGTTTGCAGTTGTTAATGATGATACATGATGATACATACATTTTGTTGAAAACAATTTTTCTACTTTTTTTTTTAACAATGAAGTAAATTTAAGGTAATACAGAATGATAATATTATATATAAATGAAAGAAAATTATTATGATTGTCATAATCATCAGTTTTTATTCTGTTATTATCTATGTTTTTTGGGGCTTGAAAATATAACAAAGCCATGAAACGTCGCCCATATGATTATAAATATAATTTTTGAATAATAAAATTAATGTTGGGAGCTATCGTTGCTTATTTTCCTTACATAATCTTAATCTCCTTATATAATAATACATAAAGTTACATTTGGTGTAACGTTTTTGTTTACACTCAAAAACATAAAATTTTGACGCGCTCTCACTAAAAAAAAAAAAAATAAAAAAAAAAAATAACGTTTTCGTGCATTTATAAGTGTTGGGGCTATTTTTGACACGCTATATATCTGTTGGTGTTACTCGGATCGAAAGTTTCTCAATCTGAAATTTAATGCAGAATATTTTTTGGTGTATAACATTTTTTGTTAGGACCTACTGTTTCGAAGCTACATTGGTTTTAATGAAAAAAGTAACGTTTTGCTTACATTTTTTAAGTGTTGGGGCACGCACTAGCTCTGTTGGAAAATTTGCCGATAGTTTCCTTATCAGAAGCAGTAGATATAAAAGCCGTAGATTACAGATAGACGTTTTCGTGATCTATTGTTTTCCCCAGATAGAGAGAATTTGAGTTGAAAATAACCATATGATTATTTGGTTATTTTAAACTTAAAATATTAATTAATTGGGCATTAAAAGTCTTGAGATGTCTCTTTTAAAAAAAAATATTAAAAAATCCTAATGATTTAGAAATAAGAAGTTGTAAAATTAATTTCATTTTTTTAATTATAGCGTTAATGTTTCCTTCAATTACAAGTTAATGTATCGTAAAAAATAGTTTATTACACAGAACATTATTCATCAAGATTAATAATTTAGTTTTACATTTGCTAGTATTATTATTCAAGTAAATCATTAAATACTGAATTCGTCACATACATCAACTATCAGATAAATTATTTAATAACCTTTTTCCTTTAACTAGTTGTAAAAATTATATATTTTTTTTCTAAATTTGTTTATTATTTATTATTTATTATTCAACGCCTAAGCCGTGACAACTATGTCAGTTGCAAAGTAATATCTGTGAGTCAATTATAGATTGTTACACAAATATTATGCTTTTGTATTTGCCACTTGTAGGAAGTCAATTAAATGGTTTAGTATTTTAAACAAAGTTGAAATTATTTATTATTATTCGGCGTAATGTTTAGAGTGAAAACAACTTCGTTTTAAATTACAGCTTCAAATTCATGAATAATTAATATGCTAGTACTTCCTTAATATACATGCAGTTATTTCGGGATTGTGACTCGTAACAAGTTCAGAACGGACGACATGAAAATTAGCGATTTGCTATAATTTGAAAGATATTTCCTTCATGTCATTAAAAATTAAAATCACGTAATGATATATCACACATCCAAAAAGAACAACGAACATCGAAAATTGTATTATAGTTAGACGATATTGTTTAATTTTGTTGTTTAGTTTATTACTTTCACGAAGTACATTTCAGACAAAGTGTTGATAGCTTTTTCATTACCTCTTAAAATACAACATTAATGTGTCACCGGATAAAACAAACGGTATTATTTTATTTTCAGAAAGACAAAAAGAAACTTCCTACAAACTTGAAAATTAATATATGTGAGAACAAACTGGTTGTTAAATTTGACAGACGTTTTAAATTTTAGGCCCACTTAGGCGATAAAATGAAAAAAAAAATTCAGATTAAAAACGTACAGGCTCAATCACTTATTAACTGCCTCAAACTTATCTCTACGTTTCAAATTAATTATGTATTAAAGTTTGATCCGTCCAACTCTAATGTATGGGCCACCTTTTTTTTCAAACATTGGAAAATCAATAAATAACCAACTACAATCATTTCAAAATTGAATAATAAGAAAAATCGTCAAATATTCTAAAATGCAAAGAGTAAAAACGGAAGAACATAAAAAATTTCGATATCGACCTCTACAGTTAAATTTCACCAGCAGTAGAACCAAAACGACGGCAGACATTATTTTAAATATGAATTTATATACTTAGGGTATTTTAGTTGCTAAGACTTAAACACATAAAAAACGTTGAGCCCCTTCACTTAATTATTATTAATTTCACTGCACTCATATATATATATATAACAAATTTATATATATATATATATATATATATATATATATATATATATATATATCATACAATTATGATGACCCCTAAAAAATGACCCCTTAAAAAGCCAAGAAGCAGTAATAGGAAAATTTGGTAGAACTTTACATTAGGTTAAAAAATCAACAACACAGATTTGCAAATATTTATCTATTATATATTTGTCAAATACCACTCACTCATTTAACACGAAATCTCAAAAACCACCGAACGGATTGGAATGAAATTTCGTATATGGTTTCCTCTAGGGCCGTAGGTGCTCGCTAAGAAAGGATTTTAAAAAATTTGGCCTTGATCGCGTGTAATTCACGAAAAACGCGATTTCTCACGCATAGGAAATTCTTTGAATTAACATTACGGATCTAAATGAAACTTAGTACATTGCTTCTTATTAGATGTTAGATGAACGATAACAATTAATTTCTAAGTAGTTTGCCCTGTATCGGTACAACAAAAGGGTAAAATAAAAGTAATATAATTTTATTGGGCAAATAATAATAGATTTATTGTCATATGGTATATGGTGCTAAGATAAATTCAAAAATAGGTTAGATAACTAAACCGCTCACTTTTACCACAAATTAAGTTCTTTGTTGTAGTAAACAAACAAAAATACGATACTGGCATGTGGAAACCTTATTATATGGTACTTTCTGTTAACTCATGGTGGCTGCAGAGTGTACCCTTACAAGTTTGAGTTTCGGAACTATTAGCCTGCTGTGGAAAGGAAGTTGAGGAGGTTAAAAGACTTATGTTCTCTGGTGATGACACGGAAGGCCACTTGGATGTACCCACCAACCTTGCTTCACCAGTAGCTTTTTCCCCAACTACTCTTCCTTTAGCTTGATAAGATAAAGATAATTGTTCTGAACCTGGTCCTTCTCTAATCGGCATTTCTCAACCAAGCCCCAGTTGTATTTTTTAAATCTGCTATATGGATACTGTTTTTAAGATCTGCTAGGATTTGACGATTTTTTGTGGTCGAAAAACATCCTAGGCCACTCTGCTTCCACAATTGGAATTAGTTTTCGTCATTAAGGATGCTGTTTAAGATGGCGGAAGGACATCTTTAGGCCACACACACACAAATGTATATTAGTGTTAGTTTACGTCCTTAAGGATGATATGTTGAAATATTCTTGGATTTAACAGTTTTTATGTTATCCGAAGGATATTCTACCATTGTTGCCTCAAGGATACTGTTTTAAAATAATTCAAGATTTAACGATTTTAAGATGGCGGAAGGATATTTCACCATTGTTGTCCTTAAGGATATTATTTTTAAACATTACAATATTTAATGATTTTAAGATGGCGAAAAGATATTCCTCCGTTGTTAACGCATTCTATGGAAATTTGAAAATAGTTTTTCAACAAGTTGTATCTAGCCTTTCTGAATTTAATTCCTTGAACCTAGAGATTACGAAACATTCGTCAAATATACACCACTCACTCATCACGAAATCTCAGAAACCACCGAACGAATTTGAATTAAAATTTGGTATGTAGCTTCCTCTAGGGCCGTAGGTGCGCGCTAAGAAAGGTTTTCAAAAAATTTACTCGGGATCATGATCAAACTGCAAAAACCGCGATTATGCTTTGTAATTTTACCGAAACATTCATTCCTTCGATTATTATCTTCATTTCATTATCCTAATAACTATCTTCATATATGTAAAATTAAAATATCTACAACTTCTGTACAATTCTCTTTTTCTCTATCTACTATATATTTGTCAAATACCATTCACTCATTTAACACGAAATCTTAGAAACCACCGAACAGATTTGAATCAAATTTGGTATATATAGCTTCCTCTAGGGCTGTAGGTGCTCGCTAAGAAAGGAATTTTTAAAAAATCGGCCATGGACCGCAGCTAATTTACAAAAAAAGTGATTTCTAACGAATTGGATATTCTTTGAAATTACATTACTGAAATTACATTACGTATCGTAATGAAACTTAATACATTGTTTCTTATTAGATGTTAGATGCACAATAACAATTATTTTCTAAGTAGTTTGTCCTGAATCGGTTCTACGGAGGGGTAAAATAACAGTACTCATACAATTTTTAGTGGGTGAATAATAATAAATTTACTGTCGTATGGTTTATGGTGATAAGCTAAATTAAAAAAATAGGTTAGATGCCTAAACCGCACACTTTGACCACAAATTAAGTTCTTTATTGTAGTAAACAAACCAAAATACGCTACTGGCATAAGGAAACCTTATTAAATAGTACTTTCTGTTAACTCATGGTGGAATGTTGTATTTTTCGAATCTACACAAGTTGTACCTAGCCTTTATGAATTTAATTCCTTGAACCAACAATCTACCTTTGTTCTCAGTTCAGATGAGAATAACGCAGGAAATGATTCACAGATTCAGTTCACAACAAACAACCAAGGAAATCGGCTGCAATAATATAGTCAAGCACATGTAGAGGTTAACAGGGAAGTAATTAAAAAATACAGGAAAAATTATCCTGGAAAAACACTAGCAGAAAAAAGGTTAACAAACATAAAGAGAGCCAACCCGAAGTTAAAAGAAATGCTGTACAAACATATACTGATGATCACCAAAATATACATAGAGGGGCTGTAGTACATAGAAGTATAACATAACCCATCCTGAAATCCATAGAAAGTCTTAAAAAAAATACTCAGAAAATAATCCTCATGTTAAACGTGTTCAACAAAACACGATGAAAGACATCCAATGGAAAGGTTGCAGCCATGGACAGGAAAGAAGCATTCAGGTTACAAGTATAACCCAAAAACTGAATATCCAAAAAATAAAACAGTCGATAAAGGAAAACGGTCAACATGCAATTGGTGTTATGCTGTATATGGAAGGAAAAGAGCCCTGTCATGTGCCGCAGTAACGGGAAAGTCCAACTTCCTCCATTTCAAGAATACACAACCTCCTTACTTACGAACATCCTGAGGTTGAGTATTTTCTAAATAATATTTGGAAATAGAACGGTTGTTTCCAAATGACGTCGTTTGGAGCAAAAGAGATAAAAGAGGGGCATTTCATGCCAACATTTACGGTGCAAGGACAGGTATGCGACAGAATAGGGAGTTTGATGCCTGAAACACAACAGCAGCCGTCTTTTATTCAGATAAATTTTGTTTGTGATGACAACTATGAAAGAGACATTTGCTGTGGTTACTTTCAGAATGTGAAGCCTGCATTGGGAAGCCAATTCCAGAAAATTGTTTATGAACATAACAAGTATATCAAGGACTTCAGAGCTGCTGTTAAGTCTGTTCCCAAAGATCTACAAGATTTTCAGGTAGTTATCAGTGCTGACAAAAAGCCTTCAAATGCTCACTGAGGAATTTACAATACTCTTACCTCTAACGAAGTTGCCTGCTTGATTGTTGGCTAGGTGTTTGAAAAGCGAGACATTATTCTCGACTGATAAGAATTAGTGAGTTCTATCGAGCGTACGATTCTCTTCAGTGTCGTCTCATGTTCTGCCATGGAGAAGATGGGTATAGTATTAACATCCCTCTGCGTGACCAAAACACCAATATACCACTTAAGAAAACGGTGTCTGCAGCTGAATTTTACACCTATATGTTGATGGAGCAAGAATGCGAAAAACCTCATTTACTTTACTTTCGTAATCCCTTCAACCAATTTATGCTTGATATGTAAGGAAAAATAGAAACAGCAACACTAAACACTAAAATTCGAAAAAAACAAAAAATGATGAGAAGTGGAGACTATATTCACTTGAATGATGCCATAATAAAAGCTGATGGTCTGGTATCGGAGCTGGGTAAGATGGTACTGCTGCATTGAAGCTTCACTGCAGGACTGTTAATATTTAAAAAATTAACATCTGCAAATTGTCAAATTTACTTATTGAAATTATTCTAAGAATGGAATTCTTTAGGTTTATTTAAGTAATAATAACTATCAACGTTAAGCTTAATTTTTACTGATTTAAGTTGTCCTTAATCCTAATGATGTTAAACCGTAGCGGAGCACGGGCACTTTCAGCTATTATTAATAAATAATGAAATTTTCTATAGACTTTAAATTAACATGATAAATAAATAAATGCTTAGTAAACCCGAAGGTTCAATTCCGACACCACCAAGCTTCGACCTCAGGCATCCCTCCAACCCACCCCCCATCAAAACCTAAATCTACAAGATCATTCCCAATGGAATCCTCCCATCTACGTATTGGTCTACCCCCCTGGACATTTACTCGATGGCTCAAAACTGATCACCCTTTTCGGTTTTCGAAATATTATTTAATACAACGACTTTACTATTACCTTTGCTATTACCTCAACTATATTTACCGGATAAAGCTCCTGCAATTGCACATTGTGGAGCCTTTTTAATTCTCCGAACACACCAGATTCAAAGACAAGAAATTCCTTTTCGACTTCTTCATGATTTACTTGACTATGTTTAACCCTTCCGATTAATTTCAAGAGAATTATTTACATGGCAATAATTAAGCCTATTTGGAAATACGGAGTTGAGCTTTGGAGCTCCAAACAACCTTCTAATTCTTCCTGTATTAAATCCTCATAATCCGAAACCCTTTGTAGAATTCTCAATATCACAAAAAAAACTGTTCCATATGTTGCTGATTTGGCCCAAACCAGATATCTATCCTTTCATAGCAAACTCCATACCCACTGGAATCCAATAATCTCCCAACTGTACAGTTCTAAATATCAGTATATAGTTAAAAAAAAAAATCTCAATAGAAGTGGCACTTAATTCATCAATAGTGTATTGATTCTATCATTATCAATTGTATCATTATCAATCCTAATAGTTAAAAAAAAAATTTTTTTTTTCGTAATATCAATCTTTTTCGGGCCGAATATTCTACGCATTACTTTATTTTCTAAAACTTTAAGGCGTCCTTCTGCCCTGAAGGTGAGCGGCCAACTTTCGCATCCATAGAGAACTGTTGGTAGTTTGATTTCCTTAAATTTCTGGAGAGTAAGCACTAATTGATTAGTTTTGTGACCAAGAAATAACAAGCATTTCCGGCTTTTAATCTTGTCTTTATTTCCTCTTGAATTCCATTTTACCTAGATATTGTAAACCCAATAGTCCAGCAAATAAACACTTTCTTTGTTATTTCAATTATATCTCGATAAAGGTTGACTCTAGAAACATATGTTTCAAATAAAAACTAAAGCTAATTAAATTTTCTATAAAATATTTCTTATAAACGTTTGTCAAATCTCATACGGATTTCGAGATATACGTTATTGAAGATTGGTGATTTTTGGGATAAAAGAAATTTTACCTCACTTTTTGTCAAACATTTGCTTATAGTGCCTTTCAATCGTTCGTTTCATCGTTTCTCAGAAAACATCAGAAAATCACTGATTTTCAATAACGTATATCTCGAAAACCGTTTGCAGTTCATCAAATATTTATAAGAGCTATTTTATAGAAAATTTAATTAGCTTTAATTTTTATTTGTAACATATTTTTCTAGAGTCAACTGTTTTCGAGATATAAACGAAAAACCCATAAAAATTAACTTCTCCCCCCTCCCCCCACGGTTAGATCACCCCTGGGGGCGGGGACTTTTAGTATATTTACCTTCTAACTACTCCTAACGAAGCTATGAAGTCAAAAACTATCGCATATTTCATGCACTCTACACCCCTCATTCCAGCACCCATTGATTAGACTACAAGAGATTATACTGCTTGACGCATTCGAAATATCTACAGCACCGAAGTTTTTACCATATTTACTACTAACCATATAATTCGTTTTATCGGTGTCAATTAATATTCTTTAAAGCCCTTCTATTGTTTTATTTAAGACCAGCAGAGGATATCAAAAATCCGAAGTGAAAAAAAAAAAAAAAAAAACACAAGAATACTATAGACTCCCAGCCAAAAGACGTGCATGCAAAAACAAAAACAAAAGAAGTACTAAAAATGAGGTTTTCTGTTTCGCATCTTTCATTTTGAATTTCTTATGATTTCTATTTATTTGATTGTAACATAAACATACAAACAGAAAATATTTGCCTTAAAATGTTTTATATTATTTAGTGAATTTTAAAATCTTAATCATTAATTATATAAGGAATACCTTTCCATGTTATAATTAAAATTTATTACATTATTATTTATTCATTCCTTTAAATTTAAAATGATTCCGCTAATCATTTTGTCAAATTCACCAATAAATCCGAAAACTCAGAAGAAAAGACATGAATATATTACGAAACTGCATAAAATAAATTTATATTTTTATTGTCGTAAACCTACGACATCCTGCCCTACAGTATCCTTTGATGATATTCCACTAATCCCTGTTGAACAGATCCGCTACCTAGGACTCCACTTGGACAAACGTCTTACCTGGAATCCACATGCAAGACTAAAACGACAAGAAACTGCCCGTCGTTACAGACTACTTCAACATTTACTGGGCAAACGTTCAAAGCTCCCAATTAATTACAAAAGACTCATTTACATGACAGTGATTAGACCTATTTGGACGTACGGAGTTGAGCTTTGGGGCTCTACTAAATCATCCAATTCATCTCGTATCCAATCTTTACAATCGAAAATCCTTCGCAAAATCCTCAATGCTCCTTACTATGTGACCAATAAACTTATCCATAAACATCTTAATGTTCCATATGTTTCTTATTTAGTCCAAACCAGATACCTATCCTTCCATAGTAAGCTCCATAACCACTCCAATCCACTAGTCTCCCAATTTGCTTCCTCCTCCATCCCTGATAATCCTCCGAGGCGTCTGAAAAGAAGATGGCCTAGAGACCTTTTACTGTAGATTTTATTGAAGTACAACTAGTGAGTAGTTCTTCACAAGTTATTTACATGCCTTTGTATTCACTGTCAACACATTTACATGTTGTATATTATTTTGTACAGTTGTAAATATCAATAAATGAAAAAATTTGGATTATATGTTTATTATGTTCATGTTAACGATTAATCTGTATTTATATTATATTAACATAAATATATAATCCTTGTAAATAAAATTATATCGTTTATTTTGTAAATATAACGATGAATATATTGGAGTCAAGGTTTAGGGTGCGACCTCGGAGCCCAAATTCATTTTTCATATTATTCATGATGCAAGCTCAGTCAGTGATTGTTGCTTACATTGGAATGCTAAAATAAAAAAGGCTTGGGTACATCAAAATTGTTTTAGAAAGTTTTGTGACGTTGTATTACCTTTTTTTTTTTCCTTTAAAACATTTTTTTTTATTAAAAAAACTGCTTTTATTGAATATATATTACGTAAATGATACTCACTTAAGGGTAATAAGTGATATGAATGTTAATAATATTATTAATACAATATGTCAAACAACTATGAAACTATACAATTAGGAAATTAAAACAAATTACAATAAAAATATTTAGATAAATAATTTAATTAATTATTTACAACTTCTGTGTCAATTCGAATATAAGTTGTATATCACGTGACCAAAATACAGGAAACCTGCGGTCTTGTCCCATTTGGTTGCTTAAAGAATCTAAAAATAATAAAAATTTTCCGAATGAAACTTCAACTTTAAAATTCTTATCGGAAAATGTAAACTAATTCTAATAAAAGTGGCAAGTGATTCAAGATCCTAATTGTATTACAATATATATAAATTTATTTTTATGGTAGCAACAATATATGTATACTTATATAGTTTTCATAGAAAAAAAATTAAATCCGAATACAAAATCCATCTCATTGTATAAACATACCTCTTGCAGAAAATATCGTTGACAATATGGATCCAGTCTTATGGATTTATTTTCATGGATATCGTAAAGAAGTGGATAAGCCAAAATGTTTCACTTTTTAGTCGTGAATTTTTGATGGTTTTCCAAAATCTTGTAATTTCTCTAAAATATACCATATACACCAAAATAGCACCAACGTTTCTGAAGGTTTAAATTAAAAATCATGCTTTAAAGAATACTAGTTTTCATAATTTGATTATTTACTTATTCACGACAAACTCCGATTTATTATTAATTTTGAAGTTGATTATGAATTTAGTAGAAACAGCACATAAATAAAAATATTTATAGAGAAGGAACATATACACAACCTATCGACGATTTCACGACAGACTTCATGGACATGATAACGTACTCGTTAATGACATGGCTACGACTGACATGCCTGGAAATACTCTCAGAAATCTTAAAAAAAGCTTTTTTTTTTAGTCCATGCCAGGAGGAGGTACTGTTGAGTGCTAGACTTCCACACTCCTGTAAGACCTGTATAATAACAATATGAGAAAATCCACCGATTGTTACTCTAATAACAGGTGGAATAAAAATTTGAAAGCAAAAAAAAATATAGAGAAACAGAAATTTATTTAAAAAACGACATCGCTATCGATCTCTAATAACACTAGACAACACCAACAATTTTTTAGGTAAACACGAAAGTCATCATAAAAAATTTATAAAGCAGAACTCCTCCTTACTCGTAAATAGCTGTAATTTCACTCATCTTTAATTTCTGTATTTGAACATTTGAATCTGTAAATAATATTTGTTTATTTAGGCGGGTAGATGGAAAAACTTGCCTCGGGATCGATTTTTAACTTCTTAGTGTTTCTTGAATGCTGTATATCTTAAAAACAAGAGCTAATAAATAAATTTCATTTTCATATTAATTTCAAGTTGAAATCTATTCATTGAAAAATCTATTTCAAGGAAAAATACAGAGCTTTAGTAAATTTACCATTTAATTTAATAGAACAAGAATTTGTGAATCTAAATATGTAAAAAAATAGTAATCTGCGAAACAGTCTAGACGATATCCTCTTTTGCATCAATCAATTTCCTTAACTATGACCATAACCCGTGATTTACCCTATATATATAATTTTTTTTTTTTCCTAGAGTAATTGAATGGGTCTGCCGAAAAACGTTCTAAGCGACAAAAATTTTAGATTTTAAAGGTTTTTAAATGTATTATAAATAGTACGTCGTAGTACGATATAACAATCCATTATGTTATTATACATGTAAATATAACAAATTACAAGGTTAAAAAAAAGTCTAACTTACAAAACTAACATGAACTTTAAATTATGATTTTCTTTCACTGATTACTCAACATTTTGTTTGTCGCTTAGAACGTTTTTAGGCGGACCCATTAAATTATAAGAGCGTATAGTGGAAAGGAATCGAATAAAACTTTAATATAAATTTCGTTAGCAATATATTTCAATTATAATTTAATAGATTGGAAAAATCTAGGTCGGTTATTCTATTTTTAATGATTTATTGAAAATAATTCTTATAAATTATATAAAGTTAGGAATTCCAATAGGGAAACTAATTAAAACAATTAAATATTCTTAGAAATACAAAAAAGAATAAATTATACCAAATACTTGATATTAAAGATTTCGTAGAAAATGAATTAATTATATAGCTTTTTATAAAGCATTATTAAGAATTTATATTGGAATTTAAATCAATTATTATATAAAAAAACTTTAAATCAAATGGAGGCTAGAGATATAAGAAGACTAATTTAAATTCTGACCTTCTGCTTTCTAAATAGGTTCTAGTTCCACTGAAGTCGGTCCAAATACTCTCTTAATTAGACAGGCCACAAGTTAAAAACTTGTAGAAAAGCCCCAATTATTAATTATGAACAATATAAACTTCATCGAATTCTATAAAACTTTTTTCTTAATACTTTATTGATATTTACAACTGTATAAAATATAGACAAAAATTAAATGTATGTAAAATGATTACAATGTTAATAACTTGTGAAGAACTGCGCACTAATATTAGCACTTCAATAGATGTTCTACATCAACAATTCCCAAGGCCATTTTATTTTCAGACGGCTCTCAGTGCTATTAGGAATCGATCAGGAAGCAAGTTGGGACACTAGAGGATTTGAGTGGGTACGACAGCTTATCATGAAAGGAAAGTTATCTGGTTCGAGCCAATTCAGCTACATACGGGACTTTTCTTCATCATGAATAAGTTTATTTGTTAGATTATCGGAGGGTGAAATATTAGATTAATAAACATATTACTTTTATGCCAACTTTTCGGCATCTATATTGATGAGTGAAGGGCCATTCCGACTTAAAAGTGGAATGAGATTTTACGTTTCATTCCACTATTGGAACCAGTTCCAGTTTTCGTTTCACGTCAGTTTGACTAGCCTTCTACTTACTATACAGTTTCGTTCCATCCCTTGTTGTGATTTCGGGCTGTTAATCTACTTTTATTTTATAATTAAAATTTGTATAGGCACTATAATATTAAAAAGATTTAAATAGCTAAGTATACTTATTAAAAAAATGTACACCATTGAACGAGAATTTTTCAATTACATTGGTTCCGAGAAAAAAGGAGTAATTAACTCTTGTGCACAGCTTTTGAACAAATAGCGAAAAAAATATTTAATTACATATGCAGTAAAACCTTGTGTGGTTCATTTCTCTGAATCCGAGCTCTGTCGGTAGAATAGAATTTCAAAGAAAGCGGTTTATTTTGAAGATGCCCATGCGTGGGGGGGGGGGGCGATGAATAGAGAGGAGGAAATTAAGAGCGGCAGGATCAAGGTAACAAAGCAGTCGGAACGACCTTGGGAGGAACGAAACCAGAGGTACAATCTAAACTCTACTACACCGGGGGGGACGGAACTTGGAACTTTTTCCAGCTTGGAACGAAACGAGAGATCTTTTGAGTTGGTTTTCGTTCTAGGTGGAACGTAATATTTGGGCGATACGTTTCGTTCCAAACCGGTACACATCTAGAACAAGATCTAAGTTCCGTTCCATCCAGATCACTAAATATTGGTGGCTATGATCAAATTATGAAAAAAAACAAAGAAATGTCTCTAGGCCATCTTCTTTACAGACGCCTAGAGGGGTTAACAGGAATCGATTGAGAAGTAAAATTACTCATGGACTTGAGTGATTATGAAGTTTACTATGAATGGATAGGCATCAGGTTACGAGCAACATTTAGGTACTGTTAGCGGATCTGATCAACGGGAATCAGTGGAATAATACTAAAGCAACTTAAAACCTATAAAGAATCGTTTTTCACCTTTAGTTTATTAAATTATTAAATCTTTCTAATTAATTTTTTTTTTTTTGTCAATCTTTAAGTAACCGAGAAAATAAGCAGAACCCTTCAGTTGAATACGGTGTGTCCTTTTCTCCTTTTTGGAGTCTCTATTTATTAATAATGAATAGAAGTAATAAAGTCTGAGAAATTTCTTTTATCGATAGAGTGTTCAGTAAGGTATTACTCACCTGTGTTTCAAGGATTTGGGCGCCCATTCACTTTAGAACAGCCATGTCAGTCAGTGAATATGAATTGACTGGTAATCAATATCTGAATTTTTAGTGTCTGATAAGGGTCAAGAATTCTACCTGATGTTTTATATTTTATATTCACCAATATAAATATATTAATCAAACTTTGTTATTTGCTCTTTAAAAATATTTATGCAATATTCCTATTTTATAGTCGGGCATCAGTTATTTTTAATTTTTATTTTTTTAACTTGTTTTCTTAATTTGATATTGTTTTATTTTTTTTTCTCTTTAATTTTATTAATCCACACCTGTCACTTATCAAGACAACAAGCAGATATGATAATTGAAATATTCTAGATAATTGACATGTCAGAGTATGAGGGAGGACTGTACCAAGCGGTACTTACTCTGACATGGAACGTGATATTTAATCAGTTTTAACGGAGTAGATCCCTCAGCCAACTCTCATTGTTTTCTTAATTTTTTTTTTTTTTTTTTTTTGATGTTTCGATCCCAAATGACATAGGATTCACTTCAGAAAATATACAAATATGGCACTCAAAGCTCTAAGCCAGTAAGCACACCGACTACTGCAGCAAGCACTCTTTAGTTCAGATGCCAACTTTAAAAAAAAAAAATTATATATACAGATGTCCCGACTTTAAATGGCAAAACTTCAGGAACTTATAGGGGACCGAAAAACTAAGACAAAAAGTCCTTCAGAGATTTGCTCGTTTTTGCTTAGTTTTAGAGAAAATCGCAAAAAAAAGAAACAAAACAAAAATGTTACAGGTAGCGATTATCACCTTTCAAAGTTCGTCAGGCTAGGCAGTGAGATATTTGAAACACTTAATGTTATCCTTTACATTCTTTTATTTGTTTACATTTTGGCTTCCTTCTAGGATTATAATTCCTAAATCAGTCTTCAGTCAGTTACTCAGATATTTTTGTGTAAATAGCATCAGCCACAATGCCGCATACATATTCTAATGTTGAATACGCTGATATGATTTTTGTGTATGGTTTCTGTAACGGTAATGCTTTAGAAGCGGTGCGGGAGTATGCGCGCCGATTTCCAAATAGAAGAGTGCCTAATCGACGAGTCATTTCGTTAACTTTTAATAGACTACGAGAGACTGGATCGCAATACGTAATGAAGGCGACCAATTCCAGGCAGCAATAAGAGCAGATTATCGGAGAAGAAATTGTGTCCAACGCCACTTCGATAACAATCCTGAGACTAGCATTCGAAGAGCATCTGCTGCATTAGCAATATCGTGGCAAGCAATATGGCGAACTTTGAAAGGTGATAATCGCTACCCATACCATCTTCAAAAAGTTCAGAATTTATTACCTCAAGATTATGTTAAGAGGTTGAATTTTAGTAACTGGTTTCTTGACAAAATTCGCGATGATAATTTATTTCCATTAAAAACTATATGAAGCTACCATACAAGAAGAGGAATTGTTAATCAAAGAAATTATGATGTATGGGCTCTTGAAAATCCCAGAGACGTAGTTTTTTGTCTTAGTTTTTCGGTCACCTATAAGTTCCTGAAGTTTTGCCATTTAAATTCGGGACACCCTGTATATTTAACATGTAAGTAGATACGTAAAATAGGTGTTTTACCTATTCCCTCCTAAAACTTTTCTTCCTTTTTTAAAATAATGACTAGTTTTCTGATTTCTACGAAAATCTCCATAGTGAGAACGAATCTAATTTTTAATTTACTTGCACGGCATCAGATATTAGAAGAATAAAAATAGCTCAGAAGAGTACAGTCCCAGTAATCCTACAAAGGATTTCAAAGTCTTGGTTGAATATTTTCTGTCTACGAACAGTGTACACATACTTTTTTAGCATACATTTTCTTATTAAATTCCTATAATTCCAAAATTACGCCAACAAAAACAGTTTTTTTTTATGTGTATGAGTTGGCACATTCATTTAAATGAAATCTAAATTTCATTTCCAAATAAAGCTAATTACTTTAAAAAAAAAAATGAATAAGTGTTTTAATAATGAGTGAGCGCAGACTTTTTTTCCTAACTGTATATATATATTTTTTTCATTGAATATTCCGTCCTTATTGTTGGCTCATGTAAACCATTATGAAGTCCCGTTTGGTCCCTATTTATTCACGGACTGGCTGATGTGTTTTTATTAATCAAATCACTTTGAGTGATATCGGACACGCTTTTATTCAAACAGGTTCCCCCACCACTCATTCCCCTCCTCCTACACACTGAGCCACAAATAATAAGCGGTCACTAGAGAGAACACGATTAATCTATTTGATAAATGGGCGATGGCCGGGACGATTTTGTGATTTGCCCCATCAAAGGGTTAAACATTTTGTGGTTTGTGGAACGGATTGTTTCATTATTGAATCAATGCCTCTGTGCCTCTGCATCTGACGTGGACAGACCGAGCACATATCTCATCTGAGTCGGTTCGTTAAAACATCATCCCCTTTGCTACGGCATTGGCGGAAAATCGAATTTTCCTTGTCCGATAGCTGCCCTTGTGAGGAGGTTCTGTTACTGATAGTAACCGGTTAATATAATTGTTTTCTTCTGATAACTGGTTCCAAATGAATTGGTAGTAGCTGGTTCATTTTGATACAAATAACTGCTTATTGTTTATTTTTTATTAAAATTAATAGGAAAATGATATCAATAACTTCTAAAGCAACAAGCCATTGATAGCATTTTAATAAAAGTCGTATATTAAGAGGTCTTTTAACCATTTTATTTGAAAATTAAAATTCATATACAAGAGAGGGAGAAGATGGTAGGAATAATAAATAGTGGAAGGTTAATATTAAAATGTATTGTGCTAATATAAAAAAGTTTTAGTAATTAAACTTTGCTGAACTTAAATATTTAACTAGAAGATATTGCAAGTGTAGGTTTCCAATCCATCTCTTTAATAAGCTTTTATTTACCTCACCCGTAAGTAACGGAATCATTCATCCTAATTTTGACTGATTTCCAGCTGTCTGATTAACTTTAAAATTTTCACACATTTTAAGGACCAATGATAATACAATAATTTCACAACATTGTTCTGATGTTCTTACTTAGTCTAGTTACATTACCCCCAAAATGGGGGCCTGCCTTGCTAAAGGTGTAGTAGTAGATTTATGTTTTTATATGGACCAGATGGGTCCTGAGAATAAAATATCAAAAATGAAACTAAATTTGATAAGGAAAAAATGTTTAGGGGGGGGTCAAAAAAACCCAAAAGTTATGAACTTTTTCCAGATGTTTGAAAAAAAAAAAAAAAAAAAATGCTTTAAATCGAAAGATCTTATACAAAACTGAAGTTTATTAAATTGTGCGTCTAAAGACACCCCTTAAGCTGAATTTGATTTAGGCCTTCAGCTACAATCGATTGCCAAACATCGACGAATTTAGCACACTTTCAAAAAAAGGTAGTTTTGTTCATGCTTAAGAGTCCGTAACACACACATTGTTAATACAATCAAAAATTGTTATATACTAAAAGTTGTGGATCATTATATTTTGTGCAAGATAAGATTTTCAAAGTAAAAATTTTCCCATTCGTTCTCTGAGATATATAAAAAAAAACAACTAAAATTGTTGGTTGGTTTTGGATGCACTGCGTTTGCAGTATACCAAGAGGGTTGTGTTAGGAATCTATAGCTTGTATGTTAGGACCTTGACCTTCAACAATTTGTTCCATTCGGCTTTGTCCTTAGCATCTCGTCTGCAGCGATGTACATCTATAGCCTTCAGGTCTGTCTCAACACAGTCGAGACCTCACGCGACTTCGTACACCACCTGGCTTAACGTAGAAGAATTTCCTGAGGATTCTAGTGGGATTTATCCTTTCCACATTTCCCAGCCATATACATCACCCTAGCCGGATATAGGATACAATATCTTTGATTCCAAATAGCTTCAGGAGTTCCATAGTCTTCGAACATTCGACAGATAACCTTTCTTTTAAAACTATAATTTAAGGGCTTTTCAAACCTCAAAAGCTGCTGTTTTCGGCATGAATATTTGTTTTTTTTTCAAATTATCTATTCATATTAACCATCGTTTTCATCAGAAATCTTGTTTTTAAAATAGTACTAGTGTTCATAATTGAGACTTTTAAGGCTGATTGTATTTTAGTTCGACTTGACACACCCTTCCATAAATGTAGCCATTTTAAGTTTTAACACGCGTTTTCTTTTTTAAAATTCGCCTTGTCTTTTTGTTATTTAATCGTCCTTTTCAACACAATTAGAATGTATTGAAATTTTTTAGTTTCCTAAATAATGTAGATAGTTGCATATTTTACCCTATTTATTTGCATATTTATGTGTATATTTTTCAGTTTTTATGGAATATAATTCACAGCCCTACTTATCAAGCTACTAAGTTACTTGAATTCTTGACAGCATTGTATTTGCAACTTTCCCAGCTGATTGCTCTTTACCGTTGTTTTTTTCCAGTCTTCATGTATACTGTCTTATGAAGATTGCCTTCAAGCCCGCTAGCTACTCCCAAGGACACCTCCAGTGCACTTATAAGGCTTGATCTTTTACAGTATAAAATTAAATGATAAATAAACTTTATTCTGGGAATTGCTGTTCCCTTAGAATAATAATAATGCGCAATTAGTGGTATAATTGTCTGGCGTTATTACTTCCCACGGTGACCAATCATGCCAAGAACAGGTTATCTACTGGTAGCTGCGAAATTAAAATGTCTGCAGTAAAGTAGTGAATCTTTCCAAACAGCTCATCGCTGGAAAGCGGCAACCTATTTAAGGGGGGATTTGAAACGCCAACGCCTCAAATTTAATATTAATTAAAATTCTTTAGATTATTAATTTTTTTTTTGGGGGGGGATGAGGAATGACTTAAAGCCTTTATGTATGGCGGGTTATCCTAAAGGTTAGCAACCTATTCTAGGTAGGTCGCCAGTAGGGCGAGGGTGGGTAGGTAGGAGGGTGTACTGAGCGAGCTGAGATCCTCTCCCCCAACTCGCACGGCCATCGAGTCCCCACTATAAATTATTTAATATCTTAACTGTGACACATTTTATTTTAGTTATCTCCTATTGTTCAATCAGAGTTTATTTTATAGCGCAGCCTACCATAAAATTGTGTCGCCTGTTAAAATCAATTATTGAATCCCATGGGTGTTTAATTATTAACAGTATATCAATTCTATATGTGATATTACAGTAATTAATAAAATTAGCAAATTGAATAATTTATAATTAAATTAATCAGCTTTTATTGTGATCAACATAAAACGGACAAATTAAAATATTCCGATTTGAGAGAAAATATATTTTTAAGTAATGAACAAATGATATTAAATTGACTCGTAATTAATTTAAACATAAAGAAAAACAATAAAACAAAATGAAGTGGAATATGGAAAATAAATTATTAATTTTCAGTTAATTAACTTGATGATTTTAGTTGATACCGTTATTTATTTTCCTGCAAAGAATTATTAATAATGTATCTCTTAATAATATTAAATTAAAAGAGTTAATGTTCTAGTTACCAGTTTTATTAATCTAGTTATTTTTAATTATTATTATTAAAGGATTTAAAAAAATAAAATAAAAATCTATCATTTGGTGATAACATTATCAGTTCAGAAGCTTAAAAATATTAAAATTTTCCCTAATAGTTTTTTTATTTTTATTATCTTGAATAAATGAATAAAAAACCTTATATAGACTTCGACAACGACTTAAGACAAAAACTTATTTACTTGATGTACGCATGATGGTATAGAAGGATCAATACAATTAGGATTGATGAATTAATTGCCACTTCTATTGAGATTATTTTATTAGAAAACTAGTTTCGAATGCTAAACATTCATCTTCAGTTCTTCGAGGTAACGAATTTTACCTCGAAGAACTGAAGATGAATGTTTAGCATTCTAAACTAGTTTTCTAATAAAATAATCTCAATAGAAGTGGCAATTTATCTCATCAATACTAAAAACTTATTTAATTAAGCCTATAAGCCCATTTGCCAAACAAAATCTCGGCCTGCTCGATCCTATATTCATTCTCTGGAATTCTCTCCCTCCTGGTATTCGTAATGCTTCTTACCACCTTCATTCACTCCAAACTGAAGCTCTCTAATTACATGGATGTCTCATGATGTATGTCATTCTATTATGTCAGACATAAAACATTATAAAACCTTATAGACTTAAAACATTTATAGTTTTCATATGACCATGTTTTATTTATTTATTTTTTTTACATCATTTTTGATTATCTATTTTTTTTGTTTCTCATAACCATTTTCTGTTTTCTCTCTTTAATTTTGCTGATAATAATTCCTTTATTGAATATTTTTTCGTTTTTGTTTCCTTTGTCCTAATTCTAGTTTTTCTATATACTGCTCTCCCTCATGGTTAAGTGGCCAATTGCAATGGATTGTGACAAAAATAACTTAATATCGCCATTTCACGACATGTGCTAAGTTGTTCCAAAAGTCATTGTGCATAAGCACAGTTTTATTTAAATTTAAATATTTTGTTCACTATGATATACTACTTTTTAATATTAAGTTCATTGTTTTAACCTCATTTTACTCATATTTCTACCAGTAATTTGATTTAAAGCCGGTAGTACTCTATTAGTTTTCCGGAAAAGTATCCTACACATTTTTACATTCCGTAATCATCAAAAGCCCGACATATTAAAAAATACGACGTTAATCTAAACAAACCACATTATAATCAGAGATGGGCCGATTAGTCGGTAAAAAGTGCCAACTAGTCACCGTATTTGTTATTTAATCCAGGAATAGGAGCTCATACAAAGTGCCCAAGGTTCAATGTCATTTTTCTAAGTGGGAACAATGAACAATAGTCCAGTAAAATAAGGCTCCAAAAGTCTGTTTTCAAGAAAGACTGCCAAACTTTTATTCTTAACGGATCTTTATGTTGGGGTGCTCAATCAGAATTTGAAGTTTGCTACCACGGCAGACGTCGGCTTCATACCCAAAACCTTAATACACCGCCCAAAATACTATGCGGTTATTTTCGGTTATTTATATTAAATATCGTGAAACACCCAAGCTAGCATGCTAAATTTTATATTTTGGCAAAATGTGACATAGTGGGCTGGCGTGTGTATATCACTGGATGTAATATAAATTACATATATATTATCTAGTAGTAAATTTAACCAGATTTGAGATTAAAAAACTAAAAAAAAAAATTTTTTTTAAGAGTCGGACGAATAGTTTTGGAGTTATAGTGAACAAATTGCAAAAAAGCGTGGATTTTACAACAGTACGGGTTTTTTAGAGTGCTTTTAAGGGACATTATTAAAACTTCATATTATTAATATTGATAGTCTAATAGTAAATTCAATTAGCTTTAGGTTGAAAAATGTTTCAGCCGTTCATTTTATGTTTAAAAACAATTCCTGATAATTTGTTTAAATTTAATTAGTCTAAAACGTTCTCTCTCAATTTCATATGTTTTAGAAAAATACTTTATTTAAAAAATGTTAATAACCGAATATTGTTATAGGTTATATTAAATGTTTATAACAGCGGTTTGTTGTCATAATCATAATCATGTGTTAGATATCGTATTAAGCCTCAGTAGTTGGCCTGTTGTTGACCAGTGAGCGTCATGTGTGTCCCGTGCCAGAACATTTATCATTTAACCTGTATCATTAATCGTGACTATTACGATTAAATTCCGAAACTTTCGGTTATCGACAATCGGAGGCCGTTTAGCTCCTATATTGTTTTTGTTTTTTTGTTCTTTTATTTCAAATCAGCACTTTTTGTTTCGTCTGGGACTCCTGGACCACGACCATCGTCAAGCAGTTCGTGTGCCGCCGGCCAAGACGAAAAAATCAAATTCAGTAAAAAGAAAAAAATCAATAGAACCAAAAGGAGGACATTTTCTTTTTTTTTCACAGGGTATTTATAAGTCAAATGTTATTCTATTTTTTTTTTGATGATTTTTTTGTAAAGATAAATATTCGTTTAAATATGAACATATTAGCAGTTAATTTTTTTTTTTGTTTTACTAAATCAGAGCTCTGTTTGTTTTATTGGTTTTTTTTTCTTTCTTTCCACTACAGATATATATATATTCTTTTTTAAATTATACAAACACAAATTGTGAGTGAAATTGAGAGAAATTGAATTAATTTTGTTATAAATATTTGTTAATAAATAATTGTTTAAAAAAAAAAAAAAAGGCATTCAATATTTTTTTATATTGACTAATTATTAACCTTTAACTTTAAAAACCAGCGTTCCAGAGTTGGTACGAAAGGGAGAAAAAGCTGTTCAAGGGTGCAATTTCTGTTACCCTTACGGTGCCCTAACAAATTTTGGTCCTCCGGTATGCCGGATGCCTTTTTTTTTTTTTTAAACTTTATAAAATTTATCAAATTATCTAACATAAAATTTCTTTCAGCATTAAATATTTCAATAATCATTTACATTTTTTTTGTTAATCGGACACGAATTCTCCTGAAATAATTACTAGTCTTTATATATCCTTAGTGGTTTCTCTTTTCGTAAATTGTTATTTTCATTATCATTACTATGGCTCCCAAGGTAGATAGCAAAGCGGAGGCGCTCGAAGAACAAATTGAGGAAATCAAAGACTTATCTTCAGATATCATGGCTACCCAATCTATAGGCCTATCACTTGTTTCAAACCCCACTAAAATAAATTTGTTTAAAGCTAAATTGTCTCGAATTGATTCAACATGGGAAAAATTTCTATCTATTGCCATGAAAGCAAAACGCGCAGCAGTTCAGTTGGAGAAAACGACAGAAGCAGAACATATTGCAGACCTGATTTCTAAAACAAGGAATGCATTTTATGAGGCACTGGCCTCCGAAATTCCTTTTAAGGAAGATTCAAATTCATCTTTAGTTAATAATTCCGCAGCCGAGGCCCGTGACAATGCTGTTTTTAAATTGCCACCGATATCGTTACCAACCTTTAATGGTGATATTTCCCATTGGGTATCTTATAAAGACATTTTTATGTCATTAATTCATGGTAATAATAACTTATCACCAATTCAAAAATTTCATTATTTAAAAGGCTCTCTGAAAGGCTTAGCTCTTCAGTCATTAGCAGCTATACCAATTACAGCAGAATCATATCAACAAGCATGGGACGTTTTATGCAAGAAGTACGACAATAAACGCGTACAGGCTGCTTATTATCTGAATAATATTTTTTCCTATAAACCAATGTCAAAGATTACGCTTTCTGCACTTGAGCAATTTTCCAACATTGTATTGGAAAGTTCCTTAGCTTTTAAAAATCTAGGCTTAGAAGATCCAGCAGGCTTTATTCTTATATCATATGCTTTAAGGTTATTGGATCCCAAAACTAGGGAAAAGTTTGAGTCTGAAATAGGAGGAAAAGAACTTGTCTTTGCAGAATTTGTAAATTTCATGCACAAACAATGCACAATAGCACAATCAGAAACCTTAACTGTAGGCACCAGAGCCCATTCACCTGTCTTAACAAGGTCTAAAACAGCGAAACAAGTATTTATGACAACTACTACCTCTGAAGATATTAATTCATGCCCATTATGTAAAAGTCCACATCGTTTGTATAAGTGTAGTAAATTTCTGGGAATGACTCCACAGCAAAGATTTAAAGAAATTAAAACCCGCCTGTTATGCGTCAACTGTTTAATTTCCAATCATACTACACGGACATGTAGGTCAACAAATACATGTAAATATTGTAACCACAAACATCATAGTTTGCTTCATTTTAAACAAACCAAGGAGACCCCTTCAAGTCCAAGATCTCATCAAGCAGCAACAAACCCAAATGGAAAAGACTCTCCGATAGAGCATGTACCTGCAACGGAAACTGTGGTCCAACCGTTCAAGGATCAGTCCCATGGTGCAATCCTTTCGGGCATTACGAAAGGAGATCCAATGGTACTATTGGGCACCGCAATTGGTAGAATTAAAGATCTTACAGGAGAATTTCACACTATTCGTCTGCTTATAGATAGTGGAGCTCAACGCTCATTTATTACAGAAGCTTGCGTAAAAAGGTTAGCGTTGCGGCAACAAAGAAATGCCCAAACTCTAAGTGGTTTTGGTAATAATCCAATTGAAGACGGGAAATTTAAAGTTGCATGCGTATTAGCTCCAAGAAACAATAGTCACCCGCAATTTCAAACAGAAGCAGTGGTTGTAAAAGAAATAACAGCACTTATGCCTAGTGCAGAAGTACCTCGCAGCGTAATCAACTTTTTTAAAGAATATCAATTAGCCGATCCAGGGTTTTGGCACCCAGGGCGCATAGACTTTTTATTGGGAGCTGACCTGTTTGGAGAAATTTTGAACGGAGATTCTGTCATAACAGCAAAAGGCTATCCTAATGCAATTAACTCAGTCTTTGGATGGGTTATCACAGGAAAGATTGATGTTGCATCACAACAAAATCAAGTTAATGCAATGTTAGCTGTAACACCCTCATTAAACCAACTAATGGAAAATTTTTGGAAAATAGAAGAAGCTGAGGTTCCAATACCAGTCAGCACAGAAGACCAATATTGTGAAGAATTTTTCGCAAAAACGCATTCTCGAACCGATTCAGGAAGGTATATGGTACGTTTGCCATTTAAACACCCTTCCAAAATAATTTTAGGAGATTCCAGGACTACAGCCCTGCATCGCTTTTACAAATTAGAAGCTCGTCTCCTTAAATCACCGGCTCAAAAACTGGAATATTCTTCAGTATTTCACGAATATTTGGAAAAGAACTTTATGGTTCCCTTTTCTTCGGAAGATGCATATTTTTTACCCCATCATGGGGTGTTTAAAGAAAGCTCTACTACAAGGCTACGCATAGTGTTTGATGCTTCAATGCCAACTTCCAAAGGTTCAATCAATGACAAACTGATAACTGGTCCAAAATTACAGGCGGATCTTAAAAATGTTATTTTAAACTTTCGAAAATTTCCGATTGCACTGACTTCAGATATCTGCAAAATGTACTTACAAATTTTAATACACCCCGATGACCGCATATATCAGCATATATTTTATCGTTTTATTCCGTCAGAGAAGGTTCAAGAATACGAATTAACCAGGTTAAGCTTCGGCATGTCATGCTCTCCCTACTTAGCATTGCGGGTACTCAAACAGTTAATTAACGACGAAGGATCACCTTTTCCCCTAGCTGTTAGCGCTTTGCAGCATAATCTGTACATGGATGACATTTTAACTGGAGCTTATAATACTGAAGAAGCCTTAAAACTGCATCAAGAATTACAACAACTTTTAGCTCGAGGAGGTTTTGTATTGAAAAAATGGCCAAGTAATTCCACCAAGGTAGTCCAATTTATTCCAGAAAACTTAAGAGACACACCAATGGAATTTAGAAATCCTGATGAATCATCTATAAAAATTTTAGGAATGATGTGGGACCCAAAATCCGACATATTTTACTACAAGGTTCGTACACCGTCAGTAATTAGAACAAAACGTGCAATTCTATCCACGATAGCTAGACTATTTGATCCGCTAGGCTATTTGGCACCGGTACTTTTTAGAGCAAAACGACTACTGCAGAAGCTTTGGGAACTTAAATTAAATTGGGATGAACCCTTACCCAGTAGTATTAACATACAATGGGAAAGATTTATCACAGAACTCAAAACATTAGAAACGATTTGTATTCCTCGTTGCATCATGCCAAATCAAACACACCAATACTTTATTATGGGGTTCGCAGATGCATCGGATCTGGGATATGCCGCAGCAATCTACATAAGATTACAATCATATGAAGGGAAAGTTAATACCTATCTGTTAACATCAAAGACACGCATCGCCCCTGTAAAAACTTTATCCATACCCAGATTGGAATTAAGTGCAGCGCTGCTATTAGTGACTCTCCTAAATTCATGCAAGGACATAATTTTGCAACTATCTCCAACATCGACGTTTCTACTTTCCGACTCGACTGTGGTCTTAGGCTGGTTGGCCACGTCTCCACATAAGTTAAAAGTGTTTGTTGCAAACAGAGTCGTACAAATTTTACAATTATCACGGTTGGAAAACTGGTACCACATTTCTTCAAATGACAACCCAGCCGATATAGCCTCTAGAGGAATATTTCCAGCCTCTCTTAAAGATTATACATTATGGTGGCAAGGACCAGCGTGGTTAGAACAGGATCCCTACGAATGGCCCATCACACAGGCATCTCCAAAGAGTTCTGAAAATTTACCTGAAATGAAATCAGAGTCCACACTTTTGTGCCATACATACCTTGCCAAAACCTCAGAGGACGAATGGTTAAAAAACGTTTCTTCCTTTTCTAAAATTCAAAGAATAACTGCCTACATTCTGAGATTCATAAACAACTCAAAAAAAAATTTTGTACGAAGGACAGGCATCTTGAGCTTAAAGGAGATCCACAATGCAACAGAAGTGTGCATAAAGTTAGCTCAAGATCACTTCTACCATAAGGAGCTTGTTTTGATCTCTAATAGAGAAGGCGACAAAACTCAATTATCATCCGTCGCACCCTTCTTGGATTCCCTTGGTGTTCTGAGGGTGGGCGGGCGTTTACAAAATAGTCCCTTGACTTACGAGGCTAAACATCCAATTATTTTACATCCCAAATCTCATTTTACCACTAAGCTGGTGGATCATTTTCATAAATGTTATTTACATGCTGGACCTCAATTACTCCATTCACTAATTAGAAGACAATACTGGATACCCACCGCAAGAAAAGTTATACGGTCCAGGATATATCAATGCGTCACCTGCCATCGATTGCGTGTAACTAACTTTACTCCATTTATGAGAGCAAGGTCGGGCGTTCCTCAATGTAGAATTGACTTCGCCGGACCTTTTCTTATCAAGGAATCTTCCAGAAAAAAGGCACCTATAACCATTGAAACTTATCCTGGTAAAGATGGTGCTGTAAGGATAGTAAAATTAAAAACCCCAACAGGAGAATACGTGCGTTCAGTTGCTCAGCTAGCACCTTTGTTACCTCCTTCAGAGGTATGAACTGTTTAAAATTTTATTACTTAAAATTTGGTGGGCGGTATGTTTCAGCCGTTCATTTTATGTTTAAAAACAATTCCTGATAATTTGTTTAAATTTAATTAGTCTAAAACGTTCTCTCTCAATTTCATATGTTTTAGAAAAATACTTTATTTAAAAAATGTTAATAACCGAATATTGTTATAGGTTATATTAAATGTTTATAACAGCGGTTTGTTGTCATAATCATAATCATGTGTTAGATATCGTATTAAGCCTCAGTAGTTGGCCTGTTGTTGACCAGTGAGCGTCATGTGTGTCCCGTGCCAGAACATTTATCATTTAACCTGTATCATTAATCGTGACTATTACGATTAAATTCCGAAACTTTCGGTTATCGACAATCGGAGGCCGTTTAGCTCCTATATTGTTTTTTTTTGTTCTTTTATTTCAAATCAGCACTTTTTTGTTTCGTCTGGGACTCCTGGACCACGACCATCGTCAAGTAGTTCGTGTGCCGCCGGCCAAGACGAAAAAATCAAATTCAGTAAAAAGAAAATAAAAATCAATAGAACCAAAAGAAGGACATTTTCTTTTTTTCACAGGGTATTTATAAGTCAAATGTTATTCTATTTTTTTTGATGATTTTTTTGTAAAGATAAATATTCGTTTAAATATGAACATATTAGCAGTTAATTTTTTTTTTTTTTTACTAAATCAGAGCTCTGTTTGTTTTATTGGTTTTCTTTCTTTCCACTACAGATATATATATATTCTTTTTTTAAATTATACAAACACAAATTGTGAGTGAAATTGAGAGAAATTGAATTAATTTTGTTATAAATATTTGTTAATAAATAATTGTTTTAAAAAAAAAAAAGGCATTCAATATTTTTTTATATTGACTAATTATTAACCTTTAACTTTAAAAACCAGCGTTCCAGAGTTGGTACGAAAGGGAGAAAAAGCTGTTCAAGGGTGCAATTTCTGTTACCCTTACGGTGCCCTAACAAGTGTGGCTTCTTCCTCCGTGTGTGCCCTCTGTGCTACATTGGAGTACCTCAAAGCGGTCTTATCTTCATTTCTAAAAGCATTTGTATATGATCATATCAAATTAATTTATGATACGCAAGATCTGAAGGAATGCTGGAATCTAATTATATTAACTGTTATGATGAATGGGGAAGAAGAGAACCTGCCTTGCAGGTCGAAACGTTAGCACACAATTAAAGTATTTCTACTTAGACGTGGTATTCCTCTTTGACTGCATCCCTGAGCATCTTCTTCTCCACTAATTATACTATCAATAGCATCCTCCGTCGTGGCTTCACCCGCTCTCTTAAGTAAAAGAACGTAACGTAAAAGAAAGTGAAGGTTTTTTATGAAGTATGCAATTGAGCTTTATTTCTTTAATGATATTTTCACGCTTAGCAGTTATTTTTTAACCTGGTTAAAATTACGCTGATTAGATGGAATATTGAAAATTACATAAAAGCATAATTAGACTTCCAATTTTTAATTTTAATGTGTGATTTAGTAATCCAGATGGATAGAGGCAATTAAGAAATTCTTGCGGATATTGGATTGCATTATCAGTGCATACAGCTAAAGACACATGAATCATATTTTGACACACAATATCAAAAAGCAAAGGATCAATTTTTTTTTTGGTAATAATTTTATTTGGCACAAATAATTTTATTCATTTCATCTGGTTGGATTTTAATTTTTAACCACAAAAGTTTATGACAGTGTGGCAAACCTGGTTTCTGCTACTCAATATTGTACATTTAACTTTTAATATTGTAGATTTTATAATTCTAAAAACCTTTCTGAAACTATGAAGATGATAAAGTTGAAATTTGGTACAGACGGGTTCAGCAGTTTTACCATTCTTAACTCCGTTGCGGTATAGCCACATATCGGTCGATTTTCAAATTTCACTATTATTCAAATGTTGCACCACATATTTAAATCTTTTTAATATTTTATTTGGATATAAGTAAATTTTATTATAAATTTCAAGCTCTGTATAACACCGTAACTTTGTAACCTCTCAATTAGAATGACGCTACCTTTCGGCCACTTTATAAATTTTCACTGTTATCAACATAACAAATTATTGAAAAATCATTAGATTTTATTGTTGCTAAACCTTTCTTTAAACTATGAAGAAGATGTGGTTAAAATTTGGTATAGATTGGCTCAGTAGTTCTCGTGGTTACTGATCACAAACGAAAAATGGCTTCTCCTTTTTAACCGACTTCAAAAAAGAGGAGGTTCTCAACTCGTCTGTATTTTTTTTTTTGTGTGTATGTTACGCGATTACTCCGCCAATTCTGAATCAATTTTGATGATTCTTTTTTAGATCGGTAGGGCATACTTCAGAGGTGGTCCCATAAAAAATATTTTGAAATCAACGGAGCACTTTTTAAGAAAAAAAAAAAAAAACAGTTAATAAAATCACTTTTTAACTGTTTTTTAGATTTTTCTTAAAAAGTGCTGCGTTGATTTCAAAATATTTTTTATGGGACCACCTCTGAAGTATGCTCTACCGATCAAAAAAAGAATCATCAAAATTGATTCAGAATTTACGGAGTAATCGCGTAACATACAAAAAACAAAAAACAAAAAAAAAAAACAGATAAGTTGAGAACCTCCGTCAATTCTTAATCAATTTTGATAAATATTTTTTAGACCGGTAAGGCATACTTCAGAGGTAGTCCCATAAAAAATATTTTGAAATCAACGGAGCACTTTTTAAGAAAAATCAAAAAACCAGTTAATAAAAATCACTGTTATATAACCTTACATTTAAAACATATTTATGATTATGATTATTAAAATCTCCATGGTAACTAAATCTAAATTATTAAGAAAAATAATTTACATATACAGTCAACTCTCGATGTGTTGTACTTCGATAAGCTAAATTCTTCAATAAGTCGAACAAAATCTGCGGTCGGAAGTACATTACACTTAAATTTTAAGTAGAACTTAAAATAGGGTTCAAAAGAGAGTACTTCTAGGACAGACCACCTCTATGAAACGAACTTTTAGAAGTCATCACCTTTATAACTCGAACTCAAATTAAAAGAATTTCATGTGTAATTTCATTATCTGTCATTGTTTGTCTTTTCAGTTCATAGTTACACCAGTCACTTATTATTACTTATTCACACGAGTGGTTTTACAGTGGCTATTGAAAATTCTTTCAATTAACGAAAAGTTAAAATTGATTTGCTAAGTGTAGAAAGGAGAAAGAAGTTGGGCGTTTGTTGCTAGTGAATTCCGAATTCCGCGTAGTTCTCTGTCAACCGTCCTAAAGAATAAAGAAAAGATCGCCACTGGTGGAAAGCGGCAAGTCTACTTTTAGACATTCTCAAAAAAAAGCGCAATTCAGTTAAAAGTTATATGATAAATTGGTACCAGTTATTTAATTTTCTGTATCAATGATTTTATATGTATGTACAAACAACATTCCCATTAATGAAAATGTACGTAATGATTAAAGGAATGTCTTAAATTTAGTAAAATACATGAGATACATAAAAGATGTTATTTATAATTTAAGTTTAAGTTTTCAGACTACTTTAACATTTACTAGACAAACGTTCAAAGCTCCCAATTAATTACAAAAGACTCATATACATGACTGTGATTAAACCTATTTGGACGTACGGAATTGAGCTTTGGGGCTCCACTAAACCATCCAATTCATCTCGTATTCAATCATTACAATCCAAAATCCTTCGAAAAATCCTCAATGCTCATTACTTTGTTACCAATAAACTTATCCATAAAAATCTTAATGTTCCATATGTTGCTGATTTAGCCCACACCAGATACCTATCCTTTCATAGTAAGCTCCATAATCACTCAAATCCGTTAGTTTCTCAACTAGCTTCCCGCTCCATTCCTGATAATCCTCCGAGGCGTCTGAACCGAAGATGGCCTAGAAACCTTTTAGTGTAGAAGTTTTAATAAAGTACTACTGATGAGTAGTTCTTTTCAAGTTTTAATAAAGTACTACTGATGAGTAGTTCTTTTCAAGTTTTAATATGTTATTATTATCGTTGTCAATACATATCTGTGGTACCTGTGCATGGTGGGCTAAGTGCGAAAATTGCGATTTTAGGAAAACTGAATTGAATGTTTGAGATTTTTTCCAAAATCGTCCGGTTGAAAAAAAATCAAAATTATGGGGCTTAAACTCTTGATAGCACATTTCTATTTATGTTGCTAAGGTTCTCTTCTTGCCAATACTGTAAGATTTAATACTAATCGTTCCAAAAAAATCGAGCTCTTAGCCCACATTACACTAATCGATTTTGTATGAAATAGGCTAAGTGATTAATGTTAACGTGATTGACCACTGAAAGCCAAGTACTTAACTAATTTTTAGAGTTCAGAAAAATTAGGAGTAAATTAAATAATATTTTTCCTATTTCAAATTTTTTTTTTTTTAAATAAAAGAAAAGAAAATAACATACACAGCATGCCTAAAGAAAAAAATAATTATTATATTATAAAACTGAAAAAAAAAAAAATCACTTATAATTTTCTTTCATTTGTCTTCTTCATCAACTAAATCTGGGTACACATCCTTCTTAGAGGCAGATTTCAGCTCTTCATAGAATCTTCTAAATGTTTGACTTATGTAGGGAAGAAGATCTAACAGTTCTTTCTTCTTTCCTGCCACTATCGGAAGTTATTTTTTCAAAATAAGGCGGTTTTTAAAAGGGACGAAAAAATTTTAACATATCTGATTGCTGGCTCTAATTGCTGTAGCCCTTTTTCAAAAAACACTTTCAGTTTTAAAATTAACAAAAATCGCGATTCTGATTATATTGAGAGTTAACTTGTTATTTGTACAGTTGTAAATTTCAATAAATGTATACTTAAAAAAAAAAGTTCAAGTTTTTGGTGTGAAAATAATATGAAATATGAAAGTAATGAAAGTTTATGGGACTGTTAACGTAAAATAATAACAAACTATTTGTGAGCTGAGCTAAAAAGGATGGAATATTTTTTGAATACTTACGTATATAAACTTGATACTAATATTCCAAAAACAGTTTTGAAGACATTATAAAGTTAATAAATTATTTCTTTTATTTATTTATTGATATTGAAAAATACAGTAAGACTTCAATAATCCGGATACCTTACAATCCTGACGACGCGATAGTCCGGACGATCACATCCATCATATTTTTCCTTTTCTCCTTCTACCTTTCTATACACTAGTCATTGTGTTGTTTTCTAAGAATTTCATATTGAAGTGCAAAGTTTACAATATAGCAGTGTTATATTGTAATGGCTTTCCTTAAACATAAAACTGATAATATCCTTCACTTATTAGAAAATCTTATATGGGATTGGTAAGTACACTATCAGCAACCAAAAAAAAAATGTGCTGAAGGTTAAAACCTTCGTAAGCTGTACAGAACAGGGATCGGGTGATCGTATAACTTAAACAGCCAGACAACCTGCAGCTAGACAATGTTGTTTTTATTTGGTTTATTTAGCAGAGATGCATGTTTATGGTTATGTTGCTACGTTGTATGAGGGAACGTGCGTTTGAATTCCATTTTGAGAAAACAAATCAAACCAAAATAATTATTTATTTTTTATTTTACCAATTATTTTTCTCTATTATTGTGGTCATAAATACTTATTATATATAAAGCTATTATGTTTTTTTTTTAGGTAATCATTTCAATTGTACATAAAAAGTACATTCCTCCCTTTTTATTATTCATTTTATTTTATGTATACTTAAATCACTAAGTTTCTAGTAATCCGGACGTATTTGCTAGTTCGGACAACCCTCAGTTAACAATTCGTCCGGATTATTAAGATACTACTGTTTATACAGAAGTAAATGTGTAAACAATTAGATAATATTGATTGACTCATTAGTTCCTTCAGTAGGATTTGGAGTTTAAAAATATTTCCTCCTCTAGCAGTTTGGGTTTGGCTAGTAATCTTGTGCGAAAATTAGAAATTGGAACTCTATGGGAGAATAAAATAACAAGGCAATCAGAATAGTTGAGGCGCAGAAGAACCTGTTTTCTGTTAACGACCTATTTTTAACCCCTATTGTTTAAACCAGCTACTGACATGTTGCCTGTTCTGTGGCGTTTGTATTTCTCACACATGTATTCATTTTTACCCTTTTTACGTATTATTCCTATTTTTTGGAATCAAATTAAATAGGTCGAACTCATTCTCACACTGTTCTCAAAACTGTTTCGGGTGAAATGCGTTGATATCCTATCAGCATTAGCTTATTTACTTTTGTTTAACCTAAAAACAAATACTCTGTTTTGTTTTTTTCAACCCCCCAAGGACAGGCATATCCATGTGATCACGCCAAACGTACCCCTACTCAATGCCACTCTTATTTTATTCCTTAATACCTCTGCAGCCTTTCTCCAAGAGTTACTAGTGTTGTTTTGTGACCAAAACTGAGACGATTGAAGCACTTCTCTCATCAGTAAAAAAGTTTGAAATTTGTCAAATTTTAAATATCCATTTTCACCAAAGTTTTTATAATTTTGGTAAATTTTTTTTTTCTACTGATAAGATTATAAAGTTAGGCTCTATATAGTCGTATCATGCTTTAATATGAGTTTCATTAAAAAATAATAATCCTGAAGGTTTTAAAATGGCCCTTTCAGTGACTGTGGTTATATTATCATTCCTGTCTTTCCCCAAGACAATTTTTTTAAATAGTTAATATTACAAAAATCTTATTGTTAATTAAAAATAGGTAAATAAATATGCATTTATAATCAATTTTTAACTTTTAGATAAGTTATAAACCTGAAAAATTAAAATCTTTTCCTGCTTTAATATTATAATGTTCTCCCTACATATGGTTCATTATTAGCAAAATCTAAAAGTAGTTATAATCGTCCAAGTTTCTCAAATTTCATTCCATTCTCTTACCTATCTACCCTTTTAGTTAGCAATATTACCGTTGAAAGGTAGCACTAGTAATGTCCTTTTATTGATGCTCCAGGTAACGACCGCTGTTAGATGTTAGATGGGGTTTCGTAAAAAAAAATCAAGCCTATATTAAATAGTTATTTTTTGTTTGCTATGTATATTAGTTAAAATAATAAATATATTATGTTAATATAAGCGTTTCTATTATCAAATCCCAAAATTTAAGACACCTATGCCTTCTGAAATCATCTTGGGGAAGGCCTAGCATGATGATATGAACACGTCCAATTATGAGAAAACGGTGAGGCTGATTTTTTTTTTAAACAGTTTTCCTGAATTTCAGCATGTCCATTAACAAAGAAAAATATGAAAAATTTTCATAGAAAAAAAATTTATTCGTCCTTAGAGGGTTCAGTCTAAACACATCCGATTTATCTCTGATCCATTCGTTAAAGTCGAAAATCCTTCGAAAAATTCTCAATGTTTCTTAATTTATCACTAATTCACAGTGACATTATGTCCCATATGTTGCTGATTTGTTCCGAAACAGATTCCTATCTTTCCATGAAAAGCTTCATATTCACTCAAATCCATTAGTTTCCCAATTTGCTATCCACTCATTTATTGGTAATCCTCCGATTTGTCTGAAAAGGAGATGGCCTAGGGCCCTCCTAATATAGAACTTTTATTAAGTTCTAACAAAAGGTAGTTCCTTTAATTTTCCAACAAAATAGCTTTAACTTTGTTAGAAAATAGGCCACATCTTGTTCTCCGTATCATTAGTCGAGTACCACTTAATACTAAAGAACAGACACGCTATTTCGGATTCCTACTCGACAAGAGGTTCACTTCGAAACCTCATACAAGATTAAAACGACAGAAGCTGGTCATCGATTTCAACTACTACAACATTTACTCGATAAACATTTCAAGCTACCAATACACTACATGACCTCATGACAATGCCTTTCTGGACCCAACACATAGATTTGTGAAGACTTAACAAAACATCTGATCCTCCCACATTCAGTCTAAAAACCTTAATAATCTTTATTATTTCACTAATGAACTAATTCAGAATGACCTTAATTTCTTATGTGTTGTTTATTTCGGATAAACCATCTGGTGCCTATATTCTCATACTAAACTTTATAACCAACTAAATTGACTTGCATATACTTAAGTACTTCCTTCACTCTTTATGTTCGGTAGACATCCGAGGCATCTGGAAAAGATTTTGGATTCGAGTCCCACCAGGACTGGTTTAAATTTACTTTATGGCGGTCCCTACGAAATGAATCTTGACTTTCCCACCTTGGATAGGATAGGTTGGTAACCTATAGGATAACCCTTCCTTCCAATTAGTAAATCCCAATTAAAAAAAAAATAAAACTATTACAATTCAACAACTTTACATCACTTGAAATACGCATGATGGTATAGAAGGATCAATACAATTAGGATTGATGAATGAATTGCGACTTCTATTGGAATTATTTTATTAGAAAACTAGTTTCGAATGTTAAACATTCATCTTCAATTCTAAAACATACAAACTTTTAAAAAGACTGGACATACATACAGGAAAAGAAAACAATCGGGAAAAACAGGACGATCGGTAAATTAAAGAGTAAAAGAACATAAATGAGCATACAATAATAAGACCCAAAATTTCCAATAATAAGACCAGAGAAACATTTCCAGTAGCCCCATTTTAAATTTGTTTCCAATAGGAGCGGAAAAGTCCAATTAGTCATTGAGAAAATCCCAAGGTAAGACCCCAAAAATTTTAACCTACCAGCCCCTTTCCCTTCCACTATGGAGATACTTCATGTATCTGTTTGATCTCCTCAGGTGAGTACTAAAATATTTGATTTCTTGTTTTACATTTCTGAAAACTATATATAATCCATGTAACAAATAGCTGATATTTCGAAAATATTCTATGTTTTAAAACTGAAGATGAATGTTTAGCATTCGAAACTACTTTTCTAATAAAATAATTCCAATAGAAGTGGCAATTGGTTTATTAATCCTAAATTTAAATTTGTTTGTAGATTTAAAAAAAAAAAAGATTCTTAAAAATAGTTGTCACTATTATCATATCAATATCAGAAGGATCAATACAATTAGTATTGATGAATTAACTGCCACTTCTATTGGAATTATTTTATTAGAAAACTAGTTTCGAATGCTAAACATTCATCTTCCGTTCTAAAACATACAAAATTTTCACAAACACATCAGTACTATGTTCTATAAAGTTTTCAACACTAAAGTTTTCAAAAATGTAAGACAAGAAATCAAACATCAGTACTCACCTTAGTAGGTCTAAGAGATAACTGAAGGGGGCAGGTAGGTTAAATTTTTGTGATTTACTATGGGATTTCCCTTATGGCTCATTGGATTTTTCCGTTCCTATGGGAAACAAATATGAAATGGGGCTACTGGATATGTTTATCTGACCATTTAAACCAATATCTGGATCGGTTTAAAACGATTTTATTATTTCTAATGATTCACAAATATTTAATTTTAGGCTATTTTCTACTTGATGTAGTATTTATTAAATTTATGGTTATTTTCATTTAGATGAATAGCGAAATTGGAGTTTTGGGACTTATTATTGTATGCTCCAACTTTGCTATCCATCTAAATGAAAATAACTACATCAAGTGATTGCAATGATAATGGTTACCTTAATATGACAATATACAAGTGGCTCGTAAAGTAACTACCTATTAGTAGCATTTTATTAGCTTCTGTATTAGAAGGCATGCCTCCAGGCTGTTACTTATTCACTATTTATTAGTAAATAAGTACTTAATGATTAAGGATATTTCGAAGGATTCTATATTCTAAATATTGGATGGGACAAAATTCCTACTTGGAATCCACAAACAAGACTAAAACGACAAGAAACTGCCGGTCGTTTTCGACTACTTCAACATTTACTTTACAAACGTTCAAGCCTTTCAATTAATTATAAAAGATTCATTTATATAACAGTAATTAAACCAATTTGGACATACGGATTTGAGCTTTAGGCCTCCACTGAACCATCCAATTCATCTCGTATCCAATCCTCAATGCTCCTTATCCACAAAGATCTTAATATAGCATACGTTTCTGACTTAGCTCAAACTAGAATCCTTTCATAGCAAACTCCACAACCATTGAAATCAATTAGTATCACAACTTGCTTCTCATTCCATTCCAGATAACCCTCTGGAAAGAAGATGACCTCGGGACCTTCTAGTATAGTACTTCACCATAAAGAACCTTAATAAGTTCTACCAATGAGTAGTCGCTTTAAAAACAAGTGGCGTGTCATTTTTATCATTACTATCATATTTAGTTGATGTATTTTATTATTATATTGTAGATACAGTTGTAAATTTCAATAAATATATAAAAAATAAAAAAAAAATATTGGATCCAATATGTATGGTTTAGTGGAGCACTAAAGCTCATTATCGTATTGTCAAACAGGTGTAGTTATAGTCAAAAAGATCAATCTCTTATTGTCCAAAACGTCGAGCTGTTTCTTGCCGTTTCGTAATCGTTTGTCCTTGGGGAGTGCTGAGGAGCGGATTAATTCAACTGATGGAATATGATTAATCGATACTGCATGACAGGATGTCAAAGGTTTACGACGAAGGATAAAGGTGATTTATCGGGATTTGATTGGATTTATTTTAATCCTCCAATTTTCACATTCAAATTTAATTAGGACACAACTATCAATATATATTATTATTTGATTTGAAATCAATTAAAAAAATGAAATGAAGCTATTAGAGTTGAAAACCAACTGAGGACAATAAATACATAATAGATTGTTGAAAGTTCTAAAGACGATCCTGGAGAGTTGGGGCTATTGAGTTGGAAGAGGGACATTTCTAGAGATGTTTCCTTTTCCAACTAAACTTGCCCTCGGCAGATCAGACCACAATGGCTCTATCTCCTTACTTCTCTCCGGGTTATTTCATCTGGAAACAATTAGGCTTAGGGCATAGAATTGCTAACAAACTTTATTAAATACAAAAAAAACAATCATTATTATTATTTTAAATGAATATAAAAATATTACAAATTATAACTAACATCTCTTATTTAATTATATCTAATAATTTACATGAATAAATAGTTAAACGATAATTTAAATTTATTTTTTAAATTGTGCACTGGATTCAATTTAATTTTAATTTAAATGATAACCCGAACTTTTGAGCCTTTCAAATATTTATTTATTTAAATTTACAACTAAATAAACAATTTATTTTTGTTTATTGATATTTACAGCTGTATGCAATGTAAAATAAAATAAATCAAGTGAATGCAACTACCCATTGGTAGCACTTATAAAAGTTCTATACAGGGTGAGTATCTCTTAGTGTAAAAAAAAAAAAATTGGATAAAACTAGATCAAAGATGTAGCTAAATGCCGCAAATCTCACCTTTCTACTCCAATCCGTTGCAGATATACGATAAATCAAAGACTTTTTAGAGGAAACCACATTTTTTTCCTGTAATATCTCCATTTTGCTTAAATATTTTTCAAATTTTGACCACATTTTAGGATTTAACATTAAATTTTCTATAATAGCTGAGTATCTGTAATCTTTAATTTTACAAACTTGGCATCTAAAGAACAGCTTGATCTTCACCTTATTTACGGAAGTCACAATGTCTTATATTACTTCAACGCTCACCGTTTTTCGAAAAAAACTATTCACAAAACGTCAAATCTCACAAAAACTTGCAACTTTAATCAGCTTTTGAATGATAAGTTAAACGTTTTGAAACAGAAAAAACAAATTGTTCTCATTTGGCATCCAAATAAGTTACTTGTGTAAATAAAACATTATGACAATCCCTTAATGTAAATGTCCATTTTAAACATAATAAACTCTTCATTGGTATAAAAAGCAGAGAAAAAAAAGGAAAATTGTTTCACCAGAATTGAACACCAGATTAGAGAATCTTATGTTATTACATTTATCTATTAATTATTATTATTTAGAATTTATTTTATTAGATTTTCAATGTAATGTTAAAAATCCAATTATAATGAACATAGACCTCAATTTTAGCGTTAGCTTCTGAATGCAGATTGTGTTGAAGAATACTACTTTTTGAGGTGAATTTTATGGGCAGATGAGACTGTTCTTACAGGGGAAGGCATTTCTACCTATCCATGTATATCGTTGGTTTATATTTGTATTACTTTCGAATAATGTGGAGGAGCACCATAGTGTTGGAAAATCATATTTTGCCGAACTTCAGGTGGAATATCGTGATAAAGTTGCGGTAGGATATTTTGTAACAAATCTTAGTAATCTCATAATTCAATCTGTTGGGCAAACTATGATTTTTCAACACTATTCGACAGCAATACAAAGACGAATAAACCAATGAGCATTGTGATTTTACGAAGGGATGTTTGGAGATACGCTGGATACGCTGTAGTAGTACATTTAAATTACAGACTAGTACATTAGAGTTGCTAATTTCCCTTTTTCTAGATTACATAATAATGTACTTGTAAAGCACTCCAATAAAAGTTCTATATTAGAAGATCCCTAGGTCGTCTTTTTTTCAGAACACTTCTTTACATGTATAATACTACTTGAGAAAACATAATGGCGCCCGGTTGACTTAGCCAACCACTACAGTTTTCTTTACATGAGAATATACTGAGTCCTGATCTAAACTATTATGTATTAGCATCGATTATTATTGTTTTTAGTCGTAATGGAAGTAATATAACCTAAAAGTAATAATTAATTAATTATTTTACACTAGGTAAAATAACAATATCGCTAAAAAAAAATTATGAACGATATTTTTGTAATAAACTAGTCAACCTTTAAAGAAATAGGCTTTATTCAACTAAAATATAGCACTGGTTGAACATATAACACTCATTGAACACTATTAAATATAACCTTTCCATAATTAAGATCGTCAATAATAACATATGGTAATTACTAATTAAATGATATAGTCACCACAATTTTATAAACATGGTATACAATGTTATTTTATAATATTAATTTTATAATTCTTCATCGGATATTACACCTTTTTTCTCTCAGTTTACACATTTTATTGGATTTTTTAATATAAATATATGGTGCAGCCCGTCTTAATCCGCATGGTATCATATTTTCCATAGAAAATTATTTCACCTCATTGTCAGAGGTTTATTAATTTTAAAATCTGTTTCAGTATTATCTTCCTAGTGAGAATGATTTATAATTCCATATTCGCAGCCAGAAGAATCAGATTCTGTTGATTTGCGAGTGCATGCTCTAGTTTCTTTTCCCTCGTCAGATTGTTCTTGAAGCTCTAGTGAAATTCTAGATAAGTCTTAAGTTTTAATAAAAAGAGACCTATAAAAATATAATACTGTTTAGAGAAGAGGCGCAAGGTTGACATTGCCTACCTGAGATTGGTTTTAGATTTTCAATTACGAAAAATGTACACGCATTAACTAGGCTACATTTGAAACTGTACTAAAGAGACAAGAGAGAGAGTTTGGAGAAGGCTATTAGCGACTGGAAGCAAGTGGGTTCGAGTTCGGGAAAACTGGAGAAGAAAACATACGGCTGGTTGACAAAAGTAACCAGTGCACCCGGTCTAAGGACAGGCTTCAGAGCTTCTTTGCAAATAGCTAATGTCGAATTAGCAAATTAACTAAATCAAAATATTCATTTAATTCAAATATAAAAAGAACTCAGTTAATGAGAATAAGGCTGAGTATTAAAAAAAAAAAATCTAATAAGATGCCCAGACGAAGCGAGGAAGGGCGACCACCTGTTGCCGCCATTACTCAATTCATCCGATCCCTGCCTTATAGGATCTCATCTTTTAGGAGATTTCAAGAGCTATTTGTCAAGGTGCCATAATAACAATAATAATAAATGTCAGGGTCTTATTATGGAGTTAAAATAAACTGTATATCGCATTTGAATTATGGATTTGTTAAAAAACCTATTGTAATGTAATTGGCTTACAACAAAACAACAAACAACTATTGAGAAAAAGTTTTAGAGTTAGCAGCAGCATTAAAGAACAGTGGCTTAAGAATATCCATCAAGGCGCTTTATTGAAGTACCGATTAGCTGCATGATTCCTGTCTGAAGGGATAGGAAAGGCAGGGAGATCCTTTGTTGGTGAGGAACAAAAGACGTACAAAGTTTTCTGACAAAGAATATAGTGCTGAAGAAATTCAATAATTAGGTGAGAGAAAGTTGGCATAGAAGTGTATATAGCATGAATCCGAAAAAGAGGAAGAGGAGAGTAATGGAGAGGATGCTGCTGGACCAGAGGCCGAGGAATATTCTAGCTAAAGAGGGGAACATCGCTGAGGATATAGAAGATCATGGACTAGGAGGTAGTAGATGGATTTTTTTCGGATATAGTCGGAATCACAAAATATAGTCCTTCTATTCTTTTAAATTATATCCTTTAGTATTTTAATTATAAGTGAGAATGGCTGTTTTAAAAAAAAAAAAAAAATATACTCAAAGGGTAATTTCTTGTTGCAAACCAGTATTTTTTTCTCAGAGAGCGATCCCAGCTTTAGCAGTGCACCACCTGTGAAAAATTAGGAATAAGTTATAGAATGGAAATTGTGTGCTGATATTTAAATAGAGTCGTAGTAATGTATCCCAGAGGATTTAATTTAAATATCATCCAATTCATTTACGAAGATTAGCATAGTGCTAATCTATACTATTATATAAATGGACAAGCCATTTTTCTTTTGTTATCACTAACCACAAAAACTACTGAACTAACCTGTTCAAAATTTTAACAAAATCATCTTTATACTTCCAGGAAGGTTTAGCAATAATAAAATCTACTGATTTTAAATTAATTTGTTGCCACAAAAAGCGATAGTATGTGGTTATCAGTGATGCTTGAAAATTGACCGATAGCGAGCGGTATTCAACAACTTCAAGTGGTTACAGTGTTATATAGAGCTTGAAATTGTTAATACAATTTTATTATATTTAATTAAAATATTAAAACAGATTGAAATATGTGGTGTGACATGTGGATTCCAGTGAAGTTAAAAAACCGACCGATATGTGGTTAGCACCTCACTGTAGATGTACAACGTCGAGTCGCAGAAACGAAATTTGCCACACTGTCATATACAGTACAAGGTTAGAAATTGAAATCCAAATAGATTAAATAAAAAAAAAAACTTCTGCCGAGTAAAAATTATTACCAAATCAAAACGTCGATATTGTGAGTAAAAATATGATTCATGGGCCTTTAGTTTTAAGGATAAAGTAATGCAGTCCAATGTCCGCAAGAGTATAAGCCTCTCTTAATAGCCTTTGTACATTTGGATTACCAACTCATACATTAGAATAAAAAATGTGATGTCTAATTATGTTTTATTTGACCTTCAACCATCTAATCTGTGAAATTAAAGCTATGCGTGGAAATATCTTCCAGGCTATAATTCTTATTGGAACAGTGACTGGAGAACTCACGTTTATTCTTAGAACCCAGTAATTCTTATAATCTACCATTTCAATTAAAACTGTTAAAATTTCTTTTGCAATTACATTTTAAAAAATGCAAGACCAGACTAATTAAGAATTTGTAGTGGATATTCGGACTCATTTTTCTTGTCATAGTTAGTAATATGTAGGACTTCCCAGAACTGGAAACTCTAACAATATCAAATTATTTTTTTAAAATCTGGAGAGAAAACTCGAAATGTAGTTTATTATGTCTAACAGTTAGGTAATCAACAACATAAAAATGATAAGTAACAGTAATGAAATAAAAATGATAAATAACATGTTTTCAATCAAAAGTGGAATAGGCCGATTGCTGAGGCCTAGGAGTAAGGCATAGTTTAGTACGAATACAGAGCTAACGCTTTAGTAAAGAAGTATATATCTCCCTGGAAAATTCAGGTTACGTACTATATCAATTAAGAACTATTTTACGCTAACAACAACAGGTATATTAAAATAAGTATTCCTCATAGTAAGTTTGATAAAGTTAAATACAAAACTCTTGTAATTTTTGACTCAGCAACAGGCTCTAAACATGGCAACAACCTATTGAGAAGAAAAAAATACACGAGAGGCCTCAAATCTGCCTGGATTCCGGTGAAAACTGGGTTATCAAGGTTTCTGCTTTAGGACAGGTGCCAGGATACGTTCTTTGTTATCCTGCACAAAGGATCCTATGATTCGTACACACGCTTTCCTTCCCATTTTTACAGAAGGGAAAGGGCGCTAATTGTTACGGGTTTGATTCTAGTTTAGCGAGCTTTATTTGTGTTCTAAGATGTTTTATAAAGTAAAAAAAAATACAGCAAATTGTAACTAACTGTGTGCATAAAATTCTTATCAATTAATTGAAATTTAGAGTTAGTGATTGTTGAGTCTTATTTAATTTAAGTATTAAATTCTGATAAACAATATTGGCTTGCAATAAGACATTACCCTTTGAATACAGCACAGATAGTGGTGATTCATCATTACTATGGATAACAAATTTATCATAATGGAAAAAAAAGAGATGAAAATTTCATATATTAACGTATTACAAATAAAGAATGTATATTTTGTTTTAACGTTCGCATATACTCCAACTATGATTGTTATTCTATAGGAACAGGTTATTCTGTAGATTACTTACCTATACCAGGTAGAGTGGGAAAATCAAGACTCATCTCTTGGGTCAGCTGCGAAATAAACATTAACCTGCCCCGGTGGGATTCGAAACGATCTCAGCCACCGACTTTCAAAGTGATTTTTATAAAGATCATTTGAGGTAATCAAAAGTATAAATATATTTCAAATAATATTTTAAACATAACTATTAATATATACATATATTTTCTAAACAGTGTATAATGAACATGGACCATTTTCACAGAAATTGGAGCAGTTAATAGTTAGATAAAATTATATTAACTTCTCATCATTTAATTTGTTTTGGTGTAGTTTATTATTTTTTCTAATAATAGAAAATAGGTTGGAACAAGAAGCAGAGGAAATATTTTCGTATAGAAACTTTATACCTAGCAATCCGATGTATTGTAATACTTTAAAAAATTAAATTGCAAAATAATAGGCAGCGTATCTAAAAAAAAAATAGTATTATTATAGATATGTTGTTATAGGAAATATCTGAGGGATGTTTTTCGATCTAATTACATATATAGTTGATAATTTAAAAAAAAAAAAAAAAAATGCATTATATGTATATATATATCCAAATTATCTATATAATATTTATGAATCTTTTTTTTTTTCAGTTATTGAGCAATTATTACAATCTGCCACAAATGTGGGCAATAAGTAATATAGATGACTTCATGATTATATATTTACACAATATGTACAATAAGAAAAAACAAAAAAATAAATGAAAATATAAAATGAAAAAAAAAATTTAATTAAATAGAACAGAAAAGAACTATGCTGATATACATAAACAAAATGCAATATAGAATATACAAACAAGTGAAATATATGAATAAAAAAATATATATACACATAAAACAAAATAATAATAATAAAATAAAATAAATAAATAAAATAAAAATAAATTGAATAAAAGTTAAAAATAATTATAAAGATAAATTAAATTAAAAGTTAAAACTACATTCAAACTTTATTTACAATCCACATACATCCTAGGGATCTCTCAACCAACTGCCCCTCCACTCATGGAAGGACAGGCCCGTCACAGAGCGGTCCCAGCCCTTCTCTCTCAGCTGCGTCATTGGTGTTTTTTTTAAATATGTACATTTATTCCAATTCCAATTAAAAATAAAATAGAAGTAACCAATTATTTTGCTTGGTTACAGTATGAAAAATATTAAATTAACGCATTTATGTTTCTAATGCTGATTCTATAGTTACGCCATTTTTCCCTATTCCCTGTTTCAAATAAAAAAATGAAAAAATTGATTTAATTTAAACAATCAAAGTGATTATTCCATCTCTTGTTAATACCGGGCACTGCTATCAGATCAAACAAAAGCTGCTAAAGCCGTTTTGGAAAGCAGCCACTTGATCTACTCAGTGCTCACGTTACTCGCCGGATAAAAATTGGCCCTAATTGGGTCCCCCTCTCAAATTGTTCACGGACCTGAAATTCCGGACCCTTCGATCCCCAAAGTCAAAATGTCATATTGTTATAAGAGTCGAACCATATTATAATAAGGAACTGTTAAATATATAGGAAAAAAGTAGTATTTATTAAAATATTCAATTAAACAAAGAATTTTTTGAATTTTGTTGAAATCGGTGGACGTAAACAAGTGTCAGGTCTATGTATGCTTAAATCAATCAATGAAGATGTGCGCTTGAAATTACAAAGGGCTGATCAGCTAGATGTCGGTTCAACATCAAATCTAGGGGACCAAAAAGCACAATTTCTGATAAGAGTAATTATTATTACATTGATTCCTTATAACTTTTTTTTTTTTATTTATTATTTTGCTATCCTACTGAGTTTTCTGAAAATGTATACAGCTTTATGGTTTTAAAATATAAAAAATAAATGATCTAAAACATTTTTATTTATCGAAGTGCTCATTATTGCTCTCAATACATTTCAGCCAACGAGTTAATAACTTCTGAAAGAAGTTTAAGTTTGTTATTAACGAATTCCTTTTTTTGTTCTAATCCATTTTTTGTAATTTACAAATGCATAAAAAAACAAAAAAAAAAAACAACAGTAAATGGGATTATAACGTAAATAATAACATTACAATTGCTTGTGAAGCAACTAACCACTGGTAACATTTCAATAAATGTTCTATATGATTTAGTACCGATGCCTTCTTCTTCTTTTTAGACGCTTTGGAGGGTTATCTGGAATATAATGGGGAGCAAGTTGAGTGACTAGTGCATTTGAATGGTTCTGAAGTGTACTAAGAAAGGATAGGTATCTGATTTGAGCTAAATCAGATAACATTAGAAACGTTGAGGTCTTTATGAATACGTTTATTGGTGACAAAGTAAGGTGTATAAAGGTTTTTTGAAAGATTCTAAATTGCAAGCATTAGGTACGAGACGGGTTGGATGGTTTAGTGTAGCCTCTGCTGACCTGTGTTATATAATTTATGCTAATTTTTTTTTCTCATTTATTGAAGTATTACCGTTCCCAGTCACTCTTTGTATTTATATAATCATTCATTAATGTAATTTAGGGATGTGTCGATTTTAAACGTCAATTCTTGGTCCCATCCATTCTTGAGATAAGAATCATTATCGTGAGTCGATGATCCAAAGTCGATTCCTTGGAACCGATCGATACCGCTGACTTAGGCAATAGTTTTGTGATATCTAATTATGTCATTTTATAAATAAATTTTTCCCCTAATAGTCCAGTCAATAAAGGATTATAGAGTGCGTTTTCTGTAATCCAAGGTTTTTCATTAGGAACTTGTTCAGGGTAATTGGAAATTAAACATACTAAAAGTTCTGGAGTTTTCGGGCCTGGGAACAGGAATGGGGGGGGGGGCGGCGCGAAGGTCCCTTTTTGGCGCGAAAGGTCCCTTTTTGCGCTTATATCTTGAAAACGGTGCGTCGTATGCAAAATATTACTATTTACTGAATTTATTTTAATTAAAGTTTCTACAACTTTTATTATATACTTATTTTTCATATTCTGTACCGTTTCCGAGATATACACTTGGAAAATGTGAAAAGTTTCGAAAAAAAAACAATAAAACGCCTCCATATCATCTAAAATGTTCATCCTACGACAAAAGTCTTCATAAATAATATTGTAAACCATTAAATTACACACATATATTCCAATTTATTTTCAACCTGTCAAAGGTACATAAATTTTAACTTTTCTTGGTAAAACGTACTAAACGTCCTTCACATTTGCCAAGCATATATTTCGGAAACGGTACAGAATATGGAAAATGTGAATATAATAAAAGTTTTAGACAATTTAATAAGCTTTAATTTAGTAAATAGTCATATTTTGCATATTGTCGTATGCAAAATATGATTATTTAATTATAAATATATTATCTGTTGAAAAGTTAAACCAACGAAAAGATCATATAGTGACTAATGAATTTTTACTTTATTTATTTTATAGATGATAAAGAAGAAGATATTATACTTTTGTATTTTTTATTTAAGGCCAAAACAATTTATTTCCTTCTAGTCATACTCCTACTTTTATATGAGGTCATAAGTGTCAATTAAGAAGTTATTCCTCCTCCACCTTCTTCTTTACTTCCACCCTAAAAGCTACAGCCACCGCACACCGCCTTTAAGCGAGGACTGTTCAAGTGAATGGTAATCAGGTAGGCCTCCGTTAGCACAAAAGGGATAGTTGGCTCAAAAAGTGCCCTCATTGGAAAACGGCTGCTGGAGCTCTGACCAAGTTTTCTCCAGCGGGAGAACTTTCCTCAGGATTTTTCCTAACATTTTCCACCGCCTGGAGAACAACCCCCCTAACAGACTCCGGGCCGAACCCTCATCCAGCCCGCATCGCCTTTATCTCAAACACGTTTTCCTTTTCCAGTCTAGCACCGGACTCAGCCAATGGTAAAAAGTTGGGAGTCAATCAGAGCTCCACTTCTGTATTTGTTTGCGTCTCGGTTTGAGTAAGTGGTAGCGTTTCTTTTACTTTCATACTTTGAAAGTTTCATAAATAATAGATAATAAATGTTCACTATCCAAACTGAAATTATAACATAAATAGTACATTCAATACACTTTATTTACTTTATTTTGCATTTAGTCCTCTTTAATAATTATCATATTGTGTTACATGTTTCGGGACCCACGCCCAATCTTAAGGCTGGAACAATATTTACATCGCAATCCATTCACTTTCATTTAAACAATACAACTATACGAATTAACTTAACTTAATAATGTAATTAACAATAAAACAATAATATAATTTACCTATTTATTCTTCTGGTGTTAACCACTAAGTCTATTTTACAGTCACATTTAAAAATCTCATCCCACTTGAATTCAAGGGTCTATTCTTCATTCTGTTTATTGTTTATTTTTATTTTTATTTCAAATTGGCCAATCTTATATTTTTAATTTGTCTATTACGTTTCCATAAATTGTTTCTATTTTTTCAGTATCAGTTTTATAGTTATTGCTTTATCTATTGTCTCATTGTAAAATTTCTACCTTTTCAAAATGATTTTGTGACTGTAAAATAGACTTGATGGTTAACACCAGAAAAATGAATAGGTAAATTATATTATTGTTTTATTGTTAACTAGCTGAAAGTACCCCGCTCCGCTACGGTTTAATATCATTAGGATGAAGACAACTTAAATTAGTAAAAGTTAAGCTTAACGTTGATAATTATTATTACTTAAATAAACCTGAACAATCCCATTCTTAGAATAATTTCAATAAGTAAATTTGACAATTTGCAAAAGTTAATTTTATATTATTTTGATGGCCCTCCAGTGAAGCTTCGAGGCAGCACTACCATCTTACCCAGCTCTGATACCAGACCATCAGCTTTTCTTATGAAATGAATGAAATGAAATGAAATGAAATGAAATGAAATGAATATAGTCTCAACTTTTCAACTTTTTTGAAGAAAGTTTAGTCTTTCTGTTTCTATTTTTGCGTACATATCAAGCATAAATTGGTTGAGGAGATTACGAAATTAAAGTAAATAAGGTTCTTCACCTCCTCGCCCCACTAACATTTAGGCGTAAAAATCAGCTGCAGACACAGTTTTCTTAAGTGATGTATTGGAGTTTGGGTCACGCTGAGGGATGTTAATACTGTACATTTCTTCTCCATGGTAGAACATGATACGATACTAAAGAGAATCATACACTTGGTAGAACTATTGATTTTTATCTGGTTTTTGTCCCTACATCGAACTGGCCTAACATGTCATCACCAGTGAACATAAGTCTTTTAACCTCCTCTTTAACATAAGTCTTTTAATAGCTTCTCTTCACGAAACAACTCAAACTTGTAAGTTGTAAGAAACCTCTGCAGCTACCATGAGTTCACAGAAAGTACCAATATTATAAGGTTTCGACATCGATCGTATTTTTGTTTGTTTACAACTATAAGGAACTTAAACGGTGGTCAAAGTTTGCGGCTTAAAGATCTAACCTATTTTTTAACTTAGCTTATATCCAAATACCATATGATAATTAATATTCTATTATTCGCCCAATAAAAATTGAAATCGCATTTTTCGCAAATTAGCCGCGATCCAGGCCGATTTTTTAAAATTCCTTTCTTAGCGAGCACCTACGGCCCTAAAGGAATCTACATATCGAATTTCATTCCAATCCGTTCGGTGGTTTCTGAGATTTCGTGTTAAGTGAGTGAGTGGTATTTGACAAATATATAATAGATTAGATTATTTAGTTAAGTTAATTCAAATAGTTGTATTGCTGAAATGAAAGTGAATGGATTGTGTTGTAAATATTGTACCAGCCTGAAGGTGGGACTTGGGCCCCGAAACATGTAACAAAATATGATAATTATTAAAGTGGAGTAAATGTGAAATAAAGTGTATTGCATATATTACTAAACGCTCCTTGGTTGAATAATTAATAAATAGTATATTTTTTAGTCTTTGTACTCGTATCTTTTTAGCCGCGTTTATAAATTGATATTTTGTTATTTCTACTTCCCTAATGGGAGAATTTTTCATTGTAAATTTTGTATGAATGGGTTCATTGTCATCTGTAATACTTATTGCATTAAGTAAGATTAGGCAGGTTGTAGTATTAGCAAAATATCACTTTTACCTAAAAAAAACAAAAAAACAATTTCTCCCTGACTAAGAAAAACAATAGAATGGATATGTCTATTTATAATCTATTGTTTTTCCCAATTTACGTTTTAGAGTTAAAAAGGAGTTGAGCTCTGGGGCTCAACTAAACCTTCTAATTCTTCTCGTATCCAATCCTTACAATCCAAAATCCTTAATGCTCCTTACTTCGTTACAAATAAACTTATTCATAAAGATCTTAATGTCCTATATGTTGCTGATTTAGCCCAAACCAGATACCTATCCTTCCATAGTAAGCTCCATAACCACTCCAATCCACTAATCTCCCAACTTGCTTCTTATTCCATTCCTGATAATCCTCCGAGGCGTCTGAAAAGAAGATGGCCTAGAGACCTTTTAGTGTAGAATTTATGATGAAGTGCTACTAGTGAATAGTTCTTCACATGTTATTTACATGCCATTGTATTTACTTTCAACACATTTACTTGTAGTGTAGAATGTATTGAAGTGCTACTAGTGAATAGTTCTTCACATATATTTTATACAGTTGTAAATTTCAATAAATAAAAAAAAAAAAAAAAAAGAGTTAAAAGGATCAAACTACTTAACTTAACAATTAAATTAAAAGTTACAATCGATGATAAACTAAGTTGAGAACAATACAGCTCCTAGACGGTAGGTCCTGGCGATAAATGTTAAATAACAAAAAATATTCTCCATCAAGTTCATACTAAGGGAACTGTCTGAAAATTTTCGATCCGAGCTTGTTGGGGCTTAAAAAACATGTTTTTATGTTCCCAACCAAAGTATTACTTGTATATTAACCTATTCTAACCAGAGTGAGTAGGTTATGATTAATTGCGTGGGGTCACCCAAAATTAATTTTCCATCACCCCGAAGTGGTTCCTCCTTAGCGGAAATTTCCAGAAAAGATCAAATGAGATCGAGTATTTGCCAGATTAACAAAAATAGGTTGAACTGTCTAGTAAAAAAATAATTTAAAGTTCCTATTTTAATCTATAAAGATTATAACAGTTTTCTGCTCCTACTGTAAAATCGGTGTTTTGCACACACGAGGTAATAGATATCATCCAACAAAATGTTGGAGTTGTCGGAAAGATAACAAATAAAACTGAAATATTTTAAAAATGGATATGTAACAAAACACAAAAGAGCTTCATCGCTGAAATTATATTTTACTTTATAATACAAGAAAGAATTAATTTCAGATAAACAAACTTGCCAGAGTTTGGCTGAGTTATATATGAAAAAAAAACCTTCCAACCGTAATGTTACGAAACTTTTTTTCTTTTAATTTTTATAATTCTGTGAGCCTGATACATTAAAAAGTTTGAGAAGTTCTATTTTTATTTATTTGTTTAATATTTTTCTCAGAAAACGATACAACATATATTCACATTAAAAGAAATATTGAAGGGCCGAGGGTCTCAGCGTGCTCGGTACTGAAGGACGTGGGTTCGAATCCCACCTGGGTGGGTTGACATTTATTTCGTTGTGGACCATGGAATAAATCTTGACCCACCCTACACTACAGTAGGTTGGTAACCTTGAGGATAAACCGTCCTTCCTGCCCTAGTTGGAGTCCATAAGGACGTTAAGCCCGAATAAACAAACACTTTTAAAAAAAATAATTAATGTCTTCTTTAATCGTATATATTTAAAAATATGAACATTTTTTGGATTGATCTTCCATTTTTTTTTTTAACATAATTAATAATTAATTTACAATTATATATATTATAGCTAAGTAAATGTATCATTGATAAGTTGCTATTCAAACTGTCGGTGTATAATGGTTCAATTGTAAACGCAGTTAATTTACAATTATTGCGTCATATGTCAATTAATTACTATGGAATAATTGTTAAAATGGCATTGCGTTAGTTTCCTAGGATAAAAAAAAAAAGATCAAAATAAATAATATATTTGAGCTGAAGAAAAGTTTTGTCTGTCAAAATTAGAGATGGTACTTCGTTCGGATCCAGTCTTGCAACCTGACCAGCCCAGTCAAGTCTTGAAATCTTAGCAAATATATTCATATCTACAACTTTATAATGGGATGAGTCAGAAAAAAAATACCGTTTTGTTTGTATTTGAACTTTGCTGTGAGAAGGTGGTTCCAAAAATTTAATGAAGGTGGTTTGAGCCTTGAAAGGAAATCAGGATCAGAGCGTGTTTCAGTAGTCAACCAGGAAGCTCTGCGCACTTCTATTGAAGCCGATACTACGAAAAGCACTCGTGAGTTGTCAGCTGAACTTGGCCACTCACAATCTATAATAGGTTTACTCAACAGGAAGCAAGTCTTGTTCCAGCAAGATAATGCCAGACCCCAAACCTCTCGCCTTACAAAAGAAAAACTAGCTAATTAACTAGATGGAATCGAGCTTCTTCCTCGCCCGGCATATAGTCCAGACCTAGCACCATCAGAATACCACCTGTTCAGATCAATGGCTCATTTCCTTCGTGGAAAAATATTCAACAACTTAAATGAAGTTGAAAATGGGGTTCGTGAGTTCTTCAATACAAAACCCAAAGAGTGGTACCATCAAATAATTCTACAGTCGGCTTCCAGATGGCGTCAAACCATAGAGCACAATGGTTATTTTTTCTGACTCACCCCATTATATTGAACCTAACTCGGCATACGTCCTTTTATTCCAAGTTCCTTCTTCGTAAATACGTCCATTTATTTGCCGAAGAAATTTTGTTTCGAACCTGAGGAGGTTCAAGGGCCATACTGGCAGATCAACATTCTGAGCCATGTGTAAGTACTGGTCAAATCATTTTTTACGGTCTTTCTTTGCTCGTATGGCTTCGTAAATATTTTTGTACATAAAAATAGGTAGCGGGGATCCTCAATATATTTAATTATTATATAAGCTGTGAAAAACGTGAGTAGTAAATCGAACATTTTGAATTATTATTATTATTATTTATTTTTTATCAAGTTTATATCAAATAAATTCTTAATTGCTGTAAAGAATATATCTTTAATTCGCGGGAATTACAGGAACTCTTAAAAATTAAAGTTGGAAAAGCATCATAAATTTTTATGTGAAATATTCTGTATTTAGTTTTGATGTGGTCCAGTACAAAGGGTAAGTGTAGGTCTGTACGCCATTACGCCCTAAAGGATACTGTTTTCAAATCTGCCATGATCTGACGACTTGGTGGCTGAAGGACATTCTTGGTCACTCTCCTTCCCAAAAAATTTCATTTCCAAAGTTTTCGTCCTTAAGGATCTATTTTAAGATGGGGGAAGGACACCCTTGTTCACACACCCACCCACCCACACACACACACACACACACACACACACACACACACACACACACACACACACACACACACACACACACACACACACACATATATATATACATACATATCAGCCAGGATTTAGCGATTATAAAGATAGCCGAAGGATATTTTGCTGTTTGTCCTTTTGAATGCATGGTGTTCTGTGTTCAGTGTTCTGTTACTTACGTACCTAGGAGACCGTGTATTTAGTCGAAATGTTTATGATTGAAGTGTTTGTAGTTTGTATATATTAGTTGTTTTGTTTTTTTAGCTGAACCATATATCTGTTATGCTTAAGTCCTTATGGGCTTATGTCAGTAAGTGTATGTAGAACTTCATCTGGTTCTTCTCAAATTATGAACTATTCCAAAAAGTTTCTCGTTGATAAATCAAGCTCAGAGAAATAAAAACAAAATATTTCCCTGTATCAGTGGAGAGGAGTTGTAAAAGCTCCTCTGTTTGAAAACAGATCTGAGCAATTCCCCGAGAGGGCTGGCAGTTAAATAATAAAATATATAATACGAGCCCGCCTCAAAGGAAAAGTCAATTACATACTGGAAACAAGTTTTCTTTTTGACCAAGCCGTCATAACGCTCTGAGGGATTTGAGGAGAGCTGTAATTTTCGAGATGGCAACTTTTTAAATTTCCTGAGTGCTTCCTTCCCGAAGGCAAAGGGTTTCTCCCCCTTTCATACGGTACCTCCGCCACTCCTGTATATCGTAGGTTTGTCCTCGATCAATTAAATCTACTCCGTATCTTCTTTATGAAGATCAACATCAACTTCAAAAGCGATCTATAACCGAATTTTAAAAAATATAAATATAGTATCAATCGTGTGAATTTTCATCGAAAATGTATTGGCTTCATCAGTGAATCATAGTTGAATTTATGGTTATTGTTATTTAGATATATTTGGTTGAAGGAAACTTCGAATAGCGAAGAAAAATCCTTTCAAAGAAGGAGATTATTATAATATATTGAAAAGTTGGAATTCATTATCTCATTATTGTAAGAGATACATGAGACATCCAGGATCAAAACCCGTTAAAGCCACTTCTTTCAAAACACATTTAAAAAAAAAAAAAAAAAAAAAATATGTATATATATATATATATATATATATATATATATATATATATATATATATATATATATATGTATATATATATAGTCATTTTAAAAACCCCTCTGGAGAGTGTGCTGTATATAATTTTACTAAAATAAATGTTCGCAATTTAGAAGAAATCTAAACCAATTATAGAAATGAAAGTTACTCACCTATGTGAAGATCACAGACTGGTAGAACCTCCTTGGACAAGCGGATGCGTCCGCCGGACCGCATTAAGACAGAAGTCCTTCCTGGTGCTGCGAGAATCGGTTGAGAAATCTTATATAAATCTTGATCAACACTCATTTGCAAGTAAAATAGGAAATATAATTTCTTTGGAATATAACATGGAGAAAACACAGTTCAAACAAACTTTGGAAGACTATTTTAGAATCTTAATCGACCTGTATCGCATATTTTGTTAACAAACTATTCAGTAAACACACTAATATGTTTACTATTTATGTAAACACACTCACGGTTTTCAGTAAATTCTATTATGTGAGACATTTTTCACTTAGAGTTCGCACGATAGTACAGAAGGAATCCATTTTATTCAAAAACTTGTTTTGAATAATTAACATTCATCATCAGTTCTAGAAACATACAAACTTTCAAATCGTCAGCACCTAGTTACACAGATTATATCTATATGTATGAAATGTAAATAAAAGAGTTATGAAAACTCAATAAAGAGCAAAAAATTACCGAATATTTAATTTTTGGTCCGATGTTCAAAACGAAACACGTTATGTCCTACAAAAAATAGAAATTTTCCAGTTATGCAAAATTTAAAATTCACAAGTAGAACACAGCTCTAAGATCGCAATATTTAAGATTGGCTTAAAATGTGGTCAAATTTTTCGTCTGCCCAAAAATTAGTATTTTGTGATTTTTTCCTCCCGTCAAATTATGAGAAATGGACTATTCGGATTCTAAACGACTCATACATTCCTGAAATCTCTACTTTACTCTCGCGTTTCACTTTTATAGAGAATGTCCACTGCTTTTTTCCTGTAAAAAAAGCTCTTGGTAATAACTAGATTTATCAGTAGTTTTAGCTCAATATTTAAGGAGCGCGATAGATTAGAGGGTTTGGCACGAGTTCGAGCTCGGCTAAAGTTAGAAAATTTAATTTCTGTATCTTCTGCCGTGGATCTACTTCGGGATCCGCTGACCTTCCTGGGACTACCCATCCTATATAACCTTGATTGGGGATAAAACCTGGTGGTTGAGCGTGATTTCTGACCACATCACTTCCATGTGCAATCATTGATCATTCAACAATACTTCCTTACCCAGTACTCGCTGTCCCCAAGACCCTTCATAGGCTATTGTGGTACAGTTTTAATTATTTTTATTGTTTTTTTATTCCAATAGGCATACCAAGAGATAGAGGTATGCCCTGATACCTAAAATAGATAAAGTTACAAAATATTATGCAATCAGTGCATGGTCTTGTTAATTCTTGATATGATGCAAAGTATATGATACAATGATTTTCAATCATTGACATGACCTGACCTATATTTTACGTATTTTATATTTGTAGGATAGGCTCCAGCGGATCATTCTTATGGAGCGATATTAAAATCAATTCCAGAGGTCACATCCTGGAATAAATTATTATAACCCAAAATCTAAGTTCGATCAATAACCAATCTCAACTGACAAACTTCAATGATATGACATCTTGAAATGGGACTTGGTATGAATGCTAGCTTTATTAGGATTTAAAATACCAGGGAATGAAACAATAAATAAGAAAATCCTAAATATTGTGGCATATAATTATACGAAGATTAAGCGTCTATTATGTTGAAACATTGTTTAATTTGTGTTGTATTAAACAGTTTTTTTCTATCCTAAAGTTGGTCTATTTGCAATTAACCAAACATGAGCAACGAATACTGAATCAAAGTGAGCTTCTCTCTCTTTTTCTATTAAGCCGATTAATAAAAAAAAAAATGTATTACTTTTGTTTATTATAAATCTATAATCTTACTATAAGTTTCATAGAAGATCTTTATTTTTAGATTCTTTATTTTCTTTGAAAGTATGAAAGAAATAAAAGTAAAACTCTTCAGAATCTTGGTTGTTAATTATTCATGAATAAAAACGACATCAATGTAGCAAATACACATTATACACACACTGCTAACCACCAAAATTATTTATTCACTAAGCATCATTCATCAATTACCCATTGCCATTGTCCTCACCCCTTCTAGCAGCTTCCGTTAGTTAACTCCATCATGAGCAGCTGTGAATTATATGCAATCAAACTGAAAAATATGCACATTTATATGCAAAATTAATTGGATAAAATATGCAATTAAATGCCGAAAATATACAACTATCTACATTATATAGAAACAATAAGAAAATTGTTGTACATTCTTATACATAAGTAAAAAATCAAATTTAAGTAACTAAGTATGTTGAAAATGGAAACTGACTGTTGAAAAAAGAAAACATCCAAGAACCAGTGAAAAATAATCCTAACACATTTCATATACCCTGGTCAAAGTATATTGTAACGTAAACATCTAAAATTCCATTTTTACCTTACTTGAAGAAACAATAGATCACGGATATGTTTATCTATAATCTACTTCTTTTTCCAATTTAAATTTTAGAATTGAAAGAATCTAATTACTTAAATTAACAAGGTGAGGCTCATTGCACTCTGATGAGTTCGATGATGAATCGTATCGTTGCGTGGGACGATTTTTTTTTTTTTTAAGGTTTTCTCGTTTTCCACCATTTTTTCTTTAACCACGGAAAATTTCAACGACGTCTTCTTGGAAGTACTTTTGTCAAGCGACTTGGTCAGCTGATGATCCTTGCCGCTTTGCGACCGCGAGTAGTGGTTCTCTTCTAAATTATTAGAACAGGAGAAATGTTGAACGGAGAAAGTGCACTTGAAGCTCCCGGGGTAATGATGGCCCATATTAACACCAAGAAAGGGTAACCATATTTACACGAACCCCACGTAAGGCTAGGTTTATACTATGGCATTCGGACGCGACGTTTTTTTCCGTCGGAGCTGGCAACACGTGGTTAGAATGACAACGTTGTTATTAGGGCGGTAGCGTCCAGCGTTAGACGTCGGGACGATCGTCCACATTTTTCTACCGTCTCATGTCGGCGGCCGGCGCACAATGGGACGAAACTATGTTTTTTCTGGACATCGCATTTTGAGCCTCTAAACATTAATGCATCGACTTCAAATTTCATATGGGTATGTTTTCAAAGGTATAGAATTCGAATCTAAAGTCAGTTTTTTCTCATAATTTCAGGACTTTGCTCTGTTAACCAATAGTGCGTCTAAAAAAATCAAGTTTTAGTTTTTTCGTGTTTTGATTCAAGGGATATTATTTTCTATGATTTTTGATGTGCTCTATCGAATTTGAAAATCTGCAAATCAATCAGTTTACCGTTATGTGAGTTATACGTGTTTTATGCCTTTTTCGTTGATCGGATTTTCTAAAAGATTTAACAATATGCGGTTTGTCAGAAACCTGATAGGTAATAATTATTTTAAATATTGTCCCCAACCGAAAACGGAACTATTTAGTTATTTAATAGAAGTAATCAATTATAGCCCACAGGCTCCTACACTGTGGTTATCGAAATTTTATCAATGGATCCATTCGTTCAAATTCGTCGTGTCAGTGTCAGCATTCAAACCTATTCCGATATCAGTTTTAAGCATTTTTATTGGTGAATACCTGTGGATAACATTCATTGTCCATTTGTTGTAGCAATTTAGACCACTTTTTTAGTTGAATTATCAAAGTAAATCCGTATATTCTCCAGGGTCGCATGTGGTCGCAGACCATTTCGATCTTGAGTTACTTTTTATAATCGATATTTTAAATTAAAATGGGTTTGGCTTAAACAAGTTTAAACATTTTTTCTAAAATAAATTTTTTTTGTTGAAATTTAAAAATTTAATTATTATTTTCACAGAAAAATGTTTTATAGCCAATTGTGATATCATGCTTATAGCTGTGAACAACAAAAAATTTACATCGGACGTGTAAACAATTTCTAATGCAATTTAACAAAACGGGAAATTTGCGAGAACCTTTCAAAAAAACCTAGTTTATCGATATTTTGTACTGTTAGTGCGTAATAAAAATATGTTTTACTATTACGTACTATTGTTTATTGACAATGACCATAGCAAATATTTTATAAATGATTCAAGCCATAAATATAAATTTTCGTTTTCAACCAATGTCCAACAAATTACGTTGGGTCCTCCCATTGTGCGGCGTCCGAACGCCCCACTTCGACGTCCAAGGTCACCAATGAAACACCGACTACAATGGCAATGTTGTTACTGCGACGTTAGTGGTAACCTCTCCTATTGCACCCGGCCTTTATTATTGTTTATATGTGATCTTTCTTTGTGTTAAATTATTTTATTCATTTTGAGTGTATATTTGCGAATTAAATGGGAGACCAGGATAGGCTGATCCAGCTGGTCGAGCAGCATCCAGTTCTGTGGGATCAGTCTCTTCATCTGTTCAAAGATAGAGGGGAGAAGGAAAAGGCCTGGAAGGTAGTTGTAACAATAATAATAAGAGGAACTACTGGTTGATTCGACGCACATTCTTGGCTATTGCACCTAGATGGGGGTTCGGAAACGCTACAGTATAAACACAAGCATACGACGTTTTTTTAACGTCAGCGTCCGCGGAAAAAAAACGCCCGAACACCATAGTACAAACCTAGCCTTATAGCCTTAGAAAGGTAATTACTATCATATGTAAACAAAAAGCGTGCGTGACTAAAGGTGTGCTTCAAAAAGTAGCTTACGTTCTACGCTTTCCGAATCATTACTTCATTTATTAGAAATTATTTTTAACTAAGCATAGAAACATGAAAATAGAGCGATTTCACATATTTCTATGAAGTTTGCCGTCCAGAATAGACGCCAATTTGCACAATAACTCACGCTGCATCCACACTACTTGAAATAATGGTTCCAACTGCTCACTGCGATGCTGGCAAATAGGCAGTAAAATAATTAATATTAATTAATAGAAGTACATTTTTTTTATTGAACTGGCGTTGGTCGCTAGCCGATCTGGTACACCGTTAGTCGCTTGGTGAGCATTTCCCTTACTTCTTTGATTTTAATAAAAAAATGCAGTTTTAAGGTTGCCATATATGTAGTTACAAATGGTAAATGTCATCATAATGTATCAATAATTGTAGTATGTAGCATAAGGATTAAAAATTTATTTTTTTTTAAAATTTACAAAGATATTCATTATAAACAAAAAAACAAAAAATATTTTTCTATTTACATAATAATGTGTTTTTATCAGCTAGATCATTTGCTTCTATTTCTATACAATTTTTTTCAATTTTCTTTTTTTATTTCTGCGGTACACCTATACCAGATCTATTTTCTATTGCCTCGATTAGCCACGAACAAAAATCTGGAATAGTAAAACTTCAGATTCCTTGTAAATGATTGAAAAATAATATAAATACAATTCACGACAAAGTCAAGCATGTTAGATCCACGACTCATTTTGAACCCAAAAAATCACTAATCAATCGAAAGAAATTAGAAAACTCGCTCAGTTAAATATTACGAATACACTGCACGAGAGATATGCTCATACTGAGGCGTGTGCAATATACAAGCCACCTGCATCCGTTTTACTTATAAACCAAATATTCTTATTCGCAAATATCCTAAACTCAGCTTCAATGAGGGCCAGCGATGAAAGTTAAATTCTGACGAACTTATATAATATTTTTTAGAAGGGTGAGGAAAATGCTTACCTAGCGACCAACGCCCCCCCCCCCCCCCCCCCCCCCCCCCAAGGAGGAGTTTTAAACTCCGGGTGAACAAGCTGCGGGGGTCGGGGGTAGATTCGGGTTAATGAGTAACAATTAAATAATTTTTACGAGAGTTAACAGACGGACGGGTACACTTTTGAAACCAAATAGTTCCCTTTAAAAACATGTAGCATGTTAAAACAATCTGTATTTGACTTAAGGTTGTTCCTCTCTATGTTATGAACCGACTCGCATTTTGATCACAACGGATCGGTTCGAAACACGTATAGGTCTGTTTATTACAATGAAACGTCAACATTTCCCGTCGATAACACACTATACGTCCCATCCTATCGGGTTCCCTTCTTCGCATTGGTAATTAGTAGTGTTGGCTTCTCTTGTTATGGCTGGAATATCAGCGTATCAGTGTTCAGTGAGAAGTGTATCATTGGATATTAACAATATTGATTTTGTTGATGTATTGTTGACACTGATTAGATCTGTCTATATTACACTTTGATTAAATTAGACCTTGATAAATTTAAAGCAAAACTATTTAACGAATTATACAGGGTGAGTATCTCTTAGTGTGAAAAAAAAAAAAAAAAATAAAATGGGTGAAACTACATCAAACATGCAGCAAAATGCCGCAGACCTCACCTTTCTATTCCAATCCGTTGCGATAAATCAAAGACTTTTTTGAGGGAACCACGTTATATATCTCTATCTTGTTTGAATATTTTTCAAACTTTGACCACATTTTCGGATTTAGAGCTAAAATTTCTATAAGAGGAGAGTACATGTGACCTAGAACTATACAAACTTGGTATCTAAAGAACAGCTTGATCTTAACCTTATTTAGGGAAGTTACAATGTCTTATATTACTTCAACACTCACCGTTTTTCGAAAAAAACTATCCACAAAACGTAAAATCTCACAAAAACTTGCAAATTTAATAAGCTTTCGAATGAGATGTTAAACGTAATTACTTTTGAAACCGAAGAAACATGGTGTTCTCATTTGACATACAAATCAGTTACTTGTGTAAACAAAACATTATGACAATCCCTTAATGGAATTGTGAATTTTAAACATAATAAACTCTTCATTGGATTAAAAAGCAAAGAAAACAATTATTGTTCAATAGAAAATAAAGGAAAACTGTAAACTCAATGATAATGAACATAAACCTCAGCAGTTGTTGTCTAGACTTCGGCTAGGACGGTCGCAGAGAATTATCCTCTCCAGCAGATAAGAGTTTTTTTTTTTTTCTCTTTATTTATTTTTTTTTATGGTGATACTATTCTTAAAGATATTTTTTTATTAATTTCATACGTATAATGCTTTTGTTTTTGTTTTTTTATATTTTGAGAAGTGAACAATTTTATTTTTTGAATAAGGTGTCTTTAATTTTATTTAGGTATTTTTTTGTTCTTAAAACAATTTATTTATTTTATTTTACTTCTTTTTTTTTTTTTTTTTTTTTTGGCTATTAAGGAGCATCTAAGTTAAATTATGGGAGAGCCTCCTGACCCTCCCGACTTATCGAGTCCAAAGACAAAAAAAAGAAAGTGGGCTCGGGGCCGAATTAAATTTCCCCCGGACAAAATCTTTCCCCAAAATATAGATAAATATTTTCCAACATATCTAGTAGCGAAAAGAACAGATGAGGAAGATTTTAGAAAAACTTCACCCTTCTTTATTCAAAAAAGTAATTTTCAATCTGGTAGGAGTTGTTAAAAATGTAAAAAAAAAAATGAGAGATGGATCTCTTTTAATAGAAACTTTGAATAATAATCAATCAAACAAGCTCTTATCTTGTAAAGACTTCGGGGGTCAATATCCAGTAGAGATAACGCCACATAACACATTAAATTACAGTAAAGGCGTAATACGATGTTATGATTTTCAATATATGGAAATTGAGGAAATTAAAAAAGAACTAACCCCAATTATTAAAGATATAGTTCGAATTAAATCAAAAAGTAAGGGAAATGAAATATTAACCCATAATTATATCGTTACCTTTCCCACCTCTAAGCCACCCGAAACTTTAAACATAGGATATGAAACGGTTCGAGTTCAGCCCTACATTCCGAATCCCTTAAGATGTTTTAACTGCCTGGGTTTTTCTCACCCAACAATTCACTGTAAAAAAGAGTCAGTATGTGTACAATGTGCTCAGCCACGACATGGTGAAAATATAAAATGTAATCAGCCAGCCAAATGTATAAATTGTAATGGTGCCCATAATGCGCTTAACCGTTCCTGCCCTGTTTTTGTCTTACAAAAGGAAATTAAGGCTATTCAAGTGAATAACAAAGTATCACTAAACGATGCTAAAAGAATTTACAAAGAAAAAAACCCAGTACATTTTAATTCAACATATGCAGAAATTACAAAAAATAGAGAAAAAAAAAGTAGAAAAAAAAGATGTTGCCATTCAAGCCAATATAATATATTATTTTTCAAATAATTCAGAAACAATCGAGATTAATAAACCTAGCGAGGCTACAGAAAATAATAAACCAAAAAAAGAAATAAAAAAATTAAATTGTACTCAAAGTACTTCGACGTTTTTGGACCAAGCTCATTTTAAGTCCACTCCTCCTATCTCCTCCCTCCCCCCTCTTATCCCCTCCCTCCTCCCTCCCATCCCTATTCCTGCCCCCACCCCACCTTCTACTAATCCAGTCAGAGTGACGAGAAGTAGTAGAAATATCGTAGGGCCTTCCTCACAGCCGGAGCCCAGTACCTCTTCGATTTCAACCTCTACTGAACCTAGAGACGAAATAGCCTCTGTTCATGTAGATGACACGCCAATGCCTATTGATGACACGGGCCAGATATCCGAAGAACAAGAGTTCACTAGAGTAACTCATAAAAAAAATATTAAAAAAGAAAAAACTAAAAGATAGCACTAAAACTATACTCACTAATAATGATAAATACCAACAAAAAAAACAATAAAATTTTATTAATCAATAGTTACTCACTTAATAAATATATATATAACAAAAATATATCTCTTAAAATTAAAAATAATAGCTGCTTTAATTATGCATTACAAATGTATAATATCTCAAACGTCATTGCTATTGAAGTTAATAACAATAACAATAATAATAAGATCTCTGCTTGCGGATATCTTACCATCTGTTTACTATTGCCTTCATTTATCACCATAAACATTTACGAATCATTAACACCAGCCTTTTTAAACTCTATTCACTTACCACTATTTTCGTCCTGTGAATATATTCTCTACCTTGTAATATATACTCAATACATTTATAATATTTATATCATAGTATGTATGCTTGACTCCTCTTTTTTTTTCACTAAATATATTTTATATATATATAACATACCGCCGCCCCCGTATTACAAACATATTCTCATAACTTATGAAATACCATCGTCATTGTCCCATATATTTACCCCTTATTACCTATCCCTTCTTCTCGCTATATATATTTTGTCTATTTATACTCCTCTAAATTGCATCGTATATTCATACTTATTTATTTATATTTTCTCAATTGCTTATATGTACTTACCATTGGCCCCGAATCAAGAACAAGCTTTGTATTACTTTTCTCTTTATCTTGTAATAAATATTTTATGTACTTATTTTCATCTAAATTTTACAATATTTTACTTACTTATTTATTCTATTATATATTCCTACGATAGAAATAATAACAATAATCTCTTTATAATTTTCAAAAAAATATTATCCACTCAGTTATGTTACGTAAACATAGATAATATAATAAATATTTACTTTCTGCCATTTACTATTTCACATTCACAAAATACAATAAATTCCATCTACTGTAGTTTTCCAATCCCAGATATATACTCTCTTAATTTTATAAAACCTTTTATCATATTAATTAATTATTCAAATAAAATATATATAAAAGTTCCTAATCCTAAATTAAATAGTCTTTTAATCATTATTAACTGTTTAAAACTATATATTTGTGCCGTTATTTACTCATTCGTCTCTTTTCTCCTCATAATGTTGGTAATTATCACATTGTTGTTATCTCTGTCACGTACATATATATCTGTTATACACGTAAGTATTCCTTTTATTTACTATATTACTGTTCCTATCTGCTTTTACAATCATTTTATCGTTTTCAAGTTATTACTTCTTATCACTGGGCCAGTTGTACCACTACAATGGAAGTACTATATAAATTATATTTTTATGTGTTTTACGGATTTAAGATATTTTTTTTTTCTTATATTTTTGTTTTCTTTATTTCATTTATTTATTCTTTATTTTTTCCTCAGTCTATCTTTGTTCTTCTCTTTTCCTTTGGCTTTTCATGTCTGCAATATTTTTTTTTTTTTTTTTTTAATTCTGTATCTCCTTACGTCTCTTCAATTCTGTATTACTTACCACATTATTGTGGTTATTGGTGTATTATATACATATTCTGCTACTATGGGTTATACAAAGCTATTTTATTTTATATTTATTTGTTTATATATTTTTAATCCACTACAAATAATCCTTTTATGACCTTAGTTCAATGGAATTGTAATGGCTTAAAGACTCATTTCAATGACCTGAAGGTTCTTATTCACGATAAAGACCCGTTTTGCCTAGCCCTTCAAGAGACTCATCTCTCAACAAACGACAAATTCAATTTAAAAAACTTTGAAATCTATAGAAATGATACATCAAGCTCAAACAATAATCATCATGGGGTTTTAATAGCGGTAAACAAATCTGTATACTCCAAACAAATACCATTAAACTCCCACCTCCAGACTGTAGCAGTCTCCGTTCACCTTCGCTTCAACTTGACCATTTGCAATCTTTATTTATAACAGGACCGTACAATAGATACAAAAAGCCTACTAGACATATACAAACAACTACCACAACCTGTTCTTTTTGTTGGAGATTTTAATGGTCACAATCCCTTATGGGGTTCACAAGATATTAACGTTCGGGGTAAAATAATAGAGAGCTTTTTAGACCACTCAAATCTTCTTCTACTTAACACCGGTGAACCTACGTTTCTCAGCTCCAGCTATAGAACTTACTCCTCAATTGACCTTTCCCTTTGCAGCCCTAGCCTTTACAATACAATAAACTGGACAGTTTCTTAAGACCTATGTGGTAGCGACCACTTCCCTTTGCTTTTGAAATTCATAAATATAAACCCCACTAACACCAAACCGAGATGGGTCCTAGACAGAGCAGATTGGAATCTTTTTAACTCCTTGATCACACCACCTCAAAACCACCCATCCGAAATGAGCACCGACATTGGGTGCGAAATTATTACTAATAAAATTATTCAAGCAGCTACAGTGTCTATACCTATGACCTCAGGCTCCCCCAAAAGACCACTCGTTCCCTGGTTCAATGATGCTTGCAAAAAGGCAATTAAAGAACGTCGTAAGGCCCTTAAAAAATTTCAAAAATCAATGACGTCCGAAAACATGACGGAATACAAAAAACAGCGAGCTATTTGCAGAAAGTTGTTTAATTTATGTAAATCAGATTCATGGAAGAAATTTACAAGCTCTATAAATTCCTCTGCTACATCAGCTGATATATGGAATAAAGTCCGTAAACTCACCAAAAATCAATCTTTCACTCAATATACCATATTAACAAAAGGCCAATTATCTGACGATCCCCTAATTGTATCAAACATATTCGCCGATTTCTATGACAAAATTTACAACACTGGAGACAATAGCAACAATACCGATGAAATAGAAACAGACTTCATGGAAAATTTTGAAACAGAATATTATAACATCCCTTTCTCAATGTGGGAATTCAAAAATATCCTAAATACTGTTAAAGGAACAACGCCTGGCCCGGACCAAATCCATTATGATATGGTCAAAAACTTGTCTGCCGATACCCAAAAATGGTTACTTGAATTCTATAATCATGTTTGGCGAACGGGACACTTTCCAAAATCCTGGCGCAATTCAATAATAGTTCCTATTCCAAAAACTGGAAAAGATAAAAGGACCCCAAACAGCTATCGCCCTATATTTCTTACAAGTTGCCTCAGTAAGATTATGGAGCGCATGGTGAATAAAAGATTAATGTGGGTCATAGAAAACAACAATTTACTTCAACCATTTCAGTCCGGTTTCCGTAAGGGAAGATCCACTGTAGATCACCTGGTCATATTGGAAGCCGAAGCCCAATATTCATTCATCAATTCCCAGCATATGATTGCTATATTCTTTGATTTAAAAAAGGCCTTCGATAACATCAATCACAAAGTTATTCTAAATAAACTATCATCCGTTAGAATCAGAGGACACTTTTTCACATATATTCAACAATTTCTATCAGATCGCCACTTTAGAGTCAGGATAGGATGTGAGCTTTCAGATATACATAAACAAAGCAATGGTGTTCCTCAAGGTTGTGTCCTTAGCCCAACTTTATTTTGCCTAGCAATAAACGACCTGGGATTAAATTTACCGAGAGGTGTCAAACCCCTATTGTTCGCTGATGACCTGGCTATAATTTGTCGCTTTATTTATTTATTTATTTATTTCCCTTCCTTGCCTCTCGGCTACACGGGTTTTGCAGGGATGGCTTGTAGCCATCACTGCTGGTTTTAACAGTTTAACATAACATTTCAATATTACTTTTAACATTGCAAAAATAAATTTTCTTAAACATTTAACAGAACATTTCAATATTACATTTAACATTTAACATTTCAAGATAACACTACACGTTTAAAGTAACATTTAATATTTAAAATACATTAAACGCTTTACATAACTACATACTTGTGTTTAATACAATATACCTTATATCTAATACAACAACCTATATTTAATACAACATACTACATTAAACTTAACTACTAATACAAACTACTAATACAACTACTAATACAAACTACTAATACAACATACTATATTAAAATTAACTACATACTAACTATAACATACTACAATACAGAATAATAACTACATAATAACTATAACATACTAATTTAAAATAACAACATACCCATATCAATTTTTTTTTTTTTTTTTTTTTTAATTTTACGTTTATATAGGCATTATTCGGTGATGGGGTTGTCGTCAGCATCATTCCTGTCCAGGATTCTTTCTGGGGCGTGGCCCCTTCTTCCTAGGTTGAAGTGCTCTACCCCCACTTCAGTTTTCCAACCATACACAAAACTTTTGTAATACGGGTAGTTGTCAGCTGATACTAGTTGAGGGAAACCACTCTCCGTTAGAACATACAGCCCTGTTTCTCTCTGTAGCTTGGCTCTCAATGCCTCAAAGGCAGTGCATGAAATTACCACATGTTCAGCGGTTTCCGGTACACCACAACTGGGACAAAGCGGGTCAATATTTTTACCATGTTTCTGGAGCTTGGCTCGAAAGCCCCCGTGCCCTGTGAGAAACTGTGAGATCCAGTAATCCGGGAGTACCCAAGTTGCTTGAAGACGTGACCTAACAGTGGGGAAATATTTTCTAAGAGTAGCCCCTTTCGGGGTTGTTACCCACCGCCTGTTCCATTCTTCTATCGTGTACCCTCGGATTATCTCCAACCATTTCCTTGGATTTGCGTCGATCAGAGACCGGAGATTATTTGGTAGTCCCACCGAGCCTTCCTTTTTCATTTTAAATTTAAAACCATCTTCTTGCAGTACAAGATCAAGAGGTACCCCTCCTGCTAAGACCTGGACCCCCTCATGAGACACTGATCGGTACGCCCTGGTGACTCGCAGCAGAGAATTACGCTGAATTGTTGCCAGCCTACTCATCTGTCTGCGTGAGAGATTTTGGTACCAGGCGGGAGATGCATACCGTAGGATACCAAGTATCACTCCTTTATATATCGCCATCGTAGCTGGGTATCTGAGGCCCCACAAGGCGCCCCCTAACCTACTGAGACAGTTCAATGATAATTTGTCGCTCAGAAAACATCTACATTATACAAACAAAATTACAGGAAGCCATAAATAGGCTGCTCTGCTGGTCTTCATCAGTCGGCCTACAATTCTCCTCCGAAAAATCTAATTGTTTGCACTTTAATCGTAAAAGAAACACTCCTCACTCTCCTGAACTCCGATTAGGAAACTCCATAATTCCCTACACAAATAATCACAGATTTTTGGGCATGATATTTGACCGCAGACTAACTTGGGAATCACACATTTCCACTCTAAAATCATCATCCACAAAAAGACTCAAAATATTAAAATATCTTAGTGGCACCTCATGGGGTTCCGACAGGCACTCATTATTAAAAATCTATCGAGCTATAATATGTTCGAAATTGGACTATGGTTGTTTTATCTATGGTTCTGCTCGACTCCAAATACTAAATAAAATTTGATTCCATCTACTATACTGGAATTCGTTTATCGACGGGAGCATTTCGAACTAGTCCCATTCTTAGTTTATGTTGTGAATCAGGGATACCCCCACTATTGTTCAGAAGAAAAAAGTTAGCAGTTAATTATATCTCCAAAATCCTACCTTATTCCGAACACCCAGCACATAAATACATTTTTAAATCAAAATTCGCTAAATTATTTTCAAAAAAGCCGAACGCAACACTTCCTTTTTCAGAAAGAGTAAATTCAGCTATCAAATTCTTAAAAGAAATACCAATATATAAACAAGAAGTTCATAACCCTCCTTGGACAAACAAACCTCCTGAAACACTGCTTCAGTTAACCAGACTTCCTAAAAATAATACCCCTCCTTCTGTATACAAATCTGAATTTTTCTGTCTCCTTCAAAGTATACCAAAACCTTTTGAAATTTATACTGACGGATCTAAATCCGATTTCTCAACCGCATCTTCTTTCGTTACCCACAACTCCACTCATAAAATAAAACTACACAAACTATGCAATATATTTACGGCCGAGCTCCATGCAATATCATCAGCACTCCACTACTCCATGTCAATAGATCAAAGCGCCATCGCAATAGTTACGGACTCGTTAAGCTCATTAAAAGGCATCAGCAACATATACCCCAAACATCCGATTATTATAAAAATCCATTACTACCTCAATATATTGGAAAACATGGGAAAGTCGGTATACTTTATCTGGATTCCGAGTCACACAGGGATTATTGGCAATGAACTCGCAGACATAGCAGCGAAACAAGCACTTACCCTCCCTGGTCGTGGCGTAGCTATTTTAACACCACAAGAAATGAGCCATCCCCTCAAAAATAAAATTCTCCAAAATTGGCAAAATATGTGGAATGAAAGTCCACCAAGCAAACTAAAGGATATTAAAAAGTCAGTAAAGCCATGGATCTCATCGAGTCATCAGAATCGTAGGGAGGAGGTAGTTATGGCTAGATTGAGGATCGGCCATACGAGGCTAACCCACTTACATTTGATAACGAAGCAGCCACCGCCAAGGTGCCAACACTGCAATGGCTCCCTAACTGTGAAACATATATTTCAAGAATGTGCTTTCTATCTCGCGAAACTAACTAGAATAGGACTTTCAACTAATATTTCGGACACCCTCGGAAATGATAAATCTAAAGCCAAAACAGTCTTTAATTTTTTAAAAGAAAATGATCTGCTTAACAATATTTAAGTTAATTGACAACAAAATAATACTTATACAACAAAGTTGATCTTAATTTATTTAATATATTATATAAATTAACATATTATGTAATATGTAATATGTATTCTCTTAATCAATTTTCTCTGGGGTTCTGTGGGGCTGTGGCTGAGGGCGGGGGCTACCTGTGGTTGGGGCGGATCGGTCCCGCTTGGCGGGGAATGCGACACGGCTGCTTGGGCTAGTTTTGCTCCAAACCTCGTGGGGATGTAGACTTTTCCATATAGAATAAATGTAAATGGTTTTTATCTACATTCCACAAATGAGCTTTGTATAAAAAAAAAAAAAAAAAAAAAAAAATTATATATATACAGATAAGCAAGCCGTGGCGTTATTTCCTTCTCGGCGGGTGCGGTTCGTCTCTCCTTGGGGCGCGCCCCTATCCGCAGCACCCATTCAGGACCAAATTTTAAATAGAATTAATCAAAATTACGCAGGCATTGATGACCTTAGGGTTTTATGCCTATAAGCCCAAACAAACAAACAAACAAACAACATAAACCTCAATTTTGCGGTTAGCTTCTGATTGCAGGTTGTGTTGAAGAATACAACTTTTTTAGGTGAATTTCGTGGGCAGATGAGACAGTTTTTACAGGGGAAGGCATTTCTACCTATCATGTATATCGTTGGTTTATATTTGTATTGCTTGCGAATAATGTGGAGGAGCACTATGGTGTTGGAAAATCATATTTTGCCGAAGTTAGAGGGAATATCGTGATGAAGTTGTGGTAGGATATTTTATTACAAATCTTAGTAATCTCATCATTCAATCTTTTGGGCAAACTATGATTTTCGACTACAATACAAACACTATTTGCCAGCAATACAAAAATGAATAAACCAACGATATACATGGATAGGTAGAAATGCCTTCCCCTGTAAAAACTGACTCATCTGTCCATAAAATTCACCTCAAAAAGTGGTATTGCTTAATCCATCTTCATTCAGAAGCTAATAGCTGAAATTGTGGTCTATGTTCATTATCATTGAGTTTTAAACCTTACATTGAAAATTTAATAAAATAAAATCCTAAATTATAGTAATAAATAAATAAATGTAATAACATAAGATCCTCTGATCTGGTGTCGCTTTATTGACAGTTTTCCTTTATTTTCTATTGAACAATAATTTTTTTCTTTGCTTTTTAATCAAATGAAGAGTTAATTAAAATGATCAAACAACTATAATCAATAATTAAATTAAATCAACAATCAATTTTTTTTCGAAATGAACAAAGTTGATAGAAAATAGGGGTTTCAAACTTGATTTTTTTCATTCAAACCAATATAGCTCCTAAACGGGAGGTCCTAGCGAAAAATGTTATAATTCTTCATTTAATTTCCGATGAGGTAGCGTGGAGCTCATGATTTCCCCTGGTGAGACATGAGAGGACCTCTTCGAGTCGACCAACTCCCAGTTCCCGATGGAGCTGGGAATTCTTTATATATTTTATAGACCAGGTTTCCGTTATTCACCATTACAATACTATGTGTCTGTAGTCTTGTTTTTTGGTGGATTTTGACGTGTTATGTCATATAGGACAGGGGTAGGTCAGTAGGGATATGGTTTTAATTTCGCTGGTTCGGTCGCTAAAATACCACCCTTTTTTTTTTTTTAGGAAGAGGGTTAATGAATAAGAGGTGGTTTAATGAAAACATGAAATACTGAATTCATTTTCTGACAACCCAATATGTTTTTATTTACATTTTTATAATATTTATTTTTATTTAAAATATATTTCCCTTAATTAACAAAAACTCATCTAAATTAAATATATTTGCTCAGTTTTTTTTTTTCATTTAATTTCGAAATTATTAGTATTCTAGACTTTTATGATTTGTCAGTGATTTACTCAAATCTAATTTTAACAGTATTAATTAGAAATTTGACTCATACTTTTTTTTAAAAATTATTATTAAAATAATCTATCACAGAATTATCAAAACATTACAATAATCGTTGAAAAAATCGAGCATCTCATGAACAAAACACTCAATTTATCCCCGACAGGGAAAAACAATAGATCATGGAAGTCTATCGATAATCTACTGCTTTTATATCTGCTGCATCTGATTAGGAAACTGTGTCCAAATTTTTGATCTGAACACTACCAGCAGACCTATAACGAGTCAAGAAGCCTTAACACTTAAAACATGTAGGCAACAGTTACTTTTTATCATTCAAACCAATACAGCTCCTTAACGGTAGGTCCTAGCAATAATTGCTATATAACAAAACACATTCTCCATTAAATTTCTAATGGGAAACTTTCGTCAAATTTTCGATCTTTGCTTCGACACTGTGTTACATTTATTGAGTAACATTACATTTTTGACTGCAAAAAAAAAAAAAAGTTACAAATTTCGAGGGTAAAATATCGTTACATACGAAAACTATAGACCTCCAGCTAAAAGACAAATCCATGTAAAATTTTTTTTTATTTTACTCCAAAAAAAAAAAAAGCATATTCAATTTGAAACGTATGTCATATTTAATGTTTTTTCCGGGCATTACATATAAATAAATAAATGTATAAATCCGGGTCCTAATGGATTTATATGCAAATGTATATATTTTGTATGATTAGGATTGAAATGCATATCTTATGTAGAATTTAAACTCTATAAAAATAAAATATAATTTTAGGCTTTCATTTTTGTCTAATTGATATTAACCCTAATCATATTTTTAAAATTTTATTAAATATAATTAAAATGGTAAAATTATTTATCTCACTATAATAATTTTATAAAAAAAAAATAAAAATAAAAAAAATAAGAAAATTAATATGGACCAACTAGGTGGAAATGAATGTATATAGGAAAATACAGAAGTTGCCTCGTGATCTTCTAGAAGGGAGCTTTCATTTGAATTCAACAATTTGGTAAAAGTTTACTCTAAAGGTTTTTGCCGTGTAATTATATTCGTAAGGCAGTAGTTGCTAGATGTAGATTATTTTAAAGTTGTTAACTTCAATCAATAAACGAAAAAATGATCTCCTGTTGTAGTATCCAACAGAAGTCTTCTCATTGCATTTACCGCTGTACCTTTTTTCCATTTCGTCTATCTCTTGATGAAATCGTTCTCCATGTTCATCTAAAACTGCTCCAAAGTTGGAAGGGAAGAAATTCAAATGGGTATGCAAAATACGAATTTTTGAGAACATGTTGCACTTTATATGATAAAAGCAATTCTTCAACAACGCTATTATCTATATTAAAAAAAAAAAAAATGCTATTAATGCAACAAAGCTTAATACTTATTCTGTCCATTTTTTTTTTTTTTTTTCATTTTGTAATAGATTATAAAACTTTCTAAATCGATTAGGTTTTTTAGTTTTTTGATAAAAAAAAAATGCTCTAAATGTCGAAAAACATTTCATTTTTCTACCTAAAACACAAATTTGACAAACAATGATGCCTGATTGAGATTGTCTGACTTCGGATTTGTGTACAGCACACTTATATAATATAACATAATATAACAACATTTTTGGTGAAGGGAGTATTTTGATGCAGTTCGAACGATCAATGATTTTTTTTTTTTTTAACTATTAATTTATCTATCTACATCTTTAAACAATAAATTAACAATCTGCTAATTGTATGATCCATAAATAACAAAAGACGTGTCAGACACGAGGAAGAACGTCAGCAAGCTTTCATTTTTTTAAAGAGATGACAGCAGATCTCTCATCCACACACTTTTCAATTTCCTCCTTGCGTATTTATACATTTTGTGGCCATTGTTTTTATGATTTTGTTTTGCATTTACTTTGTGTCGTGAAACCGTTTGTAGTGAGAACCTATTCGCTGACTGTATACGTATGTCGTATGTAAAGTTGTGTTACAAATATAAAAAGGTGCTTTTATTTTAAATCTTTGAATTTTGGATTAAGAGGTTTGAAGTTTTTTTGTTTTTCTTGCCATTCCTAAAATCAAAAAAGCGTAACTCTTAACTGGTCTGAGTTAGCTAGAATAACTGGCAATCTTTGGTTTTCTTCTGAGTAGTGGGTACTGAGTAGTTTAGACATTTGGTTTAAAGTTTGGCGTTATTTTTTTTTTCTTTTTTGTATGGGGCCCCAAGTTTTACCTTTACTCCTCTACCCAACGTTAAGCCTTGGTAATATACTTTGTCTATCTGATGACAAGTATCGAAGTGCCTGGTTTAATTTAATTATTTATTCCCTTAATAAATAGAAATCTCACTCATGAAGCATAGTTTTTTGTGAGTGAATATTATGAATTTATTTTTATTTTTAACTACATAATTATTAATCTAATTAGTTTTTATAGCCATGAGACTTTATTATTAACTATTCATTTTGTATTGGATTATAAGTTTGTAAAATAAAACTGTTTTATGTTACTTAGGTTGTTATAATATCGACAAATGTTGATGTTGATAAACTCCTCGGTAATGTTGACTAAGCACAAATCAACTAGTTACTGAATCGGCAGAAACAGCTTAATAGTCAGTGACAATCAGCCTTGGCGTAGAGCCAGGTAAATATTTGCAATTGAACACCTGTTGGAGCGTTTGGATGAACTGACTGGTATGTCACCACTTACCACTCTCGAGTATTCCACTGTAGGCTTTGCTTCTATTCATATCAGAACTGTTCGTTGTTCTGTCAATAATTATTCATTTATTCAATAAACATTATAAATATATGGTTCGACGAAATACTGTGTCCTTCCCCTGTTTATAGCGTGTTCGATAAGGAAAAACACTGGGTAACTGAAAAAAAAAAATATGTACAATGTAAACGATATGTACACGGTAAGACGAAATAGCTTAATTTTCTTGAAAATATTTTTAGTAAAATTGATAATGTAATTATTGACTCTGGTAAAGATTAAGATGTAGGTCGCTAGGTTATGCAGTAATTAAACATAATTAAAATATAAATTTTAATTTATTGTGACGGCACTTTGGTCCACAATCCAAGCCTTCATCAGGGCTAGAAGAAAAACAAGCAAAAAGATATGGCCAAAAAGTAAGTGGATATTAAAACAATATAAGAAAAGAAATAGAATGAAAATAAAAAAGATAAGTTACAGTATTATAGTTATGTGTAATTAATCGTAAATGCACGTTGTCAAGACTTATCTTCTAACAGTCAAGAACTATATATCCACCCGTCTTATAATCTACATTCCATTACAGAGTTTTCATTTATTAAAAATTAACTGTTTTTTGTTAGAAAAATGGAATTTCTTTTTAAAATAGGATTGAGTTTGAAGAAAATAATGCTTGTTTAGCCAACATATTGGTGCCCAAAAGTGAGGCTTTATAGATCTGAATGATATAGATTTTTAATAATTTTCCATATAAAAACTATTCATTAATTATTTTGTTTTGTGTTGCCAAAAAAGTAGGCCTTATTTTTATTTTTTTTTTTGTTTAAAGCAATATAGAAAATCATGCTAAGATGTATTTGCTGATCGGATGAATATACGTCCTGAAGATTTATTTTGAGGCATTTGTCAAAGGAAAAAAATATTGAATTTTAAAAAATAACATAAAATATTTTTTATCTGTTTTATAATCTATTGATTGATTTCATCCATTTTATGAAAGCTTCATTGGTCACAATTTTTGTTTTCTTCTACTTTTCATTGTATGTCTTACGGGTATCTGAATAAATATATATATTTTTTAAGCTAAGGTTAATCAGCCTATAACAACAATTTAAATGATGATTTAAAATCAATCGAAGACACCTACCTATAATATGAGTAACTATTATTTTCTCTATACTTGCCATATTGAGTGGAGGCGTTCCTGAGGCAGCAGGTGTCCTACGAGGAAGTGCACTTAGTTCTATACTTTATTCAGTGTTGCTACCAAGAGCGCTTGGTAGGTTAGTGGCAAACTCCGCGCACATCACAACTCTTTGTCACTAAGTACGGCTCAGTAATGTTTCGTATCACCAACTCAACTGTCCGCTGCGTGTCGAATAGGAGATGTTTGGATTTCTCTGTATAACGAATAAAACTGAGGGTTATTAAAATCTAATAAAATTAGAATAAAAAAAACATAATATAAAAAAAAATATATTCTTCGAAATCTACTGCTGTAAAAAACAAGATTGTATTAAGTAAAAATTATATTGGAGGTATAATGAATCTCATACTACTTTAAATAGCAATCATAAATTTAAAAAAAAAAACGTGTTAAATTAGTAGTTATAATTTATTTTATTTGTTTATTTTTATATGAAATATGTATGTATTGATTACCAGGGATCAAGTGGGAAATATAATGTGAAACAGTGTTTGTATTAACTTGGTACATAGGAAGAAGGTAGACTAATTTGAATATTTGATTTCGCTTCTTAAAAGGTAAAGTCTAATTGAAATGGAGATAAAAATAATTACAATGGAAATATACTTCAGTTTTTTGTTAGTGATGATTTGATTAAAGTAACAACGAGCCGGCCATAAGTATAGCCAATTAGGACAGAGATATGTTTGGTTAATTAAACCCAGATTAGCGCCACCAGATTCAAGCGGCCCGTGAGGACGCCATTCAACCATAATGGCCGGGAGACAAGCGATAGGAAAGGCGCTGCCTAGCGGAAAATATATCTAATTTATCCCTCGAAGGAAGCAGAACGATATCTCGTGCGATTTTAAGGGCCATGGCAATAAAGACCGGATGCGGAACGTAGGAACTATCGGAACGGAAGTACGAGTAAATCAGGAAGGCAGGGCTCCCTTAATTACCGCTGCCCAGGGCAGGCCTCGCTAAAAATATGTGGTGGGGGGGGGGTTCCGCTTCCGCCGATTATTGGTTTTAATATCCGCTCTACTGGCTCTGTAGAGAACTTGGGTCCTTTCCCGCTTCGCTTGAACCCTTGGTCACATAAGAACAAGTTGGAGTGTCGTTATTATATAATGAAAGTTGATGTACCGATGAATTATTTATAATAAGGCATTTCATAACGTTTTGCTTTAAAAGAAAGATAATCTGAACCTCAAATAAACCTTATTCTTGTATATAATCCTTACAACCTAAAATCCTTGACGCTCCTTACTTTGTTTCCAACAAACTTATCCATAAATCTTAATGTTCCACATGTTGCTGATTTAGCCCAAACCAGCAACCTATCCTTTCATAGTAATCTCAATAATCACTCAAATCCAGTGGTCTCTAGGCTTGCTTCGCTTTCTATTCCTGATAACCCCTTGAGGCGTCTAAAACGAATATGGCCTGAAGATGACCTTTACTATAAAACTACTGCCTCAGTTTCGTTCTAGGGATATCACGCCATGACCATATATCTCACCATTGCACACAATTAAAATGGTTCTTTCCCTCCTTCCGAAGACAATACTTCCTTGGTTCGTTCATTTACTAGTCACCTTTCTCTCAGTCACCTCCTTATATTCTCAAAGCATTAACATTATGGTCATCAGTGAGTTCCCGCAAAACCAGATCCCATTCCTTCACATCCTTCAAATGGTCCTTTATTTCCATCAAGCATCCAAGTTCTAAAATATAAAAAATTTTCAACACATCAGCACTATGTTACATGGATTATATACACTAAAGTTTTCAAATATGTAAGACAAGAAAGCAAACATTAGTACTCACCTCAGGATATCTAAGAGATAAGTGAAATATATCCATCATGGAAAAGGTGAGGGGGCAGGTAGGTAAAGTTTTTAGGGTTTACTATGGAATTTCCCTTATAACTCATTGGATTTTTCCGTTCCTATTGGAAACAAATTTAAAATGGGGCCCCATTGCAATATAGGTCAACAACGTCTCTTCCACTCCTACTTTCTCAGGGGCGATGGGTGAAAGTTCGATTGACGTGACGTTGTCATCACCGACATTAGTAGGGCACATTATTGATTGGACTCTTAGACCTGAGACTAGTTCTGACCACAAAGTCTTGAAATTTGGTTTAGTACAGAATATGGCAGGTCATCAAGTTATTGACAAGGGTTACATAACCCGAAGGTACGACTGGAGTGTCTTTCGATGTATGCTGGAGGGAGAAATTGCCGACGAAATTGGGAAAAGGCGGAATCGGAAAGTGCCGATGACTTGGACTATAGAGTCTCAAAAATAACTAATGCTATTCTTGACGCAGCTGAAAATTCTCTACAACGGCGAAAGACCAGAGCTCAACTAGTTCCATGGTGGACACCGGCCTTAACAACAATGAAGAGAGAAGTCTACAAGGCGCGGCGGTTGTACCAGAGATGCAGAGAAGACGAGAGGCGCATTGCACTTCGTAATGAGTACAAGGCCAAAGCTAAGGCATACAGAAACGAAGTGCGCTTACGGAAGCGGAGGTCCTGGGATGAATTCATTGTCGAAGAGTCAAAGAAGAATCCATGGGGTATTCCGTACAGAGTTGCTCTGGGAAAGCTGACTCCTATGCAAACGCTGGCAGCCCTTAAGCATGTAGATGTTCAAGCCACTACCCTCGAAGAAGCAGCGACCATTTACATTGAAGTGACATATCCTAGAGATGATCCGTCTGAAGATAATGAAGAGGAAAGAATTCGTAAGACGCACAACGGCATACCCACCTGGCACAGACATATGCCCTCCATGGGACATCCACGACCTACGTATTGCTGTTGATAGACAGAAACCGGACGTGCTCCAGGGCTAGATTCTATAGACGCCGCTATCTTAAAGAATAGTATCCCCTATATTGAAGATATATTATTGGGTATTTTCAATGACTGCCTAGATAGGGGGTATTTTCCGAGAAGCTGGAAGGTGGCAGATTTGAGACTGCTCTACAAGGGAGGGAATAAGGATAAGGAGCTTCCTAAGTCGTATAGGCCCATATGTCTTCTTCCGGTGATGAGCAAGATTTTGGAAAATCTCATAGTAATAAGACTGCAGCCAATATTTACAAAAGCAAGCCATCCACGGCAATTTGGCAGTACAAAAGGCAAGGGATCTACTGATGCGATACTAAGAATTCGCGCAGACGCCGAACAAAGAACTGAGCGGTATGTCATGTTGTTACTTTTTGATATATCCTCTGCCTTTGACAGCGTCGGTGGCCACGTGTACTTCAACAGCTGCAGAAATTCGAAGCCCCCAGCAACTTATTCACCCTCGTAAGTAGCTACCTTCAGAACAGGATTGTAAAGGTTCGAGGAAGCTCTTACGAGAAAGAAGCCACTATAGAGAGGGGATGCCCGCAAGGATCAGTTCTTGGCCCAGCCTTATGGAAACTGGTTTTTGATGAAATACTGGGTGTGCTCGAGGAAGAGCAGTTTCCTGCCACGGCTTACGTCGACGATTTAGCTACTATAGTGGCCTCCAACAGCAGGACTGGAGTTAAAGAAGAGGCACAACGGTGCGCCACCCTGGTAGGACGATGGTGTAAAAGTAAGAAACTGAGAATGGCAGCTTCAAAGACACAGGCCATTCTACTCAGAGGAAAGACGGATAGGGCACATCCTATAAACATATGTATTGAAGATATCAGAATCCGCCCAAGTGAGGATGTCACCTATCTTGGAATAAGAATCGGAAGAGGATTAATGTGACCCCTCATTTGGATTACCTTAGAAATAGGGTAGCAATAGCCTTAAACGGTCTTAGCCGCGTCGGGGGTGCATTTTGGGGCCTAAGATACCCGGCTACTATGACGATTTATAATGGAGTGATTCTGGGTATTCTGCGATATGCAACTCCCGCCTGGTACCAGAACCTCTCACAGCGGCAGAAGAACAGATTGGCGACCATCCAGCGAACCACTCTGCTAAGGGTAAATGTAATCTACCTGCCCCCTCCCATTGATCACCCTCCATAATTGTATTGAACCTTCTATACCATCATGCGTGCATCAAGTGAGTAAAAAGATTGTTGAAAACCTCACTAATTTCAAAGAATGACCAGATCTTGAAGTCTGTATCCTAGTCATCTAAGACATATGTCGATAGTTTCACTATTATATCTAGCTACATATAAATAGTATTACCATATTTATTAACACAATTTACCGACCGAAGATAAAAGTTATGCGATGGGATTTGTTTGGATTTATTTTAATCCTTCATTTTGACACCATTTATGAAGGTTTGTGATATGAGATTAGAGTGATTGAGATGCAATGAAAGGTCTATAAAAATAAATATAATGTTACTGACATCTTCTTAAATTCTATACTCACAACAATTTGGTCGTTATCAATCAATGAATTTACTTGTTTTAAAAAACACGTTTTTAGGAATACACGGATAATTATATTATAGGTAGCCCAGTAATTGGAATCATTTTCTTCCCCTTTAAAAATATTAAAAGGGTTTTCTTGAAAGATATTAGAGGTAGCGTAGAGGGTAGACGAGATAATGAAAGAAGCCGGTTGAATTGATTGCCGACAGGGTTAGCCCTGAATTAATCTCCTCGGGCTGGCTTTGCTTATTAGCGGACCTCTGTACCCCCTCACTCTCTCTCTCTCTTTCTTCCTCTCTCTCTTCAACAAGTGGAAAAATGGCCGGCTCTTCTTAATAAATCCCCTATTAATGGCTCTTAGAAACAAATTCCAGTAAATAAATGTTGAAATTTAATAAAGTGTACAAGTCCAGGTAATTGGTCTTTTAATTGCTTTTAAATTCTGCTGAACAGTATTAATTATAAAGAAGCACTGTTAAGAACACTCATTGAAAATAAAAATAATAAATTTTCTCAATAAATAAACATTGATAAGAATTTTAAAATCGAAGGATCCTTCCCTTCCTCAATCATATACCCTGATATCTAAAGAACACTTAAAACTTACGGACCTACATTAAATCAGACTCATGGACTAACTTTTACATTACACAAGGAATCACAGGACATGGGGCAGTAAAAAGTTATTTTTATCGATTCAAAATAAGAGATTCTTGCTTATGTCCTTGTGATTTCACACAAGAACAAAATATACACCACCTCATATATGAATGCAGACTACTCACCGACTACAGAACTATACTTCAGACAAAAAAAGTACAGAAACTGGGACATTGGCCGGTAGATGGTCAATGTTTGATGAATAATATGTTTGAAGATTTCAAAATATTTCTTAAAAATTCCAACATAAAAATAGAGTATATAAATATGAAATATCTTTAAACCACTAAATATTTATAAATTTTTTTCTTTATAATTTTGTTGAATTGTGAATTTTTTATGTTATATAACTTCTTGTTCTTTATTTTATTTCATTTTTCTTGACCTCTCGACATGTGCACTATCTATATGTATGTGTAAAATAATAATCATATCAAAAAATAATAATTAAATGCTCATTGTATACTTTGTACAAGTATGATGTGTACGGAAAAAAATTAAATCCCTTCCAACAGGTTTACTGCTGTAAGGAAAAAAAAAAAAAAAAAAAAAAAAAAAAATATATATATATATATATATATATATATATATATATATATATATAAAAATGAATATAATTAAACTAAAAAAAGTAACGAAATAGTAAAAAAGTTATGGTTAAAGAATATGGTTTGGAATACAGTCAACAGCAACAGCAGCCTGATTAGAAGTTTAATAGAAAATTTTTTATAACAACAGACTAAAACGACAAGAACAGACTACTTCAACATTTACTAGGCAAACATTCAAAGCTCCTAAATTACAAAAGACTTTTTGTGATTGGACCTATCTGGACGCACGGAGTTGAGCAATGGGGCTCCACTAAACCATCCAATTCATCTCGTTGTCAATCCTTACAACCTGAAATCCTTATGATGCAGCAAATAAACTTATCCAATAAGATCTTAATGTTCCATATATTGCTGATTTGGCTCAAACCAGACACCTATCCTTTCATAGTAAGCTCTATAACCACTCAAATCCAATAGTTTCTCAACTTGCTTCCCACTCCATTCCCAATAATCCTCCGAGGCGTCTGAAAAGAAGATAACCTAGAGATCTTCTTTTGTAGAATTTTTATGTATGTGCTACTGATGAGTAGTTCTTTTCAGGTTTTGACATGTTATTGTAATCGTTATGAACTTATTTCCTTAATGTATATATTTGTACAGTTGTAAATTTCAATAAATTGATTAATATTTATATATATATATATATATATATATATATATATATATATATATATATATATATATATAATTGTAAAGAAATATAAAATAATCCTTATTCTATGTTAACAAATATTCCCTAAAAAAATGCTACAAAAGGTAATAAACTGACTGCATTTATTACGTTATTGCTTTATCTTTTGCAGTTTGAAATTGTTACACTATTTCAATATACACTTTTAGCTCCTACTAATTTTTAATACCCTTCAAGTATTTGTTATGAAGCTGGTAAACACATATTGCTTTCTTTTCGATAAAACGAGAAGTTGTTGGGAAATATTATTTAAAGATTAACCCCTTGCCGTGAATCTGTGGAAGATGGATTTGAGATGTGAATAACTTTGACGGCTAAGTTGAATGGCGATGTGAGGTCGGTAGACTGTTATGATAATCCTGACCCCGGGATATCTCTGACAGAACTTTGTAATGCTGTTCTCCCCTCTCCGTCTTCCCGGTCTTTTATGGCAACTTTTAGCAGCGGACTTATACCGGGCTTTTTTCAAGTCAAGTCTCTGCTCGAATAAACAGTGACACACCGCCAACGTACATAAACATGTGTATGCTAATGCATATCCATGGCTGTAGTGCATTTATATGGACTGAGTATTTTTCGGTAGTTTTCTTGTTTCTTGTTTTGTATATTTTTTAATGTTATTTTTACTATTTTGGTATAATATTATTATGGACTTGAAATATTTTTTCACATTTTTATCTGAAAAAACAAATAATTAACATACACTGGATTTTATTTATTTTTATCTTTACCCTTTATCATCTGGTAAAGAGCTTTATTAGAGCTAATATGGATATAATATTTAAGCAGTGTGGAAAATTGACCTTATTAAACTTTTCAGGTAGATAAGAACATTCTCAGCTATTTTGATATTGTTTCGATTCGTACAGAATAGTTGTTTCTTTATTTTTTTGATAAACAAGACATTATTGGTTTAAAAAAAATAAATAAATAAAAGTGTAAAAATATGAAAAAAAAAAAAAAAAAAAAAAAAAAAAGCTGGATTGACATTAAACGGAAAACTAAAATAATGAGAAATTACAATATTTGACAGATATGTTAAGAAATTAAGTTTTTAAAAAAAATTAAGGAGGGTGTTCGACAATGTCATAATACAGAAGCTACAAACCAGTATCATACCCTAAGTTTATTTTTAAAAATGGATTTAATTTTCTCCTATATTATATCTTATCTTAAATAAGTAATAGAACATATTTACTACATTTAGCAATTTCGCATCCTCACAGCTCTGGGCAAAAAATCAGCGAATCCGAAACCCTTTTAAAAAATATTCGTAGACTGCTATTGGACCGTATTTAAAAGGTATTTTTTTGTAGCAGGTTCTACTTTCATAATATTCTGGGTAACTATTTAAACAAAACATAAAATTGGAATCCCTTTAACCCTCTTGGGTTAACTTTCAAGCTCAATTTTATTTACGAGAAATCAGTGGGCGTGATGATTAGACCATTATTTAAAAGGCTGATTCCATTTAGATGGTCTTACCTAGACCAAAATATAAAGTAGACCACAACACCCGCATCCCTGATGACGTACCACTGATCCGCAACCATAGCCTTCCACCGACAATGCCGCCCTGACACCATACCATCTATCAAGATAATATTAGAACAAGATTTGTTTCTGTTACCACTTAGGATAATAAACTTAGGAATGATTTCTATGTGTCAGATTCTATTCTATTTTATTTTCTTCAATTTTATTATATTTTTATTAGTCAGCCATGTCTCCAAATATGTTGTTTTCATTTCATCAATAAAGAAGTATATAATGTTTAATTTATTTTCTGAAAAACTTTATTTTAGCTTAACTCCTCATATTTCAATTTATCTTCACTACAATGTTACATGTTTCGGGATATGTAATCCCATCATTAGACTCTTTTTTTTCTTTTGAAGTTGTCTCACCTTGTCTATCTAGATATAACTGTTCTTATAGATAGACAAGGTAAGACAACACCAAAAGAAAAAAAGAGTCTAATGATGGGATAACATATCCCGAAACATGTAACATTGCAGTGAAGATAAATTGATAGATGAGGAGTTAAGCTTAAATAAATTGTATCAGAAAATAAATGTTTTCATTTAACACATGTCAAGTTTAATAACTATTTGACTATAGCCACTCATTCGATCAAGTATTTTATTTATAACTTATTTTGTAACTAATGTAACTTAATTACACTGACCCCACGTTTTATACCTTTGTGAAAAGAAATATGATCTAAAGTGTTTTTTTTATTTTAGCTATTTGCTGAAATTTACTACTCTATACAAAAATTATAAATAGTTCTAGTAAATGTGATGATAAAGAAACTACCCAGCTCTTTTAAGAAAGTTCTATACTAGATGGTTCCGATGTTATTATCTATTCACACATCTTGGAGGGGTTATCAGGAATAGAATTGGAAGTTGTGATTCTAAGTTGAGATATTAGTGGGTTTAAATGGTTCTGGAGTTTAATATGAAAAGATAGATATCTGGTTTGGGCTGAATCAGCAACATATGGTTCATTAAAATGTTTATGGATAAGTTTATCAGGGATAAAGTATGGAGCTTTGACCATTCTTCGAAGACTTTTGGACAGTAAGGATTAGATAAGAGAAGAACTAGATGTTTTAGGAGAAGCCCAAAGCTCAGTGCCTTATGTCCAGATACGTCTAGTTTTGTTTTTTTATTGGTACGACAGACACTATCCTTGACTTGCTCTACAGTATTTCTCTAATCTTCCCGATCAGCAGTTCTCCTTAAAAATATCTTAGATAGTTTTGGGTACTCTGATACGCCATTATGGTCTTCCACGAGGTTTCGCTCCATCCGGTTGATCGCAGATCCAAGCATTGAGACAGGACAAAGGTTGAGAGGAGGGCTGGCTCCTCAGCTTCTTGCATAATATTTATCGGTTGCTCATACTTTACAACAAGGCTTCAGATACGTCTAATTACTGTCATGTAAATGAGTCTCTTGTAATCGATCCTTAGGTTTAAACGTTTGTCTAGTAACTTTTTTGTCGTTCTAGTTGGAATTTTTTTTAAGAGGTTAGGATCAAAGTTAAGTTGAGTATCGGGGATCACTATACTAATTAAAATAAAGTAATTACTTTAAAGTGTTTATTGTTTGTCTCGACTAGCAGACGAATGCTGAACCTGGCTTGACAGAGCCAAATCACATATACTAATACCTACTGTTAAAAGTAATAAACCTACGTAAAAACGAAGGAATTTTGATAGAATAATTTTTCTAGAAGAAATATACGAAAGAGACTACTTGTTATAAATAATCCTCTTCTCTTATTTCGTAAAAGATATACTTTCCAATGTATCTTGGGCTTATAATTCTTTCTTAAAATACCAAACTAGAAAATATAATGACTTATCGGCGGCAGTATTTCTACAGTTTGGTAAAATAAAGCCGAGGGCGGGGAGGATCTTTTTGAATTTATTCCCGGCACTAACTGAAAATCTATAACGATTAAGCTAGATAATCCCCTAACTGGTGAGGGATTGAACTGAAAAATGAAACCACGCTCGCTAATGCTTTGGGACAATGGCTCATGTAGGATTAATCGCTCCGTGTAATTAGCAGTATACTGAATGATGTAACAATAACAACAATATTGTATTTAATATACAATTAAATAAATTGATTACAGTTTATATATAATAGCTGTTAATTGTCTCAGCAATCATTTTGTGATTCAGCGAGCTACTGTATTTGGAATTTCAAGTTCTAAAATAAATAACAAAGTCACTAAAGATTGATTAATTAATTGTTGCTTTATTGAATTTTTTTTATTCAAAGACTATTTTTGAATATTAAACATTCATTTTTTTTTTAAACATATAAGAAATTAAAAATATCTATATATTTTACTACACAGATTATATAAATTAATTTTAAGAACGTAAGACAAGAAACATTTGATAGTAAACTAAAAAGAAAGTCGTGGATAGGCATCTTTAAGGTATCAGCTAAGGTAAGGTATCTGAAGTATGCTGGGATGTAATCGAAAGAATGGAGAGTGGTGTACTCAGCTAGACAATCAGGTAAAAAGTCCTTAGGTTTTCCCAATTTTCCTGTTCCTATTGACAAAAAAAAATTACAATAAGAAAATTTTAAATATCTATCTGATCATTAAACATGAATGTGGATTGGTTTTGAATTTCTTTTTTTCGATTCGGCCAGCTGAGGATCACGTCACGCTTCTTTCTGCATCGAGGATTAACATCCATCCAGTACTTGCGCATTCGTTCTCGATGTTGTTTCCTTTCTTCGGTCCACTTCTTGCCTGTTGGAAGCTTAGGCTTTTCTTGGAGACATTGGTGTACTGTTAGTTTGTGCTTAGTGCGGATATGTTTCCAAATACCGTTGCTAGGAATTCCTATCTCCTTTAAATCCTTGCCCACCCCAGTTAACCAAGCTTCCTTAGTTTTCATTTTGAGAACATACGTGAAGATCCTATTTGTCAGTCGCATTGGGTTCATTCTGGTCATATGCCAGTAAAAGATAATTCGCCGTTTCCTCATGGCGTCAGTTATTTTTATCACGTGGGTGTGAAGTTCATAGTCTCCTGTACTCCCCGTTTTTTTTCTCTGGGCCCAAGATTTTCCTTAGAATTTTCCTTTAGACTGGAAGTGAAAGAAAGGAAAATTAATTAAACTATCAGAGGATAGTTCCCTCCGATTCATTGCAAGACACCCTGCAGAGTATAACGCCTCTGGACGGATAACTGCGTGGTAATGACTGAACTTGGCATTTGTTGATATCGATTTCTTGTTGTAAATGACATTGTTAGACCGTATGTTATTTATATTTCCCTGATTCGTGATTCGAAAGCTGCCTTCTTGGAGAGACAGGGGTCTATCCATTCACCTAGATATTTGAATGCTTTCGTTAACTTGATTTTCCCTTGTCCCACATGTAACTCTGGGTGCTTGCTTGACATTAGTGAAGAACTGAGTTTTCTCAAAAGAGATCTTAAAGGCCTTTTAAATTTTTTTATTATTATTATTTGTTAATTTTAAACTACAAAAGAGTATCGATTATCCGACCTAATGCTGTCAAGGGGGGTTTGGATATTGAAAAATTCGGATATTCAAAATTCACTTAAACGATTATATATACGTTTGTAAATTATAATACAGTGAGCAGAAAAGGTTTTAGTGCACGTACAAAATTCAATTTAACAGTGAATGCTTAGCTATGTATCAGATCGGATTAAGAAGAAACAGTGAGATATAAAAAATAAAATAAAATTTTTCTTGACTAGGAAAAACATTAGATCATGGCCATGTCTATTTTGACATGATAGGGTTGGAAAACCCTATTTTAGTCAACTTAGTAGGTGTACTGCTCCCTGTAGGTGTACTCGTATACTGAGGTATGAAGAGATGTCTAGGTTTATTTTTTTTTCAGTATCTGAGAAATAGTTAGGGCTTTTTTTATAACCGTTCATGAAAAAAATAATTTTATTTTATATCAAATAAAAATATTTAACAATAAAACTATGTAAATTGATGATTACTTTAATTAAAATTAAATAATAAATTTTTTTTTTTAATATATTCAGGTTTTTGTTTGTTATTGGTAAAATATTTTATATTTTATTTTTCAAATTAGTTTGATTTTTTTATACTTTAATTTTCTTAATAATAATTATTTTCACAAAGATATTCTTTAATAATTCTAATTTTTATTAATAATATCCTAAAAGTTGGAAAAGTTATTTAAATGTAGAGAAGTTATTGTGAACCGATGGCTGCTACGCAGAGAATAGAGGAGCTGATGAAGGTTTTGTAGCTAAGTTGGATTGCTTCAACTTAACTTATTAGTGTTGTAGGCTTGTCAACGCGGCAGTTTTCAATTTGCGGCAGGACCTCCCCCCCCCCCCCCCCCACCCCGTCGAAAAGTCCTTAATAACTATGCTTTTCATGTTAAAAGCTTCCGATACCTTGAAGGATATTAAGTCCTGCTTACTTAACATTTTCCATCATCTCTAGATTACAATCTGATTTTCGTGAAATAAATTACATCTATATTGATATAGAAAGCGTCTCTTGTTTTAGGATAACTATCATAGGTATTATTAAGTTATCTGCTAGTAAATACGGATTTTATACAATAAAATATACACCCATAAAATTTACAACAATATATAATATTACATTTACATAGTGTATAATATGTAGTTTGGTCATAACTTCTAATAGACTTACTATACTAGTATACCTATCATATCTGCATTACAAAGCTAAATCTATTCGGTTTAACGTTGTGGCAACAACGACCAGAGTAATAACACCAATTATTATAATTTTCGATAGAATTTTATTAATTTTTTTTTTACGTAGATATGTCTTTTGACGTGTCTCTATAGGATTATTGTGTAAGGTTTTTTTCTCCCTCATTTTATAAACGTTTCTTTCACCCTCAAAACTCTAACATTTTGACCCGCTTAAGCTCTGTTGGTTTTGTTCGGATTGAAAATTTGTCAACAGTTAAAATATCAGAAATTTAATAGATAATATCTTTTCTTATATAGAATTTGTAGCTACGAACCATTGTTTATGAGCTGTATTTGTTAGAATGAATAAATCAATCATTCTCATCGTCTGGTCAAGCTTTCATACAATAGTGAAACGAAAATAAACTGTTCATCATAAACTGTTTTGCAACTACCGATGTACCTAGTTTACTAATTATTTCAAGTAGAAATAAGACTTCAGCTGGACAAATGTTCCAAACTACCAATTAATTACAAGAAAATCATTAAGAAGTCGTACTACGGTGTATCACCTAACAATCCACTTTATCTCTTATCCATTGCTCACAATCTGAAATTCTCAACGTTATTTATTAAATCCCAAAGAAACTAATCCATTAAAGTCTTAATGTCCTGGAAGTCGTTGATTTGTTCCTAAGCCAGATATCTTCTATAATCTACTCCTTACCCTCAGACATGTATTAGTTTCTCAACTTGCATTCCAATTCATTCCAAATGTTAAAAAAATAATAACAATAATAAAATTTAAATAGTTTAGGGGCCCAATTCAGGATACCCGACAAATTGGTTGCTTCTTTAGTCGGCAAAAAGTGCCAACTACTTGGTGATTTATTACAATCATTAAAAATTGGTGGATTGGGATGGCCTTTTGTTTAAACATCAAAATGTACATCGTGGTATTTTCTGAGATGTGTAAAATAAATGTGACTTTGGAGTTGAAAAAATTGTTGGCGTAGTATAGAAGGGTGGTTGTTCTACAAAACAAATGCCTATTAAAATTAAAAGAAAAAAACATTGATTTTGCATTTATGATTAATTAAAATGAATTCAATGCTTAAAAAATAATATCAATGGGCTGATGAACATATCATATACATGACGTTATAAAATTAAAAAAAAAATATATATATATAATATATCTGTTTTAGTTTGATTTCTGAAACAATAAAATGCGTCCACTGTTAAATAATTTATTGAATATTATTGTCAAAACTAAAAAAAATATTATTTTGATAGTGGTTACACACTTATAATACATTTATAATGAACAACTACATACAACTGTTCCTTAGAAATGTCAAAAAGTAATCGCATTACAGATCTTCCGAAGTATGACCCAGTTCACGTACTTTCTCCCGAAGATTCTTACGGCTAGGAATACATTAAGATCGGGAAAAGTTTCATTGAAAATAATTTTTAATTTCTTTGAAGTTGGACCTTTGGCCGGCGATGAATATTAAAATTTCCTTCTCAAAGGATAAATTGGAAATTGATTAATGGAGGGTCTTACAAGAATTCGCCGAAGATATTAAGATCTCACATCCAATTTCATTTTTGTGAGGAAATTAATTATTTCTATCAAGAATTTTGAAATTAGATTCGAATACCTTTTGAATATTTTGGATTACAAAAATTAGTTTATTTGATATAATGGACAATTTTTTTAATAAAAGTTTTTTACATAAAAGTTTTTTATATATTTTTTTTATTTAACATTGATATATTTTTTAGCTGGGGTTCTATACTTTTTTGGTGTAACTTTTTCTTTCAACCTCAAAAATGTAACATTTTGACACGCTCTAGCTTTGTTGTTGTTATACAAATCGGAAATTTAATGATAGTTTCCTGATATAAAATGTAATGAAAAATTATTTTTGTTATTGTTGTATTTGTCGCTAGGATCTACCGTTTAGGAGCTATATTGGTTCGAATAAAAAACGTCACATTTGTTACCCCTATTTTCGCTCAACTATATTTATCACAAATAATCATTAATTGCTAACTTAATTTTATTATTAATTTAACCAATTTGATGGTTTTTTTTTCTATAATGTAAATTGGGAAACGTTTCCTTTCCTATTCCATTGAAAAGGTTTCCTAATAGTTTGTGTCATTTTAAAAGGCTACACATTTTATTTAATTATTTTTCCTATGAAGAAAGAACGAACAGTATATTTTGCATAATACGAAATATACACAGACACGCATAAAATTCAAACCTATTGATTTTTTTCATTTTCTGGGTTAAAAGTTTCATTTCTTTTTTAGGTGTTTATGTCATCATATATTATAAAGAGGTCATATAAACGTACTAGCATTATTAAAAATATTAATTTAATTAAATACAGCAGTATTTAAAAATATTTTAAAGCTAGGTTTATATCCACCTATTAAGTTTTAAGTTAGGTCTGATATGATTTTGTGTAAATTATTGGGTGATATGCCCCTTTATTTATTTATTTTCTTAAATAATGCTTTGTTTTATTAAATTAATATATAATAATCCTGGTTAAAGTATATGGGGACGTAAAAACCTAAAATATGAAACTTTAAGCAGAGCGAATTAGAAAATCTACTGGATTAAATTATTGCCTTTCAGTTAATCAGTTTTTATATCGATGTGAATTACAAATAGTAATGGTATAGAATAGACTTAATTTACATAATCCCAATCTTTACAATTTAAAATCCTCAATGTTCCTTTCTTCGTCACAAATAAACTTATCCATATAGATCTTAATGTATCATATGTTGTTGATTTAGCCTAAACTAGATACCTATCCTTTCATAGCAAACTCCATAATTATTCAAATCCACTAGTATCTCAGCTTGCTTCGCGTTCTATTCCTGATAACCCACCAAGGCGTCTGAAAAGAAGTTGGCTCGGGACCTTTTATTATAGTATTTTTATTGAAGTGATACTAGTGGATAGTTGCTTTACAAGAATTTTTTTATTATTTTTTTCTGTTTAGTTATTTATTGAAAATTACAACTGTATATACAAATATAATACATCAAGTAAATATGATGATAATGATATAAATGATACGTCACTTGCTTTTAAAGCAACTACCCATTGGTAGTACTTATAAAGGTTCTATATCATGAAGTTCTATATTAGAAGGTCCGAGGCCATCTTTTCAGGCGCCTCGGAGGGTTATCTGGAATGGAATGAGAAGCAAGTTGTGATACTAATGGATTTGAATGGTTGTGGAGTTATTGATATCTGGTATGAGCAATGTCAGAAACGTAAGGTATATAAATTTCTTTGTGGATAAGTTTGTTTGTGACGAAAAAAGGGGCATTTAGGATTTTTCTAAGGATTGTGGTTTGTAAGGATTGGATACGAGATGAATTGGATGGCTTAGTGGAGCCCCAAAGCTCCACTATGTATGTACAAATCGGTTTAATTACTGTTATGTAAATGAGGCTTTAGTAATTAATTGGAGGTTGGAACGTTTGTCAAGTAAATGTTGAAGTAGTCGAAAACGACGAGCAGTTTCTTGTCGTTCGAGTCTTGTATACAGGAAATTTACAGGCCAATATGAGATTATTATTTACTTAATGTTTTTTTTTGTTTTAATGTACGAAACGATTCCCCGAGGCCATATTCGCTTTATTGTAGTATTCCGAAAGTATCGATTTTCGATTCAAAAGTGAAATTATACGTTAAACTTTTTTATTCTTAGCATATATTAAGTATAATACTGCCATTAGGCATTCGTTAGATCTTCTTCTCCTTTTTTCATGAACTGTAGATGATCTGCCTGCTGCTTTATAACCATAAAATAAACAAAAAAGATCTTAAAAATAAATAAATATAGTATATTTTTAGTGTAATTTTTACTATTTTTTAATATTAAAAAAATAATAAAACTGATTTCATTCTTGAAAACTATAAAACATTCTTTTCGAAATAACCCTCCGAGGCATTAGAAAAAAATATCGCCTCGAAATCTTTTAATATAATACCTTTATTATATAGAACTTTTGCAAGTACTGGCAATAGATAGTTGTTTCTCAAGACATTTTGACGTCTTTTTTAGCATTTTCAGTTCTAAATTTCAATAAATATAAAAAAAAAAATAAAAAAAAAGAAGGTTAATAATACCAATGAGTAGGTCATTGACATGTTCCACTATAGCCAGTGTTCTTATTTTCTATTTTTTTTTTTTTTTTTTTTTTACAGTTGTAAATATCAAAAGATATATGAAAAGAAAAATTAATTAAGTTCTTATATTTATTTATTTAGTATGGTTTATACAATTTGAAATGCATGTAAACAACATTAACGAATTTGACGGAATATTTAATATATTTCAAAAACTACATTAGTTTAAACTAAATATATTATATCGTGTAGTTAAAGGGACAAAATTGATAGCTTCTAGTCCCGCTATTTCTCCATCATGCTGTACCTAATGCCATCTTCGTCTGCCACGATTGCTTCCAGTCTCCTTGAATCGACAAAGGATGAGGAAACGTGTTGATTCGGTCGCCTACAATGACCGGGCTATTACAGTGAAAAACCGTAACAGAAAAATATCGAAGTCTTCGAAGGCAGTTTTTAGGAAGCTTTGTATCCATTTTTGTTCAATAGGAATTTCTATTATTTTTTTTTTTTTAATTAATTGAAATTTTATTATTGAAACTGTATAAAATATATACAACAAGTAAATGTGTTGAAAGTGAATACAATGGCATGTAAATAGCATGTGAAGAACTACTCAATTGTAGCACTACAATAAATTCTACACGAAAGGGTCTCTAGGCTATTCTTTTCAGACGCCTCAGGGGATTATCTGGGATGGAGGAGGAAGCAAGTTGTGAGACTGGTGGATTGGAGTGGCTATGGAGCTTACTATGAAAGGATAGGTATCTAGTGTTGCTATTCTTACAATGACATTTTGAAAGTTAAAGAATCGGGACGGTTATGCAGTCACTAAGCATTTAATTAATAGTATTCCAACAGCAGAAGCTCTCCTGAATATTCAGTGGAGAATACTTTAAAATATTAAACGAAATGATTTAATTGCATTATATAATTGAGCCTACCAAAAAGTAACTGCTTCACAAGTTAGTGTAACCGTTATCACTCACATTCATTCAATGTTTTTACTTTTTAAATTGGTAATTTTATTTTTAAAATCCACGCCTACTATATTCTTCTAAATTCGAAATCGACAATCAGCGGATGTGATGAAACATAAATATATATTTAAAAAAATGACATATTTATATGATTTTGTGTAAGGGTGAATAAGTGAATGTGCGCAGTAGATATAAATATATATCGTGGTATCTGTAAATATATTCTTAATTCAATGTACATATAGATATAGTTTATTTTCTGTATATATATTTTCTTATTTTCTCATAGTAATTTTTTTATTTTATTTCATTTCTCCTTTTTATGTTATTATATTTACAGAAGTTCTTTATACAATTATTTACAATTAACTGTATTTTCATGTCTTATGCTGTCCTTATGATACATTTTATTTTACAATAAAGATTATTTTTTCATTTCATTTAACATTAGGACATTTTAATCTAAATTCCTAAGACTGATAACAGACTCCCCTCCTTATGTGTCAAACGATATACTACATACAGACTTACGTATTCCGACAGTTAAGAGCCATATTCATAAACTTTATCAACAATTTCATGAGAAACTACGTGGACACACTAACAAACAGATACATAATATGGCAACAGTACAGATACAGATAACTCAACGGAGGCTGAAAAGGAAGTGGATGAGGGATCTCCTAGTCTAATCGCTAATAATTTAGTTTCACGCCTGGAGATTGTACCACTGGGTGCTGACTCCCTCATGCCTGATCATGTCTGTTGTTTTAATGTAACTTCACATTCACTGGTTGTCCATTGTGTACAGTTGTAAATAAAGTTATTATGTTAAAAAAAAAAAAAAATTAACATTAGGCATGAATAGAGTAGTACACAGTGGCATCTTGCTTTGATTTACTTTTAAAGCCCCAATTTTTCGAACCCCATCCCTCTTCACTTCACTTAAAATGAAATTTTCCTGTGTTTCCGCCATTATAAGCTCAATTAATTCGTTAATCACCGCATAATTTATCTGCTTGAAATGGGACTCCTAATACAGAGTTTTAGATATAGCTATACCATTATATAAAAGGACAAACCATTTTTCGTTTTTGATCACTAACCACGAAAACTACTCTCTACCAAATTTTACCTACATCATCTTAATATTTCAAGGAGGATTCAGCAATAAGGTTTAGCACCAGAGAGAGGTTACAGTGTTACAGTCATCTAGAGCTTAGAATTGATAGTATTTTTTTTTTTTTTTTTTTTTTTCAATTGAAATGTTATTAAAAAAAAGACATAGATATGTAGTGCGAATGGATTTTACTTAACTTTGAAAATCGACTAATATGGGAATGTCTAAAAATACAGTAAATACTCTCTGACCATCAACATTAAATACTCTTCAAACACCTAACCAGTGCGATGGTACCAGGTTCTTCCAGGAACACATGGAAGACACCGTTCATGTGTCTCCTCGGACATAGTTATCCACTGATACATATTTACGTGAAGTGTAGAAAAAATACATAAATTGAAACAAACCCGTTTAAGTAAAACTTAAGAATAAGAATAAAATAAAACTTTGCAAACAAATATTTCTGTTACAGTTTTTTTCCCACTTGATTAATGGTATAAAAATAAATTACTTCGGAGAGAATAAAATGAACCTCTGAATAAATAGCCTGGATTAGAAAGAGGCGTTCTTCAAATCCGTTTTATTAATTGATTCTTTTATTGTTTTTATTATTCAGATTTCAAAATGTTCCTTTTGCCTCTATTTATTCTTTAGAACGTTTTTAACTTTGAATTTTATAATATTACAATTACTTTTTCATAAGTTTTAAATATACACAAAATTATTTTCTAAAATTATATTTCCCTCTTTTAGGATTCCGAAAGTATGATTTTTCGTTTCATAAATAGAATTATACTTATAATGCTATCAAAAATCAGCATTTTACTGCTTATTTATTAATTTATTGAACATCGCTACTACAAGTTTCGGGAAAAATTCTTTCCCATCTTAAGGTTAGTAAATAAGCAGTAAAATGTTGAATTTCGATAATTAAATAATTATACCTCCTAAGACGTAATTGAAATTTCTTATAATTCTTCAGTCTTGGCAACACAAAGTTTTCCAAGCCAGGAGGGTAATAAAGGCGTGATTAAATAGCTTTGTATTAATTTCACCTTAAGACAGTGGGATTCGAACTCGTCTCTTATTTTTTGTATCTGTTGGCTTGGAACTAGGCTGCGCATCTATACTTCAACTGAACACAATTATATTATTCTCATTATAGAATTAAATCATAGCATTCATTGTATCATCCCCTACTTTTTTTCAAAAAACTGTAGTTGATCTTCAGTCTGACTCTTTATATCCAATAAATTATTAAAAATAATAAATAATAAAAATAATAATTATTCTAAAACTATTACTATATTTCTAATTATAATTTGCTTTTAATATTAAAAAAAAATGTAATAAAACTAACTTCATTCCTGAAAATGAATAAACATTCTGTAAAAATTAAAAAACAAAAATCTAACAATTTTTGCATATAAAATCAAATATTTTTAAAAAAATCAATTATTTCTTGACATAATTTTGTTTTATTGATATTTAATTTATGATTTTTATTGATAATTTTGTTTTGTTGATATAATTTTGAATAAAGTTATAAAGTTTTACATACAATATTTTTTGAAAATGACTTCATAAATTGTGTTTATTAATTTATTTATTGATATTTAAATAATTACAATATACATCAATTAAATGTGAGGAAATATGGCTACAATAACTTGAGAAGAAATCACCTATTGGTAGCTTATTTCCTTATTGAGCCAATAAGTTTACATTAGAAGGTCCCTAGGCCATTTTCTTTCCAGACGCCTTGGAGGGTTAGAGGGGTGCATTGGGGGGTTATAAGTTATAAGGGGGTGCAGTGGGAAGCAAGTTGGAAGTATTGGAGTAGGCATGAAGCTATGAAGGGCATGAAGTTATCATGAAAGGATCGGTATCTTGGGCCAATGTAACAACAAATGGGAAATTTCGATCATTGTGAAAAAGTTTATTTGTGTTATAAAAAGAGCATTGAGGATTCTAAGGATAGGATAAGGAAAAATTGGAAGTGCCTCAGAGATTTAAAGTTGTTAAATGTGAAGGAATTAGAAAAATAAAAATGTAGAACTATGTTCTTAGAGCAAGGCTTTATTTTGAATAAATATCAGATATGAAAGGTACAAGGAAGTTTGATCATAACTTGGACGGTCGACACCTCATTAAGAGTGACCACACTTTTCAAGATTATAAGATTACTCTCTCACAAGGGTTTGCTTCTCCTTCCTAGAAGCTAAAAGGTCTCATATTAATATTTTTTTTCAGATTATATGATACTTAGGTTCAGTTAATTTAAGATTTATATAAAGGCGAGATAATATTAGAAGGCTGGCATTGATTCTGTTATGCCATAATCTATGGATCGTTATTGGTTTGTCTAATGTTGTTGTTAGGTTCTTGAATTAAAGGTATGAGTAAAATGCCATTGCTATATCGAGACGATCGATGGGTACAACCTCAAACTGTACTGCCCCTTTCAGAACATTCAACTTTTGTTATCGATAAGTGTCTTTAAAATTATTTTTGTACGGTCTATAATTCTAAATTAAAAAAAAAAATAAAAAACTCAATTTCTAACTGACTGGAAAAATAATAAATCATGGATAATTATATCAACTGCTTTTCACAAATCACATTTTAACACTAAAACGATCAAATTATTGAATTAACAATTAATGATTAAAATAAACGTTGAGAAGTAATTAGAGTTTTAAACAAGACGTTTTTCATTCATATTTATATCGATCCTAATCCAGTTAGCCCTGGCTAAAAACGTTATATAACAAAAAATATTTTCTATCAAATTTCTTACAAAGGAACTATCGTCAAATTTTCGATCCGAGCAACGTCAACAGAGCTAGAGCGTTTAAAAATGATACATTTTTGAGGATGGAAAAAAAAAAAAATATATATATATATATATATATATATATATATATATATATATATATATATATATATAAATTATTTCATTATTCATGGTATTTTACTCCTCCTTATTATTAATAAATCTTGTTACATGTTTCGGGAACAACAATATACCATCCTCAGACTTTAAGAAGAATTAATTATATATATATATATATAAATATAGAAATATCACACTTATTTTGGCATAACTCCTCTTTATTATTCCTCAATTAAGTTACATGTTTCGGGACTTTTGTCCCATCCTCAGACTGAAAACAGTATTTCATATAATTACACTACTATTCTATTAATAATATCAATCAATACACTCCTAGATTAATTTGCTCATAACATATCATTATAATTTTACCTTTAACAGTTATTTCTTCATGGTGTTATCACACCGTGTCTGTCCTTTCACATATCTGAAATAACAATACTTCTACCTAATGGGTACAAGGGTCAATCTCAAACTATTGTTTATAGTCCATAGTTGGTCAATCTATAATATTAATTTATTAATTATTCCTGCATACACTGCTCCTATTTTATCTGTGTCTGTTTTGTAGTTAACAGTATTATTAATTGTTTTATTGATGTAAATTGCCTCTTTTATTTTTCTACTATGTGTTTTGCTTTCATGTTGAAGTATTTTTACTTTTTCAAAATTAAATCTGTGGTTTAGTTTTTGTGCATGTTCTGATAAGGCTGTTTTATTATTGTTAGATTTACTTATTTTTTTCGTGTCATATTTATGTTGATTTATTCTTTTATATAGATTTTGCTTCGTTTCCCCTATATAGTGTTTATTACAATCTAAACAGTCAATTCTGTATATGATGTCTTTTTTATTCAAATGTTCTATTTCGTTTTTAGTTATTATATTTTTTATTTTATTTGTGTTGTATAACGCTACATCTATTTTAAAATTTCCATTTTTTAATTTCTTAATTACTTTTTGTGTTAATTCTGGTATATATTTTATTTTTAATATTTTTTAATATATGTTGTATTGTTTATACCATTTGTTAATTTATCACTATTTTTAACACTTTGTTCCATTTCTTCAATATTATTTTCCTTATTCATTACATTACTATAATATTCTGTTATTTTCATTTGTTTTATTATTCTCGTGTTTTTATTATTTTCTGTGTTTGGTTTCTGTTTATTATTATCCTTTATATCATTTTTTAATGTTTGTTTTCTATTATTTACATTTGTTTCATTATTTATTACAATATGTACATTTTTATACCACATTTTATTTATTATTTTAGTGGGCACCATATTATCTATTAAATTTTTAAATATCTCCTTTTTTATTTCGTTAGTGTAAATTCTATCAGTTATATACTATGGACTATAAACAATAGTTTGAGATTGACCCTTGTACCCATTAGGTAGAAGTATTGTTATTTTAGATATGTGAAAGGACAGACACGGTGTGATAACACCATGAAGAAATAACTGTTAAAGGTAAAATTATAATGATATGTTATGGGCAAATTAATCTAGGAGTGTATTGATTGATATTATTAATAGAATAGTAGTGTAATTATATGAAATACTGTTTTCAGTCTGAGGATGGGACAAACGTCCCGAAACATGTAACTTAATTGAGGAATAATAAAGAGGAGTTATACCAAAATAAGTGTGATATTTCTATAATTGTTGGCTCCTTAATTGAAGAATTGAGTATATATATATATATATATATATGTATGTATGTATATAAATCCACGTCAAAACATGGAATTTTACAAATTAGAAAAGCAACAATATAATTAGATAAGATCAAGTTATGGGGCGATCAACAGCGGAGGTTATTACGCCCAATATAATGCTACTAACCTCTAATAATATAATTAGATATTTACACCAACGATTAATAATTTAGCATACAATGACAATAATAATAAATTTATGAAAAGAGGAAGTTTCGCTTATAGCTTTATATTGTATTATACCACAAGATATAACAATTATACATACAACCTCGTTAGGAAATGGAGTATAGTCGTATTTCTGACCCAGTGCATCAACCGCCTGCATAATACTGCAATAAGAGTTCTTCCGGTGATGCAATCTATTGCATTGCAAATGGGTCAATTACCTATTCTGATCCTGTGTGTTATAGTTCCACTTACATTAGAGGAAAATAATGTCCAATTTTGAGAAATTTGTGACCTTTAGCTTTCTTAATTTTTTCTTGTTTTATAAGTTTAATTTAATTTATAAGATAAATGATCTTTTATTAGTTTAAACATAGGGAAAGGTGTTGTACCTAAAGCACAGTTGTACCAGTGGACATTATTAATAAAGAGAGAGTGGAAGGAGGGAATTTGAAATTGTTAGATTGGCAGAGCTGTAAGCATCTCCCTGCAGTTGCAAATGTGTTTTCAGGATTGCCAGATCAATAGTTTCATAGAAATTATTATTTTAAACTTTTTTCCTATAAATCCTGACCAATCCAGTGATTTTAAATTTTTTAAAACCTACACTTAGAAATTTTCTAGGCAATAATATTTCATTGGGTTGTCCGATAAATATATCATAAATTCATATGTTTTCATATTAGTTATCACTAACGGGTTTTGTGAAACATGCCGTTCAGTTGTACCTGTGGACACCATTGCCTGCTGAACCTGTGGCCAGATGATTAAAGTGTCCACAAGTACAACAGATTTTTCTTTTTGTTTATTAATTCATTATTTCAATTATAAATATTGCGGAAGATCCTTTTTTTTTAAGAGGAGATAACTCGCCGCTCACTATTTCTAACAAACTATTTGACTAGTGAAGATAGTGATTTCACATATGTGATGTTGGCTGGTCCATCAAGTGAAGATTGTAATTTTTTGGATGAATTAATGAATTATTATGAACAAGGTAAAGAAATTGAAGATGAAGAAATATATGTTGGCAGCTATGTTTTGTGTTGAAAAGCATTTTGTAGCTTTGATCAAAGAAAAAGTTGATTCGTTCACGTTCAACATTTGCTACTTGAAGAAAATTTCATCAAATGAAAGAACCCCAAAATTTATTCTTCCGGTCATCGCTACTGATTATGAAATTGAAATAACAGATATCAAAAGAAAATGACCACCGCCATATTTAATAACTGGCACTGGGAGATTATGTAAACAATTACATTTTCCTACATCTTTTCATGGATACGATCTCTAATGATTCAATTTTTTCCATAAAAAAGTCTGTGCCACTCGTTAATAATGATTATAGGTACATAAAAGATCAAAGTTAAGTTTCTATTTACTTTCATACGCTAAATTTATTGTTGTCACCTTTCTAGTCGGCCTTCTATTTCAATAATATCAAGTCAACTTTTCTTGTTTAAATATTCTATTTTGTTTAGTAAATTTTATAAAAAAATATTGCTAATGTGTTTTTCTAAATATCATTTCAATTATCCCTATAAACCTATGAAGAAATAAATGTCCATTGGTACAATTACTGGTGTCCACAGGTACAAAGGGGGAAGGTACCTATGGACACTAATCAGTGAGTTACAATCATTATTTTCTGTGGAAATAGAATTACTTTTCAAAATAAAGACAGCAGGGTTCGATAGCCCCTTAAATTTCTTATCTAATGGTACAATAACGACTCAGATAAATAAAGCACCGAAAATTAGAAAAATTGTGTGAAGTGAAAATTGTCCACAGGTACCAGCACCTTCCCCTATTGTTTTTTTTTTTTAAGGAGGGTTATTTTTTTTATTTTTATTTTTTCCATTTTGCGGATTTTAAAGCCTCGCAATATCCTTGAAGATGCAACGAAGTCCTGGATGGATAAAGTCAGATGCAATCACTCATAAGGTGTTCCGTTGTCAGGAGGCAGTTGCAAGTCCAGCATTCTGGTGGAGGATTGCCTTCAAGTAGGTGCCGATGGGTCAACTTCCTTTGTCCAATTCTGTGTTAAGGGAAGAAGGTTCTCATATATTCTTTTCATTTTATTTGTTTGAGGGACTTTTTCCCTGAAGTGAACCATGCTTTTCTGCAAAGGCTTAATACAGATTTATTAAAGTCGTCACAAAGTCACTCTGTTATTGGAAAAAAGGAACACAGGTCTTGCTTCCTTTGTGCTTATATCTGCCAGCTCATTTCATTCTATATTAGTGTGACTAGGGACCCAAAGAAATTTAATATTTTTACATATGCTTAGGGCTGACTTCATTATTTTCATTACGATAGGATTTTTAGTTGAATGAAAATTTTGTATTGCCTGAAGGGCGGAGTAAGAGTCGTTGCAGATTAGAAATTGTCTGCTGTCCGAATTTTCAATTAAATTCATACAAAGATAGATTGATAATAGTTCGGTGGAAAGGATAGAGTAAATGTTTGGAAGACAGTATCGGATAGTTTTTGAGGGTAGGACCACTGAACACTAACAGTCACTTAACACAGTGTATTATTATTATTTCTGGTTTTATAAAAAACAAAAGAAATTAAAAAATAATCTTTCTGATTATACTAATTCTAAAAAAAAAACGTATCTGATTTATTTTGTGACTTTTTTTTTTTTTTTTTTTTTTTTTTTTTTTTTTAGTGTTTCGACGGGTGTCTTTCTTGACGTTGAACAAGCTTTCGATCGGGTATGGCATCCAGGACTGCTTTATAAACTTCGCCAATTCCTTCCATCTACATATTTCCTCATCCTCCGTTCCTACCTTTCTGATAGAGTATTTAGAGTTAACCACAATTCTAAATACTCATCCATCTTCCCCCAGACCGCTGGTATTCCTCAAGGTAGTATCCTGGGTCCCATTCTTTATACCGTTTATACAGCTGATATTCCAACTCATCCTCATACTATCCTCACAACCTTTGCTGGTGACACCAGCGTGTTATCAGTCAATGATGATCCATTTTCTGCATCCCATACACTCCAGTCACATATTACTTCCCTTGAAGAATGGTGTCATAACTGGAGAGTAAAGATAAATCCTAGCAAATCCCAACAAATAACCTTTACCCTCCGTCGAAAACCTACCTCATCCTGTCCTCCAGTATCCTTTAATGGTGTACCGCTAACTAATGTGGAACAAATACGATACCTTGGATTTTATTTGGACAAGAGACTTACCTGGAACCCTCATACAAGATTGAAAAGACAAGAAGCTGCACGTAGATTTCGAATGCTACAACACTTACTTGACAAACGTTCAAATCTCCCGATTCACTATAAGAAACTTGTATATATGACGATTATCAGACCTATTTGGACTTACGGTATAGAGTTGTGGGGATCCACTAAACCATCGAATTCTTCCCGCATCCAATCACTCCAATCCAAAATCCTTCGAAAAATCCTTAATGCTCCTTATTTTGTCACAAATGAATTAATCCATAATGACCTTAATATCCCATATGTCGCCGATTTAGCCCGAACCAGATACCTCTCCTTTCATAATAAACTTAACACTCATCCAAATCCACTTGTTGCACAGCTAGCTAGCTTCCCATTCCATCCCTGGCAATCCTCCGAGGCGTCTGAAAAGAAGATGGCCTCGTGATCTACTTTTGTAAATATTCATTAGAGTACTACCAATGGGTAGTTCCTCTACAAGTTTTATTCATGTCATTATATCACACATATACCGCCTATTTACTAGATGTTTTTTCTAATACAGTTGTAAATTTCTATTAATAAAAGAATAAAAAAAAAAAAAAGTGTTTCGTGATTTGAGTTATTTTTCGCATACTTACTCCGTTGACTTTTTTCTTCTTCTACAATTGGGGAAAAGACAAATCATTCATATTCCCTAAAGGCAGACAGTCACAAACCGTAGGACATATAATAAAGGTTTGCTGAAGAGGGGCTGACGTACGGCAGGGGAGAGGTGAGGAGGTGAGGGTTGGAGTAAGTGACTTGAAGAAGATTGGGTTACTTTAGCATTCATGTGTCGTTTGTTGTCACCTTCCCCAGCCTCAGGCGGAAACGTGTCACAGAACGTTTAGCATATTTCTTCTTCTGATTTTCGGTTGTGATTTAATAAATAAGCCTCCATAGTTCTACAATAGTTTAAAAAAATATCCAAAATATACCAAATCAGTGATGTGCTAGTACTAAAATCAATTCTTAATTCTCGATACCTTGGTTTAAAATAAATTACTGCTATAAAGCATAATCCACATGATAGGAAAATAAAATAAACCTATTAAAAAATAACAATTATAAAAAAGATGTATTAAGAAACAGCAAGTAGAATTTATCATCTTTAACATAGTTACAACATTTAAGTTAAAAATCAGCTTTAAAAAAACAAACAATAAAATAAAAAAAAAATCAAAGGACTTTTGGCAAATGTTCGATCGGAGCAACACCTATAGAGCTAGAGCATGTCAAAAAGTTACATTTCCGGGTGTGAAAAAAAAGTTACACATTTTGAGGGTGAAGAAACATTACCTCGTATAACTATTCAGTTCCTAATTCACCCTGGAGGGAGTATTTTTTTTTTTAATTTGTTTGTTTATTTCGTTTAACGTCACTTTATGCTGCTATGGCTAATCGGACGATGCTACGGTGGGAGCCCTAAATTTTGCCTATCCAGGTATAATTAGGATAGGGATCTTTAGCGAGTACCTGACATCGCACAGGCTCGGGACCCCCATTTTACATTTACATTTTACATTACCCCCATTTAGGCTGAGAACCCGCGATCTTGGGTTTAGTAGGTTGCTATGCTAACCACTACACCACAGGTGACCCCTTTTTTTAAATTTTTTATTTACTTTAAAATAGTCAACTCGTTAATCTATTAACTTTATGTCCCTTCCGAAGGACGGCATAGCTAAGGATTTTTTACTCCCTTTAAAAAATCCTAAGGTCATCTGCCGGGCTGCGAACCCGCGATCTTGGGTTTAGTAGGTTGCTATGCTAACCACTACACCACAGGTGACCCCTTTTTTTAAATTTTTTATTTACTTTAAAATAGTCAACTCGTTAATCTATTAACTTTATAGTTTTTCCCGCACTCTTAAGTAGCTATAGAACGCGCTACAACCTGTCCGAACCACTAGACGTCAAGAATAACCTTCTAAAGTTTCAAATAAATTTCATGCAGTTATTTTGTGAAGTTTTACATTTTTTTGTTTTTTTTTAAATAAACTTTTTATTTCAATCACTGATGGAAGGCATCCTTACATATGGCGCAAAAGCGTGGAACCTCTCCCAGAGATTTAGAGATAAATTATATGTAGTCGAGATGGACTACTGGAGGAGGTGTATCCAGAAAACCAGAGCAGATCGCATAAGAAATAAAGATATAAGGAGGAAAATGGAAATTACGGCAGCCGGGAACTTGTTATGAAGAAGTTAGTATGGTATGGACATGTACGTCAATCCAGTCCTCCTGGATGATTGACTAAAATGGTGAGAAAATGGAACCCTCCGAGCAATAGAAGGAGAGGGCGACCAGCAAGAAGATGGGAGGATGAGATAGCGGAGGAAATGGCAGAAAGAGGTCTGATAGACGGTGATTGGGGGGACAGGGAACAGTGGAAAAAATGTTTGACCTGACGGAAACCCGACGAAGGGAAACACCATTTTAAAGAAAAAAGAACTGTTTATTCTGATTGAATAAAAAAAAAAAAAAAGGCGCACTGTATTGTTATTTCTGTACCTAATGCACTCGACAGGGTGCAATGGTATAATTTAATTAGCTATAATTTTGAATTTAGATACCTAACATGCGGAAAATCTAGGTGAAAACAAATTTTCAACTGTTGGAATGTTGTGGAAATTCAATCGGAATTGAAATGTTAAGGGTGAAAAATACGTAATACAATAAACTATTACGCATTGATCCCAGTCAAAAGATGTATCCATGTCAAAGCCAACCAGTCATAGGGAAAACCTGAAGGGCAAAAACCCATCTTTCTACTCAAAGTTCTGATATCTCTCATAAGCCTTTTTCATTTTGCCTCTATAGGTGAGTATCAAATTGTTTGATATCTTATCTTAGACATTCAATAAAAATAATATATTTATAATATACTTAACAAAGTGCTGATGATTTTGAAATGTTTGCAAAATTGATAATAAATGTATTTAATTCAAAACTTATTCATATATAAACGTATTCATATAAAAAATAAAAAAATCCAAAAGAACTGGAATGTAATTCGTCAATCTTAATTGTACTAATTGTACCTTCATGATCTTTACCTAAAGTTATTTTTTGTTTAAGTATATATTTATGACTCTTGAAGTATTTTATTTTAAAAGTGCTGTAGATCAATCACTTTACGAAACGTATAAAATTATAAATCCATAATAAATGACTAAAATAGGAACCTATTATATGAATCCCATATATACCTCTACATGTATTATTATTCGAACATTATTCGATGATTAAAAAGTTATATTTTTTTCTCTTCCTCTCTTTTTAAGAAAATATTTATTGATATATATATATATATATATATATATATATAGTGTTCTTTTGTTTATTATATATAACATTTTTTTTCCCAAAATAAGTGGACTACAAGAAAAAATCTTGATAATATTATTTTTAAAAAGTTAAAGTCGATTCGGCCAAACTAATTTATTATAATCCGAATGTGAAAGTTGAAGCAGTTCATTTAATGTTCTAATAATTAAATTTTAACCTAAATAATTTTTTATGGGTTAGTTTCAATTATTCAAGAAGTTAGGAAAATAGTATTAACTCTCCTGCTCTGTGAAAAGTAACACTGACCTCAGCTAACTCTGATACGTTGCCCGTGAGGAGACTCCGTTAGCCTCCATAATCCGATAAACCGAAAGGATGGTCTTAAGGAATCAGGAGTGGCTGAAAAAGTGAAGGCAACAAGTGAAAAAGTACATAAGTGTGATGTAACTTATTAAAGAGGGGGTGGGGGTAGAATGGAAGGGTAAATTTGATTGGTAGTTGAGCGGGGGTGTGTGAGCTGACTAGCCAATGGGCGGGCCCCTAACTCCCTTAGCAGTCAGTGATAAGATTACGCCAGGAGAGGTCTCCGCTAAGTCTCACATAAACCTTTAGCCCTCGAGAATAAAGTTATTTAGTCCCTCTTCTATCTGTCTTAGTGAATCTTTTAGGAGCCTCCCTCTCGGCCAATTTTGATATCGTTAAAACTAATATTACTTTAAAATTAATGTATAAATACCCAATTAATAATAAAATACAATATGTTATATACAATTTAAAAAAAATGAATCTCTATAAAATAAGAAAGTTAATCAAATTTACATCATTAGTTCAGAGGGTATCATTCGATCAATTCATAACATCATTATAAAGTTAAATAATATAATACCAAATTTATTTTTCACTGACACATAATACACTTATTGAGAGGTTGACGATGAACACTTATTAAGAGGTATACAAAGAAACCTCCCCAGTACGGACAATCTTGGGCCCGAATAATTAGTTTGACACGGAGAGGTGTCTACCGAGAAGAGATAAAAGAGAAATAGAAGTGCTTATTAAACAAAAAAAAAAAAAAGTGTGTACATGCCTCAAGACTATTTTATAAATGTGGACAACCTAAGCAGACTGGGAGTGAGAGGTTGGAAAAGAAAGGCGGAAGGTAGAGATGATTGCTTCTTTGTGAGAGCAACGCTTGATTAATAATAATTATCTGACTATATTTTTTGTTGTCATATATTGTAAACCATCTCTTCTTTGTTCCCTTCTTAAAAGATGCTTTCTGGATTTTTAATCTGCTTTTACTAACAAATATCATATCCAGATTATTATTATGTCAAATTATTTGCATCAGCTGATAAAGGGCTTCTGGAATTGTATGATTAAATAATAATTTTATTCTGTATACATAAAAAAATAAAAAAAGGCTTAACAGACTATTTAACTCAAGAATGATTCCAATCAATTAATAGCAACTGAAGAGTGGACTTGACATGCAGGCTATATTTAACGGATCTTAAAATGAAAGAAGAAGAATTCAATTTCACTTATCTTGATACGGCTTTATTAAACTAACCAATCAGGAGGACTTCTCTATTCCGAACAGAGAAATCTCGTTTCAATTCTGTATCAATGAACCCAGGATGATAAAATGTATATTTTTATTTTCCGATATCTAGAGCTGTAATAAGTTCCTTTAATAGCGGAGAAGGACTTGATGGAATTTTATTACAGCGATCAGATTGAATGATTTAATTTGGGCCCAACATCCTATTAAAGGTGTATTTGAATGCTCGAGTAAATATTTTTTAGGTTTCATCATAAGATTAGACATTAACTATACACCATATTTAGATTAGCTCCTACCTAGCATTAAGGAACATAGGCTCTTAACAAACTTTATGGACAAAACAACATATTAATATGAATGAATGAATGAATGAAATTATTTATTGAATAAGCGTTACGCTTGTTACTATAAAACGCTTGGCCAATCTAGTTACATTTATACTGCAAAATACACATGTGGAGGTACATATTTACAAGAAAATAAAATATAGATCCATTTGATTTTAGACATATAAGATAAATTCTTAAGTTTGTAACGTTTGTAATGAGATTATATAATACGTTAATTTTTTGATTACGTTGATTTTTTTAATTTTCATCCTCAATTCTTAAAATTGTGGCTATATTATGGGGGACGTTTTTTATTTTATTATTAATTTAAAAAATCCGCCTGAATATTAGGTATTGGGGGCAGTTGAATAGAATATGATTTAAGCTTTCTTTTTCATTTTGATTACATAATTTGCATATGGTTTCGGAGCCTATTTTGTACATATTATTTTTATAATAAATCTGTATTTTTTTATCTGAGGCAAGCCTGAGTTGTGACATTATTCTTATTTTGTAAAATGGGGCATTTAAAAGGAGATATTTGGCACCAGTAATGTGTGTGGGTTTTATTTCCTTATAGTAGGGATTAAAGGTAGAATTGTTTACCCTTTCTAAATCCTGAGCTATTAACATGTTTTTATATTCTCCAACTGCTTTTCCTAAATTCTTCTTTATTAGGACAGGATCCTGATTTTCCCATAAATAAGTAATGTTTGATATTTGTAGTAAATGTTTTAGCTGGCCAATCCAGTTATATTTTATTTCTTGAGGATGTGCAATATGAAGTTCATATAAACACATATTAATATTTGAAATGATTATTTCTAACCCCTTTTATACCCATAAGAAAAAAACTGAAAAGAAGCTTGATGAAAGATCTGCAGAAATACTGATTTTTTTTTTTTTTAATGTTTTCACTTCATTGTTTAAGTGGAAAGACTGTTTCTGGTTATACTCAGGCTGCTAAGCTAATTAAGTGATATTATTAACTGATGTGCATTATTGAGAGAGAATTTTTTTATTGAATAATTATTACAATCTGCCTCAACGAAGGGCAATTAAGTATTATGGATGACCATGAATCCATTTACATTATATGAACAATGAAAGAAAAAAATTAAATTAAAAACTTTTAGCAATACAAAATATAAATCATCATCTTATGGTGCTTATGGCCCTTGCGGAACCCTGGCCTCCTCTACAATTCTCTGAGAAGTGTAACAGAACTAACCAAGAATTATTTATTAAAAAAAAATTGATTTATCGATATTTACAACTGTATATGATATACACATCTAATAAATGTGTGGGAAAATTATTACAATAACTTGTAAAGCAGCAACCCATTAGTAGCAATACAAGCAAACCAGTTGCAATTGAACATGAATAAAAATTCTGTATTATCTTATTTTCATACGTCTCAGAGGGTTGTGCATAAATTGAATGATAAGCAAGTTGAGAGAATAGTGGATTTTAGCGGTAACCGACTTCAACGTGAAACGTGATGAAATAGTGAGGATTAAGGATTTTTCGAAGGATTTTGCATTACAAGGATTTGATACGAGAACAATTAGAAAGTTAAGTCGATCCACAAAGCTGAGATCTGCATGTCAAAATATGTCTAATTATTGTCTTTTGAAACTAATTGGAAGCTTTGAACGTTTGTCTATTAAATGTTAGAGTAGTCTATGACAGCGAGTAGTTTCATTTTGTCGTTTATGTCTTGTGTGTCAATTCCAAGATAAATGTTTGTCTAGATAGTGTTTCAGATACAGGATCTGTTCAACAAGTATGAGCAAAATATTCTTGAGGGATAAATAATTGAATAAAAGTTTAAAAAAACAATAATAAAAACTAAATTCGAATTATATCAAGGGAGCTGGAAAATTCAACATGAATTTTAAAAATTTACTAAACGAAATATTTCCCAATTTTTTAAAATACTGAGGTTCATAAATATAATTATAAATTTATATATACGTTTCTTTTAAGCTTCATTGTATAGTAGAAAACATATTTTATCAAAGCTTATTAAAAAATCTTTTGATGCAGTTCAATAGCAATATATTTAGTATAATTCGTCACCAATGTCCTTCTGCAGCAGACGTTTCAATTGTTAATTCTAAACATTGAAATAATACCTTTCGCTAAAATAAACCATAATTTTCACTGGACAGTTGTTTGCCCCTCGCCGGGCCTGACTCAAAGGCTTTGTGTACCAAAGGGTTGCACACGGTTTTTGGAAACGCTGTCTATTGCAGCCAACGTCAGCGGAAAAGATAAAAGACCCTATTGATCCCTGACAAGAAGGGAGGGGGGTGTCAGTTTGCATATGATAAAGCCTTCACGACTTGTTGAATTTGTTTAGTGTGAAAAAAAAGGAGCGATCAATCAGTAACACCAGGTAGAAAATACAAAAATCAATAAAATTTATAAAATAATTTTCTTTATTCATTTTAAGCTCATTATTATTATCATGGTCAATGATAGCTTATCTGTACTATTATATAGAAGGAGAAGCCATTTTTCGTTTGTGATCACCAACCAAGAAAACTACGGAACCAATCTGTACCACATTTTAACTACATCATCTTCATAATTCAAGGAAGATTTAGCAGTAATAAACGCTACATGATTTCAATTAAATTTATGTAAAAAACCAATAAAGATGTAGTCGACAATGAAGTTTGAAAATCGACCGTTAGGTAGTGAGCGCCATTTTAGAGAGGTTGCAATTGTAGAAAGATTATATAGAGCTAGAAATTTATGATAAAAAATACTTATTTTTAATTCAATTGTTAATAAAAAAAAAAGCTTTAAATACATAGAGCGACTGGTGGTTCCCAGTGCAGTTTAAAAATCGACCGATATGTGGCCATTCTGCAACAGGGTTTGCAATAGTAAAACTATTAAACCTAAGGCCCTATGCACTCGGGGATACTGGAAATGAACTAAACCAGTTAGTAACTTTGTTTCTGACCGGTTACAGACTGAATGGTGACTTTAGTGTCGTCATGGATATCGATCGTGAAATGTCGGAAGAGTCGATTGATGACGAAACTGTAGTGCTGTATTAATACCTCAAGAGGAGAAGACGAATAACCAGAAGGTTTTGGGTACACCCATACCTTGAAAGATGTTTTCAGACTGGTTTGTTGTTTACTTCAAAACAGCTCAACCTTCCTGACGCGTAATTCTTGGCATTCTACAGAATTAGTAAGGAAAGTTATTTAGTAATGGTGAAATTGGTTTCCACTTTTTAAAAAAATGTAGTTGTAGGTGTTTATGTAGAAAATATACGTTTGTACTAGAACATACCTGTCAATTTTATGACGTACCCGACTTCTGCACTCGCCTTCTCCGTTTCCTGCTTCTTTAAATAACCAGAAGGATGGAAATGGTATTAAAAAGGCCGTTTTTCCACCTCCCCCACCAGCAACAGATTGGTATTTTGGTCACTTATCATCAAGGAACTGGAAACTCAAATCGAAGGTAACCCGACATGCGAATCATCCAGACGACTAGTTACAAACTAGTTATGTGAATCACAGGCGAGTCCCTAACCAGTAGTAGCACCGTGTGCGGCGTATATAGTATTAGACAGGGAGTGACTCAACGTAAACCAGTTGGTAATTCGCGTTACTAATCAGTTCCTTAGCAGTACCCCCGAGTGCATACGGGGTAACTCTACCAAAATTTAACTACGAAATTTTCATTATTCTAGGAAAGTTAATAATAATAAATTTTACTTTAATAATAATACAAATGTACAGTCTTGAGTGCCAAATACGAGGTCTGCCAAACTGTCATATACTTCTATGGTTAAAAATAAAAATAACCAGATGGACGGATAAATTTATTTATGCCAAAATGGATGTCTAATTATGCTTTTATGTTCTCTTTTAACACCTAATCAATGCAAATTTAAGCAGGTTAAAATTACTGCCATGCGTGAAAATATCATTGAAGAAATAATGCTAAACTTCATACTTCAATACAAGATTTTTATCGATAAATAAATGAAAATCAACTATTAGTTAAAATAATCTAAGTTATTTATTTATGAGAGCGGGCAATGCCTTGACGGGGCTTGCTAGTTAATAAATAAATAATATTATGAGTAACTTTCAAAAGCAAGGGCAACTTTCAAGTGGAGAATTTCCAAAAAAATCAGTAGATCCTAAAATTCATAAAAAAAATTCCTGATGGCCAATTTCATGATTGAGTTGCCAAAAAGGTGTTTGGCCGAAATCAAAGCTGATTCTAGGCTCAAACTCAGCACTTACTAAGAAAAAACTAAATTACTGGGAAATTTTAAAAAACCATGGTAATTTTACGTTTCCTACGATGGTTATGACATTTCATGTTCAAAGTCAGTTATCTTGATAATCACTAATCTCATAATATAACAACCAATATATTATGGATAAAGAATTCAAACTTTATGTGGTGAGATAATATGTATATGATTGACTAATAATTACCTAAGATAAAAGCGTCCATGGTAATTGCATTTAAAAAGGTATGCACTTGTTAACCGCCCTTTAACGTTGATAAGACTATTGTTACGGATGGCTGCCATCTTGAAGAACTTGGTTATACTAGTAGGGCTGCCAATCGTCATTGTTAGGAAACATTTCTCGATGGACGGGTTACATATGTTATGCACGGTAATTACATCATAAGTAAGGATTAGGCTAGTAAGGATATTCCTAATTAGAATTAGGCATGATATGTACGATACCATAATTGTTTAATTAAATTTCATCCTTCTACTTGACAAAAATAATAATTTATTATTATAAGTGTTTTAAGAACAACCTGTTATTGTGAATATTTAATTTTAGGACAACCATGGATTATTACCAGTACACCCCTTAGTTAAATGGATTATGAGAAGTTTTTAATAAAAAAATAATGAATTACTAAGTATATACACTGGCAAATATACGATAATAATATTTTGTTTTGAAGATCTTATAAAGACACGAAAATTGCCCATATTTTTTTTAATCACCCATATATTAATTTATATTGTATACTCGCCTTATATATTATTAAATATTACTGACATCTGTTTTGGCATAGCCAGGATAAGTGTCCTTGATGTATAAGGATACTTATATATCTAGAAAAAAACGAGAATATAATAATGATAACGATAGTATAATAAAATTAATAACTAAGATATTGCTTATTTTTTATTATATTGATATTTAGAACTGCATATATAGGCTTGAGTAACTATTGTTTCATGCGAATGATGGAAGATATAATAGATATATGGAAACCCCCACCATATACCTCAGTAATGTCGGTCTCACATGCTGTCAGTCATAATCTGGGTATGCTTGCATGTCAACTTTTAGATATCTTTTCCACTAATAGACATGATATTTGCCTGAGAGGTCTATATAAGTAGTGAGTGGTCTATATGTTATATTCTAATGTTTAGGATGTGAAACGGTATTTTCAATTGTCAAAATCTTTGTTTTAATTTATTATTTTATTTTTATACATTTATTGAAAAAATCTTACAATCTTTTTTTTTTTTTTAATTTTTAGAAAAAAAACAAAACCGTCTTCAAGATTAAGCCTTCATATATAGAACTGAAAAGTAAAAAATAATATTTTAGTCGCTTCGAAACAAAGAGAATTAAATGACAATCAATAAAATTATCGATACTTATATACATATTCACAATTTATGATCAGATATTTCTGGAGTCGGTGCCAGCCAAGGAGGGCAGCTTAATCCTACCTTTGCAACAAACTTTCGAATGGCACGAAACAGCGGTGTGGCGGTGTTGAAATAGTAGGGAATCTTTATAATTAACATTTTTTTTTTCGAATTCTTTTGTTTTGGTTGGCGAATTCTGTTTGTTTTGGTTGGCACCGACTCCAAAAATAACTGATCATAAATTGTGAATAGGTATATAAGTATCGATAACTTAATTGATTGTCATTTAATTCTCTTTGTTTCGAAGCGACTAAAATATTATTTTTTACTTTTCAGTTCTATATATGAAGGCTTAATCTTGAAGACGGTCTTTTTTTTTTTTCTAAAAATTATTTTTATTTTTCACTTTTTAGTGGTGAGTGTATTTCTGTTTATACAGTCAATTCTCGATCTTCAAGCTACCCTGAACTATAGTTCGACTTACTGAACAAAGACTTATCGAGGTTATAATTCCACTTATCTTCATGTAAGTGGGAAAATTGAACACAAAATTGGAGTTGAAGTCATTACGCATATTTTTCATTAATTGGTATGTGTATGTTGTTTGTACATACATACATATCAAATCGTTGATGCAGAAAATTAAATACCCGGTACCAATTTATCATATAAGTTTCAACTGAACTGCGTTTTTTTTCTGTGGGTGCCTAAAAGTAGAGTTACCGCCTTCCAGCAGTCGCGATCTTTTCTTTATTCTTTAGGACGGTTGAAAGAGAACTACGCGGAATTCGGAATTCGCTAGCAACAAACACCCAACTTATTTCTTCTTTCTCTACTTTGCAAATCAATTCTAACTTTTAGTTAATTGAAAAAAATTTCAATAGCCATTGTAAAACCACTCGAGTGAATAACTAATAATAAGTGACTGGTGTAACTATGAACTGAAAAGACAAACAATGACAGAAAAGAGGAAAACAAATTACACATGAAATTCTTTTAATTTGAGTTCGAGTTATAGAGGCGATGACTTCTAATAATTCGTTTCATAGAGGTGGTCCTAGAAGTTCTCTCTTTTGAACCCTATTTTCAGTTTTACTAATTTCCGACACAATTTTTCACGTTCTTTGTCTGTAATCGTCTCTCGAGGCGAAATTTAAGTGTAACGTACTTCCGACCGCAGATTTTGTTCGAGTTATTTAATAATTCAGCTTATCGAAGTACAACACATCGAGAGTTGACTGTATATGTAAATTATTTTTGTTAATTATTCAAATTTAGTTACCATGGAGATTTTAGATAATCATAATCATAAATATGTTTAAAATGTAAGGTTATATAACAGTCTTGCAGTTATAGTACTATAACTAAAACATCCCATTGAAAATTCTAAAGTTAGAGTCACTAGAACTAGAAAAGGTTGGAGAGCAGACTATAACCTGAAAAGAAACTTTATTTGACACAGTTAAGACCCTGAGAGTTTTGTTTCAAAATTTAAAAACTGTGGAAAAAAAGGGGGTGGCCTTCGAATATTGAACACCCTGTATGTGTAAAATAAAAAATCAATCAAGAGTGAATAATGGATGAATTACTTTCTAATTGATTTTTTGAAGTCTCTTAATCAAGAATTAAAAGAAAATAATAAAACTTTAGATTTTATTACAATTAAAATAACTATTTATCGTCTCTTGAGCAACCACATGCTATAATTAATTCATTCTAACTATCATAAAGGCACATGAAACAGATTTATTCTTAGTATTTTTACTATCCAATTGAAGCTAAAAAAACCGGTTTATAACTTTAATTCAAGCGAGAAAAAATCAGAAACTTATGAGTTCCCCGATTTCGGCGGTCCGGTATAACATGGAAAACCGTTTTGTAGGGTAATCTATATAAAAGTATGTCATGTAGTATATAAAGGATGTCCTTTGTAGCATGTGGGTAAAACTGACTTTAGCAGTGTTGCCTTTGAAAGGTTTCAAAATCTGGTCTCGAAAATGGATCCAGCCGGAAATTTTACGTAAAAGTTAAGTTCTAACTTTTAATTTTAGCCAAGATATGACTTATAGCATGTGGTTGCTTAAGGGTCGAAACTCAATAAAGACTCGCGTGTGAAACTAATACACCACGTAGAAGATATTTTTTTTTTTTATTAAAATAATTACAAGCTGCCTCACTCAAGGACAATGAGTAATATTGATGACAGAGACTCATTCACATAAGATGTACAATGACAAGAAAATTAAAATAAACAGCCTTTAAAAATACAAAAAATAAAATAAAATATATATATAGCTAAATAAAAGGTTCACGGGGCTGAGTTTTTAAAAAGAGGATTTTATTGAAGTACATACATTATACAAGAAAAAGCACAAACTTAAAGCCTATTACAAAACTTCGTGGAACAAACTGACATCATAACGGGTAGAGGCAGAGTGTCCCCGGACGAAGGTGGGGGTGCCCCTTTTATACAGTTATCTAGGAGAGGGGATAGTGTACATTTATTTATTATCCCTTAATACCATTGGGTTTCTATAACTTCTCCCCCCCCCCCCAAGTTCCGAGGTCTCCGATGGAACAAATATCTTAGTGTAAATAGGTAAGATTCTATACAATAAAAATAAAAGGTTTGGACCTTATACATTTCTCAATACCTTTTACACTAAGTCATAACATTGCAATAGATAATATTCTATAAACAAAAGGGATTGGACCTTATAATTTAAGTTTATACAAAAATAAAAGGATTATGTCTTGTGTATCAAGTTTAGGATTTGTACTATTTTTGTTTTACATAAATAAAAAAGATTAAACTCTGTACTGAAATACCATTATCAATTTCCTATAAATAAAAGGATTATACTTTGAACTTCCTGTTTACTAAGTCAGGATCTGTACATTTGAAAAATAAAAGGATTAAACCTTGTACGTCTAACGCTAGGATAGGGTTTTATACAATTGTCATAAACAAAAGGATTAGACCTTGTCCATTTCTTAATATTAACAATAAGCTTAAACTATAAAATGTTTATACGTTACAGAATTCCTTACATGCTAAGGTACAATTTTCCTTATAACTAAAAGATAATAGGATATTTCTTAATACTAAATAATGCATTATTTAAACAAAGGACAAAATAAAATAAGAGTCTTTGAATCAGTTTCCTCTATTGCAAATAATACTTTTAGCTTCAAAATTACTCAATTAAAATAATAATATTTTAAATCAAAATAATAATTCAAACACTCCTTTACAATAATTACAATAATTACAATTAATAATAATTTCAAAATAAAATATACCTTTCTCAATGATCAATCAAAATAATATTTCAAGACAAAATAATAGTATCTTAATATTTATTATAGTTCTCCAAAATATTAATTACAAAATAAATCAAACAGAATATTATCGTGAAATAAAATAATGCTTTGAATGATCTTTTACATTATTAACATTTAATATAATATTTTACAACAAAATACAAAAGTCCGACTTTATTAAAATAACTACAGCATTGTCAATTTAATACAGGTAATTCCTTCAATATAACATAAATATTACTCCTAATATCATTATATTTATTATATTTAAAATAAAAGATTTTTAAGACATTTTAATATTGTTTAAATAAAATTAAATATTTTTAATCAGAATCATTATCTGAGTCATAGTTATCCGAGACATCCGAAATATTTACGCGAATAGATTCATTATCGTCGTCTGAAATATATTGTTTCTCTTTTCTCTTTTTTCTAGTGGGCCTTTTAATATTGTCAATATGGGTTTTAATCGGTCTCTTATCTTTCACTAGTACATTTACTTTTTTAAATTTGTCTCTACTCTTTATTTTTGCTTGGGTATTTTTTAAATATTCTACATCTCCTAATTGTCGTTGAATATCCAAAGGGTCTTCTCTATTTTTATTTAATTTTTCAGTCCTTGTTTCTTTTTCGTCATTTATTTTGGATCTAATTAATTTATGTAATAATTGTTGGTCCTTGTGATATTTTAATACGTATTGTTCCGTCAGGTCGGTGTTTTCGTCTGACTCTAATCTGGAGGTTCCGAATGTAATTTCATTAGGCGTTAATTTTAATTTATTGTTCAAGGTATTATTATACGCTATTACCGCTAATCTTAATTTTTGTTGCATTGAACATTTATCTTTTTCTTTTCCTATTATTCTTAATAATTCGTTTAGGGTAGAGTGGACTCTGTTCAATAATCCCAAAGAGTTTGAGTGGCTGGCTGAGGTATAATGTAAGATAATATTATTTTCTTCACAAAACTGTTTTACTAAATTATTTTTCATTTCCGTCCCTTGGTCTAATGATATTTGTAGAGGTGTGGGGAAGTATGTCATATAGTTAGTCAGTGCGTTACAAATATTAATTGCGTTCTTTGATTGTAAGGTTTGAGCAAATAAGTGTTTCGAAAATGTGTCTACTGCTGTGAAAATTATTGCGTTCTTAAAATTAAAAATGTTAATCATTAATTCCTGAAACGGTCTTTCTGGTGTAGGTGTAATTTGAAATTTGGTCTTTATAGGTTTTCGGTCATATTTCGTAACTTTACAAGTTTCGCATTTATTAATATACTCGGCTATTTTATTTTGCATCCCTGGAAAATAATATTCTTTTTTAAGTTTTTCGAATGTTTCGTTTATACCCCTATGCTTTGTTTTGCCTAAATGATAATTATCTATAATTTCTATTTGTTCATTCAGGTTTTCGACGTCATTTACAATTTGTTTATATTTTTTTAATTTAACCGATGGATATTCCGTTTCTATTATTTGCTGTATTGTTCTAAAATAATCATCATATAAATTTTCGGTTATTTCGTTAGGTGATTTACAAATTATCCCGTATGTTTTATTAGGTTCGAGTATTTGTTCTAATAATGAAGCGATATCTGATTTAGCATAAATGTTTAATTCGTATCGGCGTTTCCCAAATGGTTTAGTGAAATTAATTTTTGTATTTCCCCTTTTTATAATTATTTGATTTTTTTCTATGTTTATACATTTTTCGGGTTCACAAATTCGTACTTGTTCGTTACTAGATTCCTGGGAATGGATTGTCTCTAAATCGTCTTCCGGTGGTACTTCTAAGTCCTCTATTATCGCGTCATACTCGGAATTGTTTTCGTCCGCTATTTCCTGATTTAATAATTCTTCGACGTCCATTTCCTCCACGTCGCTATTATGATTCAATTCGTCGCTTCCCCTGGAAAGTGCATCGGCCACGTAATTTGTTTTTCCCTGAATGTGTTTAACTTCGACTTCAAATTCTTGTAATTTCCAAACCCACTTCATTATGCGCGTGTTACCATTTTTCATTGAAAAAATCCACGTTAAAGGTTTATGGTCCGTGCATAAAAGAAATTTTGTACCGTATAAATAAGGCTTAAAGTGTTGGGTTGCCCATACTACCGCTAGTAATTCTTTTTCTATTGAACTATAATTTAATTCCGCATTTTGTAATACTCGGGACGCGAATGCTACTGGGTGTTCTATTTCATTTTCGTCTTTTTGTGAGAGCACGGCTCCGATGGCTTTATTACTGGCGTCTGTAGTTAATATAAATGGTCGTTCCCAATCCGGATAATTTAAAATTGGTGTGTTACTCATCATTTCCGTCAAAGTTTGACATGCTTCTTTAATTTCCTTTGTGCCATAAATTTTTGTTTTTAATGAATTAGAAATCGGTCTGGTAATTTTTGCGTAATTTTTAATAAACTTTCTATAGTATCCCGTCATGCCCAAAAATTGTCTCGTCGTCTTTTCATTACGCGGAATGGGGAAATTTAAAATTGCTTCTATCTTTTTCTCGTCTGTTTTTAATCCGTCTGGAGTTACGATATAGCCTAAAAAGTTCAATTCGGTTTTAAAAAATTCGGTTTTATCTAGTTGTATTGATAGGTTATGTTCTTTTAGGGCTTCAAATACTCTTTTTAAATCTTTTAAATGTTCTTTTTCGTTTTTTGAGTAGACTATTATGTCGTCGATGTAAATCATAGAATTGGGGATATTTTGTATCATCATCGTCATCGCTCTCTGAAAGGTTGGGGGTGCATTACACAAGCCAAAAGGCATACGTAGAAACTCAAAATGCCCATTTTCGGTGGAGAACGCGGTTTTAGCTATTGAATCTTTATCCATTTCGATTTGGTGAAATCCCGACGCGAGGTCTATGGTGGAAAATATTTTCGATCCCTTTAGTCTATTTAATAAATCTTCGATATTCGGTAGGGGAAATTTGTCTTTTACTGTAGCCTGATTTAGTTTCCTGTAATCGATCACCATTCTAATTTTTTTCTGTCCCGACGCGTCTGATTTTTTCGGTACGATCCAAAGCGGAGAATTATACGGCGATTTGCTAGGTCTTATGATATTACTTTTTAATAGTTTTTGAACTTCATCATTAATTTGTTTTTTAAATTGTTCCGGGTAACGGTAATTACGCGTATAAATTGGATTTTCATTTGTTGTTATTATTTTATGTTTTATTAATCCTGTAGATTTTAAATTCTCGTCGTCCCTTTTTAATACTTCGCCATGTTGGCTAATAATTTCGATTAATTCTTCCTTTATTTCCGGTCTAATATGTTCGTGGCGAATTAAGTTTTCTATTTCGTTTTTATCATTAATAAAAAATAAGTCATTTTCTAATTTGAATTTTTTCTTTTTAAATTTTAATTCATTTTTTTCTAAATTAATTTTTAATTTTAGTTTTTTCATTGTCTCGTAGCCCAATAAAATATTAAACCTTTCGCTAAATGGAAATATTAAAAATTTGACTTTTTGATTAATTCCTATCAGGGGCATTAGGTCAATTATCACGCTTTGTGATCCTTCCGCCGTTCCCGTAGGTGTTCGAATTGCAAAATCCTCTTTAGAAATTTCCGAGAAATGTGGAATGTGATCGGGGTGTATATAATTTTTTGTGGCACCCGTATCAATTAGCCATTTATTTCCCATACTATCAGTTAAGTTCGGTAAATCGTTATTTAAGTTCAAGTCATGAATTTCTATTTGTTTATCCTGGTTATCTATTTCTTTATCCGGTTTAGAATTTAAATTGTTTATATCCGGTCCGGAGGTCTGCTTGTGCTCGGGCCTAATTCTAAAAAATGATCCTGTCTTTTTTCCAAAGATTCAATACGCTCTAACAATAATTAATTTTTTCGTCTTTGTCTTCTTCAATTGTATGAACCCTATTAGAAACAGTTCTCATCGAAACGGTGTTAGAATCTATTTGCGGTTGTTGGTAATTTTGCCTAATATTTCTAGAGGGTGGTTTATTAAAAAAATCTATGTTGCGACTGGGGGTCCCACGGTTGATTATAAATCGGAGTCGTATATTCAATAGCTCGCTGTTGTGGCCGGAAGTTATGTTGGTTGTTATTGTTATAAGAATTAGAGGTTGGACCTTGTTCATGCTGATACTGTTGCTGTCGGTAGTGTTGGGGATTATTATACGACGTATATTGCTCGCGGTGGTACTGATGGGGTCGGTAATTTTGATAATCATAATGGTTGTTAAAATTTGGTCGGTACTCTTTATTTTTGTAATTATTTTCAAAATTTTTCTTTTTGTAATTATTTTGAACTGGGTTTTTTAGGTGTTTTTTATCGCCATAAATTCTATGTACGATATGAGCCGCGCTGTTTCTTAGTATTTCTTCTAGGTCTTCTAATGAGTCAAATTTTATATGGTAAATGAAGTCCGTTAGTGCTGGGTGTAAACTATGTACTGCGTGGTGGGATATCTGTTTGTCATACCTATACATTTCGTCCTGTTTGTTTAGTATCTCATTGTCTGAATAAATACGTGCGTATAAATCGCATCTTTTTTGGCCCAGTCGTTCTAAGAAATCGAGTGGGTTTTCGTTATGGTAAGTCCGCGTATTTAAAATTTCTGAAATTAATTGTTCCCTAGTTCTCGTGTCCTGATATTTTCTTTTTAAGAATTTTATTATTTCTTTGACAGTATTAAATTCTTTGTCATATACGGCGACTTTAGCTTTACCTGTTAATTTATTTAAAATTGTTAAAACTAAGTTTGCTTGATTTGTATTTTTATGAGTATTGTCCTCTTTACAATATAAATTATATAAAAATTCGCTATTTCTGATAAAATCAACTAGTTGTAACGGATTTCCGTCGTATTCCGGGATTAATGCTAAATCGTGATTTTTAATTTCAAGAGCCATATTAATATCTTCTTTTTTAACTAACGTAGAACCTGTTATTTTTAAGTTACTTAATTTTTCTTCCAAACCATTCATAAAGATAAATCAATATTTTAAATTATTATACTTATTACTAACTTATATTTAAATTACAAAAAATACTTAAAAATAAAAATAAAAATAAAATAATTATACTTTTTCTTGATACAACGATGTCTTCGTTGTCTTCGATGTCTTCTCGATGACTTCCTCCTTTAGCTCCTTCCCGTCGATTCCTTAGCAAAGAGGTTGAAGGTCCTTCTGGTTAAGGTATTGGAATACCAAAGCGCTCCCAAAGACTTGAAGATCTGCTGATGTATTAGTACTCAGCTCCCAATCTTCTCATGCCAGTGGAAAGAGGTCTCGCTGTTCTGTACCTGAAATAAGATAGAACTGCCGCGAAGTTACGTTAACGCTTCCAAATGTCCCTCCGTTCGGGCGCCAGCTAAATAAAAGGTTCACGGGGCTGAGTTTTTAAAAAGAGGATTTTATTGAAGTACATACATTATACAAGAAAAAGCACAAACTTAAAGCCTATTACAAAACTTCGTGGAACAAAACTGACATCATAACGGGTAGAGGCAGAGTGTCCCCGGACGAAGGTGGGGGTGCCCCTTTTATACAGTTATCTAGGAGAGGGGATAGTGTACATTTATTTATTATCCCTTAATACCATTGGGTTTCTATAACTATATATATATAATATATACACAAGAAATAAAATAAAATATACAAGAGATAAAAATACAATAGAATAAATGATAATATAAAATAGGTGAGAAGATAGTCTAAAACTATTTTTTTATAAACCATTAGAAACAATAAAATCGTTTTAAAATAATCCAGATTTTGTTTAAATAACCAGATAACTATTTTTAGTAGTTTCATTTTCAAATTGTTTCCTATAGAAACCAAAAAACCTACTAGTCATAGGAAAAACCTAAGGGATTGTCCATTCCCCTTAATTTTAATTATATCCTAGTTCAGTTAAAGACCTGATAGCTTTATAGAGCTTCCGCTTAACTTCTTTCTGTGAGTATTGATCTGTATATCAAATGACTGATGTTTCAAAGTTTTTATTATATTTTAGAACTAATATAATGATATAGTAATGAATCTATAACATTCAAAACTGGTCTTGGATTAAAAAATATATATATTTACGAATTGGTCTAGAAGTGTCAAATAACACATCATTCCTGAAACATTATTTCTAATTGTTGTTATAAATTTATTAAATAAGGTTAGTTTTTAGATCTAATTCAGCTAGTTTTCAAGTTTTCTGGATAAAAAGAGCTGCCGCCGTTGCTAGGACTATATATTTCTTAAGGCAGGGTACTCAACTCCACACCACAGCGGTGATTACTCCCCTACACCTCCAGCTAAGTTGCCTGGAGCTGGAGAAGTTGGTAGTTTGGAGTAACTGAGCCGGAACTGGATATAGCCACTGGACTGGAATAAGAGCTGCCACGAACAGTTAGAAGGCTGCGGACCCCGCTCCTGATGGATGCAGTCGGTCCTTCCCAAGTTGGGCGCCATGTGGAGCTCGCGGTGTGCGCTTCTTGTCAACTTGGAGGGGCATGTCAGCCAACTTGGTGGATTATGCATGTAGCATAATGTAGCATAACAGAATAAGAGGATACGACACATGATGCCATAGCTGCTCATATCTGACTTAATATATTATATAAGCACATTTTTATATATTTTTTCAAATTATTCTAAATATCCCTTTGAAAACACCGTTAATTAAATTGTCCCAAAATCCAGTGAGGGATACTGGGATGGAAGAATTTTTTACTGCCGAATGACATCCTTGGCCACTCTCCTTCTCGAAAAATTAGTTTTCGTCCTTTTGAAAATTAATTTAATTGTTTTAATTTTTAGAAGGACACTTAAGGATACCATTTTGGGATTCTTTCAGGATTTAACGGGTTTTGAAATGGTGGTAGGATATTATTCTTTTGAAAATTGTTGTACACAACAATTATTGTATTTAAAAAACAAAACAAAAGAAAAACGAATTAATTATAACGTTTTATTTTTGTTTTGTTTTTTTTTTACAAAGATCACTCTTCCCGTTTAATCCCTTGGATTTTCGTCCTTTTAGAATAGTCTCTCGACTCCTTCTCGTCTTTCACTAAATCCTTACTATATAGAATCATGTCCAATCGACCAAAAGACAATAAAGGATACTAGTATCAGTGTTAAAATAGAACATAAGTACTTCAACTATACTTTTTTTATTTTATTTTTTTTTTTCGTAGCTACAATATGATAGTTCTATACAAATGTATATTACGTAAAATAATAAAGTTACAAATTGTTGAAACATTTTACAATTAAATTACAACAAAACTTTTTAACTTAAACACACGATCATTAACTAAGTGATAAAATAAAATAAACGCAATAAATTGAGGGAAAAAAAATAAAGTAGTTCATAGCTCATTTGAGCACTAAACATATTAGTTTTGAGTGGTCCTATGTGATTTTCTTACTCCCTCTAAATTCTTGGCTAATAGTTCAAAAACAAAACTTCACATAAATTTTATAAAATCATGCTGTTCTTGTAGTACGTTTTTTGTTGCTGCCCAATTCTCACATTTGAGAAAAAGATTCATAACTTTTTTTAAAATCTTAATTGCTTTATTGAATTAGTATTACAAGCTGCCTAATATGAATGACAAAGTATTCATTCATGTCATATTTACAAGGAAATTAAATTAAAAAAAAATTCTATCGATACAGAATATAATAAATGTTAATATTAAATATATTTAGAAATATAAGTATAAACAATATACACAATAATAATGATAAAAGAAAAAAAATTAAAAAATCAACTAAAACACTATATATATGCAATCACACTATAATACACAATGTACACAAACATCCCAGGGAATCCCTGGATCAAGCTTTCCCCTCACTTATGGGAGGGCAAGCCAAGCCCACAGAAATCTCAACGCTGTTTTATGAACCACGTCACTAGTGTTAAAATCCAGTGGAGAGATTCATAATTATGTTGGGTATTTGTGTGTCAATCAAAACTAAGTCATAAATTATGTGTTTAAAAGTAAATGACACGTATTACTATTAATAAATTAAATTAAGATGCGATTTAGTCCATCCATGTTCCATGACCTTGAACAACCATAATCTGTAGATCTAGACCGATTTGGCACTGTCCATGTAACCATATTTTTGAGTTTACGTCAGAGAGGAAGGGAACTGGTGAATTTGTACCAAAGGCATTGGCAATCCGTAGCCTCTGTACAGATTGGTTATCCCTCTGGTTTGTCTGCAATATAAAGCAATAGTGTATATTTTAAGGAATTTTGACTGGGGGACATACGGGATGGCAAAAGTACCGGGGGTAGGGCGGGGGGTTCCGGAAAAATATTCAAAATTATGTGTCATATGACGCATTTTTAGGCCGTTTTAACTCTTAATTAACATGGTCCGAGAGGTCCATCTATATATGATATATGTTTTTTTATGCTATGTAAAGCAATGTGTGTCTGTAGAAAGACTATTTTACACCAATGATCTTTTTGTTCGGTAGTGCAAAGCCTTTCAAAATATACAAGAGGCGGCTCATCAGATTTTAGGTTCCCTTTCCAGTTTAGGCATTAGTATAAGCCCTACTAAAGCTGACACCATAGGTTTCTCGTTTTCCTGCCATCCTCGTCAAGTATTCAACTTTCTATCACATATGTTTCGTTCTCTAACTTTATCTGGACGAATAAACCTTCTATTCTGCAAAACTATCATTCGTCTTAGACTTCCTCATGCAGCTCCTCTCTTTCGACACTTAGTCCAAGATACAATAAATTAAACAGACTTCAAAACAGAACACTAATGACTACATGAAGACAATTCTCTTGGCTTAGAAGACCGACTGACTGATTTTGCACAACGATTTAATTTAGAAAATCCAGTTCAACGCATAAAACAGCCACATTAAATTATACGACATGCTTCCCGCCTAGTCCTAACACTTAAAACCACCTTTGAAGAGAAAAATATGGATGTGTGGTTAAGGATAAACTCTAAGCCAGAAGATGGAATTTATTTCAATTATTTGGTGGTATTCTATTCTTTATTTAAAATGTTTTTATTCTTCGAAATAATTTTATTTTACAATTACGGAGATATAAATGGTCTTGCAGATACTTACTTGATTAAAGCCCATGTGCATTGGGTTATAGTTTATAATTAACATAAAAATAATATATGTTGACCTTCCCATCGCCTACAAACTTGTGGGAAAAACGATATAGTGAACAACAACGATAACTATCCTCTATAATATCATACTTTATTCAATAAAGTAATTTTAATACAAAAAGTCGACTTTAAGAAATGAGCCAGTTAGTATTTGTCTATCTTTGGGATAGTTCAGTTCAGGAAATGTTTGGGAAATGTTAATGATATACGAAATGTTCCTACAAATATAAAGACTGATAAATCATATACTATAACACATCCTATTAAACTTTAATCTTGAAGTATTTATTACTTAGCACTATAACCGACTATAATAAAATGGACAATACTTATAAATGTCTCGGGCGGGTTGCATCTTTTATTTTTTTCTTTATTTTCTGAGTAAATAAATTATGTTTCAACGATATCTACTAAAATAATAGATATCATTTGATAAGAAGTTTCTTTGTGCTCTTTCTTCTAGGTTCATGAAATTAAAGAAACCTTTTTAAAGCTAGATCTTCCGAGATTCTTTAAGAATTTTAAATCTGGATTTTTATTTTCAAGAAGAGAGGTCTTTTCTTAAAAAGCTTTTGTAAAAAGTCCTCGAGCGTAGAAGGATCCGGAATGTAAATGTTATCTATTCAAACAAAATAATAAAATAGACAAATATTCAATATTAAAAACTCTATAAAAGTTTTCTTTGGGTTACAATACTGATTAATGCAGGTTCACGGTTCTAAAAACACAGTTTTATTCTCTGGATACATTTGTGCTAACTTGTTGGTAGATTTTCTATTCCCTTTAAATAGAATTAATTATTCTTAGCAGATTATGTATGCACATTTTATATCCTTACTTGGCATACAGAAACCTTTAGTCAATAGATTTGCCAGGATTAATAGAGACACCAATCTTCAATTCCAAGAAGTCAAAATAAGACCCTTTCTCTTATAATTATTAATCTATTTTAGATCTATAAAGAGGATGATTAGGAATTGGAAAAAATAATTAAAATATGTATTTTCTATTGACATTCGATATATAATATTTTTTTAATAAGAAGCTCCAAAACAATGACAGTGAGGAGAAGAGAGTGTATATAGAGTGAGACAGTCACACAACGAACTTTAACAATATGAAGTGAATATGTTATAAACAATCTTCAAAATGATGATTTAGAAATATCCCAGTTTCTGTCGAAATTTATTTATTTTTTCGGTTAAAGACTTAAAGAAAATTTTTTTTTTTTTTTTGCATTGCTGTACAATGTAATTTATGAAAGAATATTAAAGAATTAAGAAGGGGTTAGGTTTAACTAAAATGCCCGAATTATTAATGCGGCAATGACATGAACTGTGCGATAACTAACATTTTTGAGCTATTGTTACCTTAGAGTCATATGCTTTCTCTGAATTAAATGTCTTTAAGTTTAATTGTCCATTTAGTATTTTCTTTTTGATTAGCACTTAATCATTAGAAATATTGCCTGAAAAGATATTTATTTTTTTCTATTTTTTACCCTAGGCTCTCAGTAACTAAACCACCAATGGCTCCATCTACAATATACCTTTTTAATCACCTCCAATATGCTGTTTAAACAATTCTATTCAAGTGGTTATCATTACCTAGATGATATTGTCATTACCGCAATATTAAACATTTTAAATTTCTCATGAAAATATGACTTCTGATCTTATCTTATTTTCAAAAAAATATTACACTAACGTAAAAATTATTTAAAATGTTATACTAAAAATTGCCCGTAATGTGAGAATCACCCATATAGATATATCAAACAGCTGTTAAAATCCCGTGATTCATTCTCGCGATATACCTGGCATATTCAAGTCAATCAGTCAGTGGGAGCATCAAATCAATCAATTGGTCGTAGATTCTACCATTTTGTTAAGATCTGGTTTGTATGGCATTTAATCTGCCAAACGAGTGTTCCTCTTGCTATACATTTTTATTATTCTTACAACACTATATTGTAATATTTTTTTAAAAAAGAAATATATAATTGACTGTTAAGTAACAGAAGAGGATGATTAGGGGGATTAATTTCGAAGAAAGAAAAAAAAACTTTATGGAGTCCCTGACGTTTCGTTACTTTTCGTTTAATTAATGTATGTTTTCGTTATGCCTTGGTATATTTCCGTTATATATATATTTTTATTTTTTTTTATTTATTTATTATCTTTACCGGTTCTTGGTTATGCTGATGATTTGGTACTTTTGGGTGAAAACGAGGAAACCATAAAACTAAACGCTAATACGCTCATGGAAACCGGTAACGAAATTGGTTTAATAATTGATACCAATAAAACAAAATATATGGTTAGTAGCAGAAACGATGAACATTTTAGTAATGTAGATATTTCCTGGATAAAGTCTGAACACGTTGAGCAATTCAAAGGTCTATTATATCGAGAAAAAATGAAATTCAAGAAGAAATAAAGGCTAGGTTAAAAGCCGGTAATGCTTGTTATTTCTCGGTCGCAAAATTACTCAGTTCACGCTTACTCTCCAAAAATTTAAAAATTAGGATATACAAAACTATTATACTACCAACAGTTCTCTCTGCGGATGTGAAACATGGCCGCTGACGTTAAGGGAGGAACAACGCCTTAAAGTTTTCGAAAATAAAGTACTGCGTAGAATATTTGGCCCAAAAAAGGATGAAGGAACATGAGAATTTAGAAGGCTTCACAATGCGGAATTGCGGGAATTATATCCGGTAAATATAGTTCAAGTAATAGCAGCGCGACGCTTAAAATGGGCATATAAAGTCGTTGGGTTTAATAATGATCGAATCCCGAAAAAAGTAATCAGTTATGAGCCGTCGGGTAAACGACCGAGGGGTAGACCGAGACGAAGATGGGAGGATTGCATCAGGGCCGACCTGGGGGATTTAGGTTTTGGAGGAGTGGATTCGAGGGAAGTGTGCGGTCGAGGGTCTGTAGGTGTTGCCATCGAACCTTCGGGTCCGCTAAGCCTTAATTTATTTATTTTTTTATCAGCGCGACAGTCACATGAAGTTGTTCCTCCATATCCTTTCACCAATCGTCCCAATCAGCTCGCCTCGAAGTTTTCTTATATAGTATCAAGTCCTTTGAGACGCCATCGAACCATTTTCTTATAGGTCTTCTGCGAGGTCTCACTCCATCCGGTCGATCCCAGAGCAGTTTTCGTCATGTCTTACTCTCACCCATGCGGTAGGCATGCCCCATCCATTTTAGCCGTTACACCCTAATGAAGACCGTCAATGGCAAGTCACCTTATTTATCATATAGTTCATAGTTCTTCCTTCGCTGCCACCTACCGTTATCCTTTATAGGGATAAACATACGTCACAGTACTTTCCTTTCGAAACAGCCCAGTTTCGTGGCTACTCACTTATTAATAGTCTATGTTTCGCAGGTGTATGTTGCTAGAGTTTTGTACAGTGTTAGTTTGGTATGCGGCTGACGAAGCGACAATTTATAATGCTTTGTATAGAGAAGAAGGCTCTGTTGGCTGATATAATCCTACTATTAATTTCATCTTCATTATTAACATATAATTTTGTTTATTTTATTTTCATTTACGTGTTTTATTGTTTTATTATAATTATTAGATTTTTTTTTTAAATTTATTTAAGTGTTTATTTTATTTTTCCCACTTTTCCTGGCTTGTCTCACTTTTTCTTTGCTTGTTTGTATCATCACTTTTTTATGTATAACTTAATTTCAATATGCATTATTACAGTATTGTTGTATTTTTGGCTTAACTATTATATTTATGGCATTCTTTATTATATTTTCAGCTCTTTTGATAATTTTTTCATTAGTTTATTTGTTATTTTTTAGTCATAACTAGTTATTGTTCATTTTAGTCCTGAAGAAGACGTGCAAGGCACTCCATTAAGGTTTTTACTTTTTTGAGCTTTGGGGCTCCACTAAACCGTCCAACTCTTCTCATATCTAATCCTTGCAATCAAAAATACTTCGTAAAATCCACAACGCACCTTATCACAAATAAACTTATCCATAAAGATCATAATGTTCCTTATGTTGCCGATTTGGTCTAAACGAGATACTTGCTCTTTTAAACTCCATACCACTCGAATCCACTAGTTTCACGTCTTGCTTTACACTCAATTCCCGATAATTCTTCGAGGTGCCTGAAAAAAAGGAGGCCGAGAGACATTTTTATATAATTTTTTTTCTTTTTATTAAATAGCTACTAGTAAGTGGTTCTTCACGTGTTATTGATAAGTCGTTGTAACAATTTCCCTAAATTTACTAGTAGACAGGATTACTGTTGTAAATATCAATAGTTGAAAAAAAAATTGTTAAGAACTTTATTAAGCATAGTTTTTTGTTTCATTCAGATAATTCTTTTTACAGTTGTTTGTTTATTTGGTGATTTCCGAAAGGATGATTACCGATCCTTGATGCCCTAATGACCCGCAGGATAATTTGGCAGGATGAGGCCGCGGAAGGACGCATCCCTTCGCCATAGAGCTCACAGATTAAGGTTAGTTATAGCCGAGGAGGCAATACTATTGAAGATAAGGTGCCCACTAGCTGCAGAATTAGAGAAAAAGATGAGAGCCTTGATAAGAGGCGAGGACCACTGATAACAGGGGCAGGACTATCCTGCGAGTAGTTAGTGGCCAACTCTCGGCATAACTTGAGCGCATTTCCCTTCTTCTTATTTTATTGTTATCTCTCCTTGGGGGTCCTTGGAGCGCTTACTTTTAATGCATTTTCGTCCTCTATGTTGGGCTCTATCTGAATATATAGCTCGGTATATTAGCAGGTGTTGAGCAAGGAGCAAGGTTATAACATATTAAACTATCTCCTCTAGATTTTACAATAAACGTTTCAACAAAAAAAAAATAAATAAATAAAAGGAATCTAATCTCAAAATTCCAACTCTGAGCAAGGTCCCGCGTTTAATTAGTTTGTCCGGAAGGAGTGGACAAGGATATCGTTTGGCCGTCAAAAACCGTTAAAACCTTACAGATCTGAAACTGAAACCCTTTGTGAAGGATTGAAAAGGATGAAAGTGTGTCGTTTTAAATAACTAAAAGATTTAATCAATTTTGAAAAAATGACAAAAATGGTGGAATATCCTTCTGCCATAAAAGTTTGTTAGATCCTGGTATGATGAAATGGATTGAAAGGGAAGATAGAGTATTCTTTTTAACAAAAGAAAATATTTTATTTATTTTCAAAAGGACAAAAATGTTAGAATATTCTTCTGCCGTAAAAAATCGTTAGATATTAAAATAGCAACTGAAGTTCCCAGTGGAACTGTGAACTGTGAAACGGGAAGAAAGAGGATCCTTATAAAAAACGAAGACTTTTTGGAAGTAGTGGCCAAGGATATCCTTTGGCCGTCACAAAATCTTCAAATCCAGCAGACTGAAAGTAATATTCTTCAGTGATTTTAAATAAAAATGTTTGTTTTCGTATATTGGGGTGAAACTGCATCGGTCATTTACGCTAATTATTCATTTTTATTTTTATCTTATACATTTATATCCCTTCTATTTATTAATTTATTTTCATTTATATAGTTTATTCATTTGCATAAATTTCTGTTCTAATTTTTGATATTAGAAATTTGAGCCCTAACTCTATAGTTGCACTATTATCTCCAAGGGCTGGGAAAGACCAAAAGACAATTTATAACTGGTGAAGCGTAGTTTAGAAATTGAGCACTCTTGAAAAATATTGTTAATTGTAATAATGTTACAAATGTATTGAAATTTTGGTGAAGTTAGTATGAGTTAGTACTGAAAATGTAGGAGTGTAACAGTCTCGTGTAACCTATCCTGAATCTCGACAGTATTAGTATTCCTTCCGGATGTACCCCAGGGCTTAACATTTTTCTCCATCATCTTTAGTTTATTTGGTGGGCTCTCATCCCACTTTGGCCGGAAACACTGTTGGCGTTTTTACCATCACCACCCTTACTTCATGAAGCTTTTAAACACTGGTTGGTAAAATATCCGTCGCTATCTAATAATTACACCGACACCACTTTAGTCAATCACTGACAACCATGCAACAAGTTTGCAGTTAGTTATCGTTTTATCCGATCATAAATAGTGTTGTGTAAACCATTAATGAAGAAGAAGTAGAACTGGCTATTGAACAGATGAAGACAGGCAAGGCAGCAGGTAGAGATAATATTGCCTCCGAGTTCCTGAAATATGGTGGACAAGAACTTATTAAATCGTTGCAAGGGCTGTTTCAGACTGTGTGGGATACCCAGAGAATCCCGAAAGATTGGGAATACAGTGTGATTATCCCTATCCACAAAAAAAGGAAGCCAAACAGAATGTGCCAATTATAGACCAATTAGCCTCTTGTCTGTGGCATACAAAATGTACACACACATTCTGGAGAAAAGGCTACGACGAATCGTGGAGAAACATTTGGAAGAAGAGCAAGCAGGTTTTCGCCCCGGGAGGCAGACCCAGGATAATATATTTGTCATTAGGAATATATTAGAAAAGTCATGGGACAGAAATAAGAACACATACTTAGCATTCCTGGACCTTAAGGCTGCTTTTGACTCAGTCCCAGGTCAAGAAATATGGAACGCCCTCGCAGCAAAAAAAAACGTACCAAGAGATCTCCTTACCGCCATAAAATCCGTATACGCAAATTCAAAAGGAGTGGTAAGGATTAATGGAACAGAAACTGCTCCTTTTCCCATTACCAGAGGAGTAAAGCAAGGAGACAGCCTGAGCCCACTTCTATTTACCGTGTTCATGGATGAGATCCATAAAATTTAATTACCGCACGAACAGTGGTAGGAAAGTGGAACATGAGGACGATACTGAGCCAATCACTCTTACATGCGGATGACATCGTCCTCATATTTGACACTAAAGAAAAATTAAAGCAAGCTCTCTTGGAATGGCAAGAAGAACTTAAGCGAAAAGGAATGACCATCAATGCCTCTAAGAGTAAGATACTGGTCCTGTCCCGAGATGAGAAGGAAACAGTGGAGGTGGTTTGTAATGGTGAAGTTCTTGAAGTAGTTGAGAACTTTATCTATTTGGGCTCTAACATAAACAAACAAGGAAAAATAGACGGGGAAATAGCAAATAGGATCACGAAAGCTAACCAGATCTATTATAGCATTTGCAATAGTATTGTTGGGCACCGAGATGTGGGGCAAAAGACAAAGCTCCACATTTACAAATCAGTATATCTCCCTCTTCTTACCTACGGGAGCGAGAGCTGGATTATGCTGGACAAGCAGGTAAGCCGGATAACAGGAGCTGAAATGAGGTACTTACGTCGGGTCGTAGGAAAAACGAGAAGAGACCACGTAAGAAATGAAAGGATTAGAGCGGAGCTGAAAACTTCTGCACTGAAAAATATCCTGGAAAAAAAACGTCAGCTAAAATGGTTCGGCCATGTTTGTCGAATGAGTGAGGACCGGGAACCTAGAAAGGTGATGGAGGCGCGACCCACTGGCAGGAGGCCACGCGGAAGGCCTAGGATTTTGTATGAAGATTATATCCAGAGGATCGGAGGAAAGACATTCCAGGAACTGAAACAACTCTGCAAGGACCGTGAAGCCTGGCAGCGTTGGATTGAGGTCCCTCCACGCTGAATGGCACAAAGGAGGAAGATAAAGAAGAAGAAGTAAATATTATTATTTAATTAAAGGTCTTAGAATTAAGATGGTTCGATATTATCTTTTGAGTATTTTGTCAGATCCAGGAATGTTTTAGGGCACTGATGGTTCTAGAATGGGGTCGATAATGTCCAATATATAATAATATCCCGATACTCTAATAAGAAAGCATCTATAGAAAGCAGGTCCACAACATTGAGACAGACAAAAGGAATCACCCGGTCAACATATAAGAAGAAGTCTTTTTCCATGAATGCCAAACTCAAAACAGTACTATTTCGTTGTTAATTACGCTAGTGAAACACTATTCAAACTATTATATATATACATATTTCAATTTATTGAAATTTACAACTGAATAAATTAATACATTAATAAATTTAATAAATTAATTAAATAAATACATTAAGTAAATGAGCTAATAAAGATTATAATAACATGTCAAAACTAGAAAAGAACTTACTTACCAAAAATATCTTATTCTTCTTTAAAAAGATGTAGCCATGCATTACTTCAATAGCACTTCAATAAAAATCTACACAAGAAGATCTCTAGGCCATCTTCTTTTCAGCCGCCTCGGAGGATTGTCAGGAATTGAGAGGGAAGAAAGTTGAGAAACTAGTGGATTTGAGTGGTTATGGAGCTTACGATGAAAGGATAGGTATCTGGTTTGGGCTAACTCAGCAACATATGGAACGTTAATGTCTTTATGGATTGATAAGGGATTAAGGTTTATTGGTAAGGGGCATTTAGGATTTTTCGAAGGATTTTGGATTGTAAGGATTGGATACAAGATGAGTTAGATGGCTTAGTAGAGCCCCAAAGCTCAACTCCGTACGTCCAAACAGGTCTAATCACGGTCATGTAAATCAGTCTTTTGTAATGAATTGAGAGCTTTGATCGTTTTTCTAGTAAATTTTGAAGTAGTCTATAACGACGAGCAGTTTCTTGTCGCTTTAGTATTGTCTATTCAAACTAAAAACCAAATTAACAACAGATAAACTGCAGAAGGCAGACCGAAGAATCATTAAGGCAATCATCCAAAGGAAACACCAAGTAGATGTACAATGGAGATTGTTACCCAATGAAGTGGACTATCAGAAGAGTGAGTCAATAGAAGGCACAATAAGGAAAGTAGGTTTGCCTTTTTCAGCCCAATTTCAAGATTAACGGAAGCCAGACTATTGAAACAACTATTTGACAACATTTGGAAGAATACAACTAAATCCAATTGGTTCAATGAAGACCAGGAAGATCTAGAAAAGTTAAAAATAACAATACAACAAATTAAAAACAGAGAAGAAAAGAAGATTCTGAAGGACAGAGTCATAAAACTTAAACTCAAAACTATTGAACGGAGACAATACACTATAACCGACGATCTAAGGGCAGCCAGGTCAGAAAAAATGAAACGTTTCCGTGAGAACAAGAGGAAGCTGAAAGCCAAATCTCAAGATTTTCGCAAGTCGTAAATGCTTATGGACTGATTTAAGTGCTCCAATGTGGGCGTTAAAAAAAAATGTACAGATATTCTAGTTTTAATCGCATTAAGGAATAATTTACGCGAAGAGAGTCTCTCTGATAACGGTTGAGTTCTATTGCTGCCTGAAAGAGTTTTAAATAAAAAATATATTTATAAGTCGGATGTCCGCTGTATATTTGAGACATATATTCTAGCCAGTTTCAATATTCTAAATGAATGTGGTGAAAATCCAGAATCTGAGAATAGGCAAAAAAGTCGGCTTGTTCGAAATGCCCGTGATTTCCAGAATGGTGGTCAATATCCTGTTTAGCAAGGACGCGGCATTTCGGGCAGAGCTGTAAATGAAAGAACCGTAGTACGTTTTGGATCGGATCAATACTTAATATCACTACCTCGGAGGTACAGAACACTAAGTCCATTTTTAACCAAAAATACATTATTACGTATTCGTATTCACCTTTTTTCAATTTGTACAGAGGTATAGAATTCTATTTCCTAGACCAATTAAGTTTAAGGTGTTAAATAAAAATATTTTTTTTAATTTATTTATTTATTATTTGGGGGGAGTGCATAACGTCCTTATGTACTCCAATTAGGGCAGGAAGGGCGGGTTACCAACCTATTCTAGCCTATGTGATTCATTACATATAAATACAATAAACAGTTCAGAAAATGAAACCTTTTAAACATGAAACCGATTCAAATTGCTTTCCTGTAAAGTTATGGAAATCTGACATAGTGTTCCGTACCTCCGAGGTACAGATATATTTTAAGCAGGCTTACTATGCCGGCACCCCAATTCGTATTCCTCAATACACTAATAATGTTTAGTTTTTTCTTATCGTTTATTTTTAGATTAGATCAATGTTATTTCCGGTTTAGTCCTCTATGAATGAAAATGTTTATCAACCCACAGAAAGATCCTCCAGAACAATAGACGGTTAAAATACAGTACTGGTAATACTAAGAATGATATGTAAAATATAATAATAAAAAGGTTTTTAGCATGACAAGACCACCTAACGAAAATTAAATAAATACAACCCAAGGCCTACCTTACAGAAGAAGGAGCTAGCAAAGACTGAGTGAATAGTTGGAAAAATCAGAAAACAAAGTTAATCTGGTGATTACTACGGAGGAGAAACGGAATGCTGTAGCAGATTCTGTTCAGTACGACAGGAAGTTCCGTAAAGAGAAACGCGAAAGACGAAGCTTTGGTAGAGGCTAAATAATTGCTATATAAAATAAATAAGCCCAAAGCCAGTATCCTACTAGGTAAGTAGGAATCTCACAGTTTTTTTTGATCGATTTCATCTTATGCAAGAGACTACTTAAACATTTACTAGACAAACGTTCAAAGCTCCCAATTAATTACAAAAGATTCATTTACATGACTGTGATTAGACCTATTTGGACGTACGGGGTTGAGCTTTGGGGCACTACTAAACCATCAAATTCATCTCCTATCCAATCCTTAAAATCCTCAATGCTCCTTACTTTGTGACCAATAAACTTATCCATAAAGATCTTAATGTTCCATATGTTTCTGATTTAGCCCAAACCAGATACCTACCCTAGCATAGTAAGCTCCATAACCACTCCAATCCACTGGTCTCCCAACTTGCTTCTCACTCCATTTCTAATAATCCTCCGAGGTGTCTGAAAAGAAGATGGCCTAGAGACCTTTTAGTGTAGATTTTATTGAAGTGCGACTAGTAAGTAGTTCTTCACAAGTTATTTACATGCCATTGTATTCACTGTCAACACATTTACTTGTTGTATATTATTTTGTACAGTTGTAAGTATCAATAAATGAGAAAAGAGAAAAACAAAACAAAAAACATGCAAGATTTTTCTTCTCAAAAAAAAAGTTCAATTTTTCCCTTAGTGGGAAAAATAATAGACCATAGATAAACCTATCTATTTTCTACTGATTTTTCCAGTTTAAATTTTACATTTTAAAACATCAAATTACTTAAATTAATAATTAATGGTTGTTCGAAATAAACAAATTTGAGAGAAAATAGTGGTTTCAAACGTGATTTTTTTTCATGTAAACCAATAAAGCCCACAAACGGTACGTCCAAGTGACAAATATAAAACACAAAATATTCTCCATTAAATGCCTGATAATGAAGCCTTCGGTAAATTTTTGATCCGAGGAACACTATCAGAGCTAGAGATTAAAAAATAGCAACAGTAAAAAAATATAACGGGATTTTTTTTTTTTCATTTAAACCTATTTAGCTCCTAAACGGTACGTATTAGTGATAAATGTTATGTAACAAGAAATATTTTCCATTAAATTTCTGATGAGGAAGCTGTCGGAAAAATTTTCTATTCGAGCAACACCAACAGATATAGAGTGTCAAAATATTACATTTTTAAAGGTGAAAAAAAAAAAAATATATATATATATAATTTAATTCATAACACTTTTTAGCTAGAAAATAGACATTGATATACGAATTTTGGTCGATTTGAAGTATTTGACTTTTTAAACCCTATACTGTTATCGTTATATTTCCCATTATGGAAAATAAACTACGGGCCGTATTTCAAGTTAATAAAATCATCAGAATCTTCTTTGAATTTTTTCAACTCCAGTTGAAATGGTGGAAATTCATTTATCTCGTATTTACTCTTCTCAGAAAAGATAAACACGCAAAGCGAAAACGCGGATCCAATAATTAGTATAACAAAAACAATGCGCCTAATATGTGATGACATCAAAACGATTTTATCGTTTTATTGTTGATTAATTATTTTTATATATTAATGAATATATATACACACACACGTTTTTGTATTATTCTTCTCCCAGCAATATTCATTCCGTGGGTCCACTCTGGGATAATCTGTCCAGTCGGGATACGAACAGAGAAAGAGGTGTTAAAATATAAACATATGTTAATTTTTATTTTCTAATCCCCTTTAATTTTAATGTTTTATAATACAATTACAAAAATTATGTATCCATCCTTTTTTCTGCACTTGATGCATTTTAAGGTACAAAAATCATGACACAACAATAAAGTAATTCTAGATCCAGTGATGGGGCTCACTAGCTGTTTGGGAGAGTCTGTTACGTTATCTTAGTCAAGTCTAAGAGTTTTAATGTAGGTTTGCCACCTCTGTGGTTTTTCATTCGGTGTTAATGTGTTAAATATTGGGTTAGTCGTGTGTTTCAGGCTATCAAAGAATTTGATATACCTTCTTGTAATGTATTCTGTCACCTTTGGTAAGTCTAGTGTTTTGTGTACTATGCCAGTTTTAGTCCTTTGTAACGTTTTATGTCGAACGATTCGTCTCATTACCCCGTTTTAAAACTGTTGGAGTCTTTTTGATGTCGATTGTGATATGTTTGCTTACATCGGAGCTCCATAAAGGAGAGCCGGTCTCAATAAACATTTATAAATCATTAATTTGAGGCGGAGTGAGAGGTTTGGCGAACTCAGCAGGTGATTTCGCCTGCAAGACTTTGTTCTTACCGACTTAAGTTTTCTGTTGCAGTGGCCTGAAAGTTTGAGGTGCCTGTCTAGAGTGACACTCAAATACACTATAATGCCTGCTGGCCTCTTAGCGATTCCTGCTACCTTATGGGTTTTAGGAAGGGGACGTTTATTTTTCTGGAAGGAGAAGATAATGGAGTCAGTCTTATTGGGGTTGACTGCAATATTTAATCCTTTCAATTTTTCCGTGATTTCATTACAAATCTCCTCCGCCTGTTAAATATCAAATGAATTTATTGAAATTTTTGGCATGACCTTTTTGTTAACCTTGAAGTAGAGTAATCCAGGAAAATTTACTGTGAACTAAATTGAACAAATTCTTCTTGCGATTAGGATTGATGAACTAATTGCCACTTCTATTGGAATCATTTTATTTGAAAACTAAGTAAGCATTCATCATCAGTTCTGAAACATACAAAATTTTCTAAGCATCAGCATTTTGTTACATAAATTATATACGTTTAAACTTGTTAAAAATATCAAGAGTGGAAGTGTAGATGGAAATGACCAGGAAAGACAAAACCTTCTGATTTTTCCTATGAATACTTGGTTTTTTGCCGTTTCCATTGAAAACAGATTCTAATTGGTACTATTGGAGTGATTTATTTATCCAATTAAAAAAAATCTGGATAGGTTTTGAAAGATTTTATTATTTCTAATGATTCATAAATATTTAATTTTAGGCTTATTCAACTTGATGTATTAGAAAATAGCTCGAAATTAAAAACTCCGTTTCGCCTTCTTAGGTGAGTAGCAATATATTTGATTCATCGTCTTGCAGTTTAAAAAATGCTAATATAATCATATATGTGAACCCAAGTGTTGTCTTAAAATTTTATGTTTTAGAACTGATTATGGATGTTTAACATTCGAAACTAGTTTTCAAACAAAAATAATTCCGATAGAAGTGGCAATTAATACGCCAATCCTGATTGTATTGATCCTTCTATATCACCAAGCATACCTTAAGAAATTCTTCTTGAATTTTAAGTAAAAATATTGTGTTAGAGTTGTCTTTTTTAAGAGAATTTCTTTTTATAATTTTAACTTCTGTTTCGATAGATACTGTATTTGTCATATTCTCTCCGCTTGTACCGATATGATATTCCTATCATATATCAAGATGTAGCATATATTACTAATGTCGGAATGCTGTTATTATACGATTTTTATTACCATGTAATCCGTTAGTACGACAATTACAAAGCAGAGGCAATCTTGAAGGGAGCTCGGGCCAGCAGAGGCTAGGGGACAATCCTGGTACCGCGGGATTTCCATATCTGTATTGAATGGCGGGAGAAGACCAATGTTTATAGAAATGATTACAAGGGTTGGAGCCGATTGCTCCTCCTGCCTCATATGAAATTCATAGGGTTTTTTGTCGGCCTCCCACTGCGGCAAACGCGATATACTTTTTGTAATAGTACTGTCCTGGTCAGATGGAGGTTCCCTCCTAAGGCATTTAGAAGAACGGCACACTTTTGGAGTTTCAAAACCGGAAAATTTGAAAAATAAATCTTACTTATCGTCTAGTTTTTAATTTTTCAAATAATTTAATTTAATTTGATGATAAACTTTTTCTTGATATCTTAATTTCATGTGTCTACTCCTGGGGCTCAACTAAACCAAAATCCTCAATGCTCCATCCTTTGTTACAAATAAACTTATCCATAAAGATCTTAATGTCCCATATGCTGATTTAGTACAAACCAGATACCTATCCTTTCATAGTAAACTTCATAACCATATTAATCCACTAGTCTCTCAACTTGCTTCTCACTCCATTTCTAATAATCCTCCGAGGCGTATAAAAAGAAGATGGCCTAGAGTTCTAGTGTAGAATTTTTATTGATGTGCTACTGATGAGTAGTTCTTTTCAAGTTTTGATATGTTATTGTAATCAATATCAACACATTTATTTGATGTATATATTTTGTACAGTTGTTAATTTCAATAGGAAGTTGATTTCAGTGAAATATAAAAAGATGGTGATACAGCCAGACAAAATAAGATCCATTATTTTACTAATACAAGAAATAGAGCTTACAAAAAGATTTAAGTTGCTAGGAAATGAAATACTCTACACCAAATACACTAATTATTGTTTTATTTTGTAGATTTATTTAGATGGTGTTACTTGGTGTTTAATATAAATTAAATATATATGATCTAATAGTAAATTTTACCATCTTTGAGATGAAAAAATGAAATTCGGGATCGGACAAATAATTTATGTCCCAAATATATATATTATAGAAATATGTGCCAATAAAATGTGGATTTCATAAAAGTACGGGATCTTTAGCGTTCTGGCATGCGAATTACAAGAGACTCAAATATTGAGTCGACTAGTACATTTTACCAGCTTTTAGATTAAAAAAAAAGAAATTTTGAGTTGGACGAATAGTTTCATTGTTATACTGAAAAATGTGTAAAAAAAAGTTAATTTCACAACAGTACGGGTTTTTTTTAGCGTGATTTTAATAGACATTATAAAAACAAATTTTTGTTTGTTTTTTCTTTGCGATTTTGGATATGAAGCCGACTTCTGCTGTGGTAGAAACTTCAGATTCAGATTCAGCACCCCAAAAACACAATGATCCGTTGAGAATAAAAGTTCAGCAATTTTTTCTTGAAAACGGACTTTTAGAGCCTTAATTTACTGGACTACTAGAGGGTATAAGTTTAAAGATAAGTATACATTTTTTCCAAGGCATTTATAACCTTTTCCATTTTTATGCTTCAATTGTTAAAAATAGCAAAATATTATATCATTAGGCCAATGCTTAGGACAAGATAGCTATGATCCAAAAGTCCGAATAATAAGATAATATTTTGTTATATTTAACAATTATTGTTATTCTTTTCATAATTTCCTTTACTGGGTAGCTCTACAACCCATGACTGGTCTTGGCTTCATTTACAATGTGCTTCTACACTTCTCTATCTCTTACCTTCCTTGTTTATCTCTTGACTCCCCTTACAATTATTAACAACGAGTACATTTATTAATTGGTCCGAAGTTTCCATGTATTGGAGTCAGCGTTAAAGACAGAACAATATATCTTTCGCATGAGCTTCCTTTAAAAAAAACCAACTGGCGATCTACATAATATACCTCTTTAACTGAGTTTTGAATTACAAACTTCGAAATATTTTTATTTCCGTGGCTCTATAACACGTATTAGACCAGACCTCCTGTGCTTCCGCCATGCATCCTATTATGGATACCAAGCAAGTTTCTTTCATCCTCTGAGCCTTGGTCATCCGGCTCTCCTTCTTCAAGTTCTTGTTTGGGCTCTTCTTGGCATACCAGATTTCATTCCGCTTTTTCCAAATTATACCATATTTATTCGACCCAAAGATCCCTAAATATTTAATTCAGGCTGTTTTCTATTAGTTTTACACCCGAATCTTTGTTCAATTTATGGTTATTTGGAAATATCGTAGAAATGACCGAATAAAAATTATTTTCATCATCATCGCGTTCTAATTTTAGCTTTAATAATTTACCCGTAATTGAATTATAATTGATTTAGATTATAAATATTATTTATCCTATATATTTATATCATCATGCAAGATATAAATATAGATGAAATGTAACCGAATTCGAAGGAAGTCGAGAACTGGGAAGAAGGGCTTTGGACATGAAGCTCCTGCGGGTCTAGTGATAAGAAGATTTACCACCCACGTCCTTTCATTGAAGTCAGATCTCCAGAAATTTAAAAAAAAAAATCTTTGATTCAACATCAAATATAACTGAGTCCATTGCTGGATATAAAACGTAGGAAGTAAACAATGAAATTTTTAATGAGGGAAAAGTTAGAATTAATTCTCTTTAGTGAAACATTATGTTTCTGAATAGGGAAAAAAAAAATTAAACTCAAATTAATTACTTCATAAAGGGTGACTTAAATTTTAAAAAAATAAATACAGAAATAATACTTTTGACTTTATTCTTGTTTGGGTCTAGCAGAGCTGCCTAAACTGTGTTATAATAAATTATACTAAATATTATTATTTCTTTTCATTTGATGATTATGGATTATTTTTTTTACTTATAATTAATAACAAAAAATGAGATATAATTGAGCTGTATTGGATTAGATTTATAGCTAATTCAGTTTACGTTTGAGACTTTATAGTTGACTCATTAAGTAATTTCAGCATGTCCTAAACTTAAAAATATGAATTTTTAGCTATGTCACCTTACACCAGTAATCCTAAAGCTTCGCTGTTCTACTAAACTATATTACAATAACAAGACAAAATTAACAAAAATTATATGCATACTGAAAAAAAAAAAATATAATGATGCACTTACAAAACAGGCAAGGCCGTGGTGGATGATTTTCAATCTGTTGCTATAGAAGAAACTACTTTATTTTTTTTGACAGAATACTTTTTTTTTATTTTTTATTTCTTTATTGATATTTTTAACTGTATAAATAACTAACTAACATCAAGTAAATATGTGTAAAAATAATCATTTATTTTTTTTTAAGTAATCGCTATAGGTTTTTAATCAACTGCATCTTCATTCTGATTATGAAAATATAGGCATCTGGTACGTTTTAATAAAAATAAGAAGAACATTCAGATCGTAGTTGATTAGTTTATATATATATCCCATTATAATATGGGTATTGAGGATTTCACGAAGGATTTTAGGCATTATACGAGTATTTCCTTGGAACACCCTTTTTCTTAATTATCAATACCCTTCATCCTTTTAATTCTATGCACACAATACCGCATTCTACAGAACTAATACATTGTTAAAAATGTATTCAAGGGTTTATAAAGACATAATTTAAAAATTTTAGTTTATGAATAAAATAGTTTATTTCCTCTGAAGCTTAAATCGTTCAAACGTTTCCTTAAACCTTGGTAGCTACTTCGCGTGATTCAAAGTCCCACATCTTCATAATTTCCTCAACTAGATCACTAGAAATTGATGCCTTGTCAGCCTACATTGCGGCGATCTTATCATTCCGTTACGACCACAGTTTGGAACAGAGAACAAGGCAAATTGTGGGTTCAACGCTCTTCGAGTTGAGATCAATCTATCTCCCGGTTGCCGCTTCAATGAGCTTTCAGACAATGGCTACACGATTTTCAGGTTGTAAAATAAACCTAGAATTACAACTATTTGTGTTAGTGATACTTAAGAACCCATGTACTGACTTCTAACGAACATTACTTAAAGTGTAAATACTAATAACAACAATCATAAAAAAAAAAGGTTAATATCTTTGATATATATTATTTGTTTAACAGATTCGCAACTAAGGACTGTATGGGAACAAACTTGGAATCCACATACAAGACTAAAGCAACAAGAAACTGCCCGCCTTTTTCCAATCCTTCAACATATAGGAAACAAACGTTCAAACCTTCCGATTAATTAAAACAGTCTTATTTGGACATATGGAGTTGAGTTTTGGGGTTTTATTGAACCATCTAATTCATATCGTATCCAATCCTTACAATCTAAAGTCCCTAGAAATATCCTAACTCACAAACAATTTCATTCACAAAGATCTTACCATACGTTTTGAAGTAGTCCAAACCAGATATCTATCGTTTCATAGTAAACTCCGTAATCATTCAAATCCAATAGTATTTCAACTTGCTCTCTACTATATTGAAGATAACCCTCCGAGGCGTCTGAAAAGAAGATTGGCTCGGGACCTTCTAATATAGAACCTATTGGTTAATTGCTATATATTAATGGTTAAAAATTATTTTTATATTCTGGAATGGTAAGGAAAACGCATCACTAAGCGCGTTGCCACCATAATCCACCATGTTATGATGATCACTCATAGTTTATCTCATTTGCTCATCATAAATTTAATTAAACTGTTGTACATTTCAATAAATAAACGGGAAAAAAAAATTTTTTACTATTAAAGAACGACTCATAAAACGTCAAAATCATTAAAAAGAAGAATTAACATGCAATGTATAAACATTATTGGTATTTTCTAGTGAAATTGCTTCTTTTTTTTTTCTTTATCTCTGTTCTTTTCAAAGGGCTAGAGTTCGTTATGAACTATGAACTTTTCCTGTTAAAAATATCGTCCTATCAGCGCGAATTTTCCTTATTACGTACAAGTATATTTTTTGTTTCATTAGTCAGGACATCGGCATTACAACAGGAAGCATAACGTGTGACGAGGTACTACTGTGAAGTTAATTATACCTCCATTTTTTTTAGTTAAATATTAAATCAATTCAAGTAGGTACATTTTTAAACGGCGTTACCAGGGTCGACAACACGTTGCATAAGTGGAAACGCCGGTCAAATAAAATCAATTATAATTAAAAAAGAATTATCGATAATACTAAATATATATATTTTTAGGTTTGTAGGATTCTTTATAAAAAATATGTTGTGTGTAGTGTAGGCCCAGTAAGACAAATTTACACATTCAGATCGTAGCTTTGTTTCCCTTTCTGAAAAACATTTTTATAAATTTATTTTTAAAATAACCTATATTTTTATTTGGCAACTATTTCTAGATTTATCAGGAACTGACGCTTTAGGGTCAAAGATATCCATGGCCTCTCCTTCCCTACCATCTAATTTGCATCCACACACACTGAAGGATTCTGGTTTTAATTCCGCCAGGATCTTACGATTTTTGACAGTCGAAGGATATTTAGGATTATTGTCCTTTTGAAGATTGCTTCGACTCTTTATTTCCATTTAATCCTTTGGATTTTGTCTGTATCGGGTACTATCTAACATATTGGATACAAATCTTTCTTAAAGATATTCTATGATATTCCCGAGTGCCAATGATTGATTTCAAACCTTATATGTTCGATGGCTTTTGAGTAAAAAAGGTTACTCGGCTTAACAGAGTCTAAGTTTGATTCTCTTGATGAATCCAATATGTTAGAGTTGCAGGTCACAGGCAACGACGCATAAAATATTATTATTATGTTTTTGTTTTTTTTTAATTATGAATATATAGGGTGTCCAAGGCGTAGAGAAAAAAAAAAAAGGGTAATACTGCATGCTAAACGGGGTAGAATGGCGCAGAAACGAGTTTCCTATCTCAATCTGTTAAGGAGATAGAATTTTTTTTTTTTTTTAATCTTACTTTTTTCTGAAAATGGCAGTTTTCTCTACTTTTGTTTAGCGTAGAAACAAAAACGATGATGTTTTCTTAGTCAGCATTTGACTTTCTAACCATTTTTTTTGGGGGGGGGGAGGGCTTGCCACCTTCACAACTCTTCACCCCTGATGCATATGGACAAGAGATAAAATAACTAATACTAATTCAAGCTAGTTTTTTCTAGTAGGTACATTAAGCAATCAAGTATTTATTCTCTAGCGTGTTTTTCATCAGAAAAAGTTCTTTTAGAGTCAAAAGGTGAAATGCAATTGTATCATGGGTTACACCGCTAAAAATCTAACTAAATTCCGCAGTTTTTAGGAAATTTGACGGCTTCTAGGGTGCTCCAGTGGGGCGTGAGTAAACTATACATTTACTAAAACTTTCAAAGTTTTAATAAATGTATTGTTTTGCGCTTTAAAAGGTCCCCTAAAAGTTAAAAAAACTAGACCTATTTCATCTTTTAAAAAATGCTGATTAAGAAAATATCATTGTTTTTGTTTCTACGCTAAATCAAAGTAGAGAAAACTGCCATTTTTTAGAAAAAAGTAAGATTTTAAAAATAAAAACAAAAAAAATTCTATCTCCTCAACAGATTGGGATATGAAACTCGTTTCTGGGCCATTCTACCCCGTTTAGCATGCAGTATTACCCATTTGTATTACACTATGTCTGGGACACCCTGTATATGTACGAATTTTCCTTGTTTGCGAATGCCGGTTAAGAGAATGTTGGGTAAGATAGATCTTACTATACAGTTCTTACGTAAAGTTGAACTTTTAATAAAAATATCTTTTTAGATCGTAGCATTTAAATATATTCATGCCATATCGTTTTTAGGAACGTCATATGTGAACGATTCCTTCTAGATCTGTCTTCCTATAATCGCCGGGTGGGTACCCGATGTTGGATATAGAATAAAAAAATAAATAAAACCCGATAGAATAGAGATAATATTGGAGAAGCATAAAACGGCAGTAGCCGGGAGAGCCCAGGTGCTGAATAGCGTTCGCGGGGCCAATGCGTTTTCGATAACAGGACCGAGGTAAACATGCCAGACGTAGTAGATGCGCCGGTTTTATGAAGTTCAATAAGGCCAAGTGTCGATATTTACGACTTCCCGATGAGTGCTATCGTTATGACCGCCGGTGTTAGCTAGTCGATGTATTCATCGCTTTGTCTCCGCTTTTCGCTCTTCTTATTATTCGGAGGGTCTTCAAAGATTGGTTTTCCGCAGGTGGAGCTAGTTGAACATTAATCTGTCATTCTAGAGTTCCCATGGCACTCTATTACAATGAAATAATTTCTACAAACTTTAAAGATATTTTATTCTTTTAATTTTTTAGCTATTTATTGAAATTTACAATAATATAAAAAATAAAATAAAAATTCATCGGGTAAATGAAATGATAATGCACTTAATAAAATGTCAATTGCTAGAAAAGTATCTACCCATTGGTAGCATTTTAATAAGGTATTCAGACGGCTCGGAGAGTTATAGAGAGGGAAGCGAGTTGAGATACTAGTGACTTTGAATTTGTATAGAGTTAACTATAAAAGGATAGATATCTGGTTTGATCTAACAAGGGGACGTTTGGAGTTGTAACTCACAAATTTGAATGCCGATTTGTGAGTGGGTAGTAGGGACCTATAATAGTGCAAAACTAGAATTATAGCCGCCAATGAGCATTAGGAGCCGAGAAAAATAAAATATATGAAAATCATGTTTTATTTTTTTTTCTACAGACTACTTCAACCTTTACTAGACAAACGTTCAAAGCTCCCAATAAATTACAAAAAACGCATTTACATGACAGTGATTAGACCTATTTTGACGTACGGAGTTGAGGTTTGGGGCTCTACTAAACCATCCATGTCAGTTGTTTATGAGAAAAAAAAATCCACTGATTTACAGCGGTTTCCTTGGAATTTTGTAATTTTTTTAGAGTTTTTGAACACCCTAAAGCCGGTTGGTGTCTTAAGCATAACGGAAGTATTTTTATATCAAATAACATACATAACTGCAATTAAATGAGGAAGAATCATTTCTCTATCTTGACTGAGAACTGAGAAAAAAAAAATAAAACGTGATTTTCATATTTTATTTTTTTCTCAGCTTCTAATGCTCATTTGCGGTTATAACCGTAGTTTTGCACTATTATAGGTCCCTACTACCCACACACAGATCAGCATTTAAATCTGTGAGTTACAACTCCAAACGTCCCCTTGTAAGACAGAAATGTAAGTTAAGATCTTTGTGGATAAGTTTGCTTATGACAAAGTAAGAAGCATTGAAGATTTTTTTTAAAATTTGGAATGTAAGGCTAGGGTAGGAGATGTTTTGATTATAGTCTAGGAGCCGACGACACTAAACCTGTTATGATAGGTCTTCCCCAGAAAATCTATGTTTATCTGAAAGTTGATCAATTTTTGTATAAGAAAAACCACTACTGCCGTTTCCAAACAGGGTCAAGATCGTTTCAGCAAGCAAAATAATGTTCCAGAAAGCCATTTTTAGGAAAAAAAAACTGCTGAACTTTTTTTGATAACGGATCATAATTTTTATGAGGGTCCTGCATCCGAATCTGAAGTTTGCTACCACGGCAGCCGTCAGTTTCATAACCAAAATCGCAAAAAAAACAAAAAAACAACCTAAAATAGCGGTTATTGTCGGGTTTTTTAACTATAACAAGATAACGAAGGGTTTTTCGAGGAAAAATTTATATATTAAATTGTAGCCGAATTTAGTACGTACGAGATAAAAAAACAAAAACAACAAAACCGAAATTTGTATTTTCGCGAAGTTATTATGGCCTTGGGAACATTGTAGAGATTGGCTAAATTGTGGTCAGTCCCACTTCTCCGCGAAAACACGTTTATCTGTATTCTTTTGGTTGTAACTCCGAATCTATTTGTCCGATCCCAAATTTTATTTTTCCATCTTAAAGCTGGTTAAATTCGCTATATGTAATTTAAATTGAATCTCGTGAAACAACCACTCTAACTCACTAAACATGTCAAATTGTCATATTTTTTTCCGAAACATACACATTTAGCTAGCTGGTGTGGGTATTCTACATGATTTAATCAGTTAAAGATGGAAAAATGAAATTTAATATTCCAAATAAGTAAATATCTAATCAGAAAAAAAAAGTCGAACCTTTTTTTATTTCAGTAGTTGACCTTGGATTTATATTGAAACAATAAAAGGATATTGGAAAATTTATCTCCCCTGCAGTTAATTTTTTTTTTATTACTATAACAGCAATTTACAAAATAAAAACAATTCCTTATATTCGTTATTATTTTTTTAATTCTATAATAATTCAAAAAGTACATTCGCTAAATCATATAACAAATGGCTTTAAATTGAGGATTTTTCAAAGGATTTTGTGATTTCAGGAATAGAGATGAATTGGAGGCTTCATATTTTTCTGTTTTATTGGAAAATAAATTAATTTACTAAGAATGTATAGCAATAATTCATACCTTAATCACAAGTAAATATAAAAGTTAATAAATACAAGCAAAATTATAGAACGAAAGCGGTAAATAAATAGATGCAGCTAAATTTTTTTTTTTTTTCTCATTTATTGATATTTACAACTGTACAAAACAATATACATTAAGTAAATGTGTTGATAGTGAATTCATTGGCATGTAAATAACTTGTGAAGAACTACTCACTAGTAGCTCTTCAATAATATCTACACTAAAAGGTCTCTAGGCCATCTTCTTTTCAGACGCCTCGGAGGATTATCGGGAATGGAGAGGGAAGCAAGTTGGGAGACTAGTGGATTTGAGTGGTTATGGAGCTTACTATGGAAAAATAGGTATCTGGTTTGGGCTAAATCAGCAACATATAAAACATTAAGATCTTTATGGATAAGTTTATTGGTCACAAAATAAGGAGCATTGAGGATTTTTCGAAGGATTTTGGATTGTAAGGATTGGATACGAGATGAATTGGATGGTTTAGTGGAGCCCCAAAGCTCTACTCCGTATATCCAAATAGGTCTTATCACAGTCATGTAAATGAGTTTTTTGTAATTTATTGGAAGCTTAGAACGTTTGTCTAGTAAATGTTGAAGTAGTCTGTAACGACGAGCAGTTTCTTGTCGTTTTAGTCTTGTATGTGGATTCCAAGTAAGTCCAAGTGGTGTCCTAGGTAGCGGATCTGTTCAACAGGGATTAGTGGAATATCATTAAAGGATACTGTAGGGCAGGATGTCGTTGGTTTACGACGAAGGGTAAAAGTTATTTGATGGGATTTGTTTGGATTTATTTTTATTCTCCAATTTTGACACCATTCTTGAATGTTAGTAATATGAGATCGTAGTGATTGGGATGCAATGAAAGGATTATTATTTACTGATATATAACACACAAGTGTCATCGGCGTAAGTGGTGAGGACAGTGGTAGGATGAGTCGGGATGTCATGAAGAGGATGGGACCTAGGATACTGCCTTGAGGAACTCCGGCAGATTGGGTAAAAAGGGGTGAATAGGAAAATTTATGGTCAACTTTGAAGGTGCGGTCACTGAGGGAGGATCTAATAATAAGGAAATATGTAGAAGGAAGAAATTGACGGAGCTTATACAGCAGTCCCGGGTGCCAGACTCGGTCAAACGCTTGTTCTACGTCAAGAAAGGCTCCCGTGCAGTACATTCCGCGCTCCAATGCAGAGGAGACAACGTCCACCACACGATGACATTGTTGGATTGTTGAATGTGATGTTCGGAATCCAAACTGGTGATCTGGAATTACATGATGGGATTCTAGGATAGGATAAAAACGTTTTAAAAGGAGTTTTTCTAGGATTTTACCCATGATTGGTAAGAGAGAAATAGGACGGTACGAGGATGGGAACTCAGGTGACTTTTTGGGTTTAGGTATCATTTTAACTATTGATAATTTCCAGGAGTCAGGGAAATATGTGGTGCGGAGTACCGCATTATATATGTATGTTAAGAATAGGATGGCTTTACGAGGAAGGAGTTTTAGGATGTGGGATGTAATTAGGTCGTGTCCAGGAGCTTTGTTTGAAGGTAATCTGTGAATTATGTTTAATATTTCTGAAGGATGGAATGCTTTAGGGGGAGGAGACATTTGGAGTGGGATGTTGAGTTCTGCTTCAATATATTCTGGGTGAGCAAGATTAAGGATATCAGGATGAGGGTTAAAAGTTTGGAAAAGGTGCTGGCCAAAAATGAGTGATTTTTCATCGTCAGATTTTGACCAGGTTTTGGCATCGGTTAGTAGAGGATGATTACAGTTTCTGTAGTTCAGAAGTTTTTTGGTATTCCATAATTCCATAAAGATTTGTCAGTGGTATTAAGGTTTTCTGTATCGTTATGTAATTTTTGAATTTTGTATTTTTTAATTTCTGTCTTTAGTTCGTTTGTTAATTTGCAGTAATTATTTTTATCTGATGGATATCTGGTCCTATGCCACTTCGCTCTTGCTCTACATTTTTCTGTTATTAAGTTGCGAATATGGTGTAGCAAGTTAGTCTGAATAGAATTTAATTTTTGTCTGTGTGAGGTGTTATCGTTAATGCTGGTGGATATTGATGTGGTAAGTTTGTCTATGGCAGTGTCTATATGATGTTTTGTTTTGAGTGGAATTTTCAAATCTATTTCGTAAATTATTATTAATCGTAACGGAATTTGTCCCAATCTACTCGTCCCGTAATCAATCTAGGAGGAGAGGGCTTAGGAACAGGATGTGAATGCAAGTGAAGCAGAATAGGGCTATGGTCTGATGAAAGGTCATCCAGGGATTCGACAAAGGTATGAGAGGTGGAAATTTGGGAAGAAATGAATATATCGAGGATATCGGGATGTTTTTTTAGGAGATGTGGGCCAATAAGTAGGGTTTAAGGGTGAGAGAACAGAATAGGAATTGGAGGTGGAAATACGGGATAAAATGCTACCTCGGGAGTTGGATGTTCTACAACCCCATCGCTGGTGTTTGGCGTTGTAATCTCCCCCTGCAATAAAGCGCGGTCCGAGGGATCGGAATAAGGAATCAAGGAGGTTATGAGAAAGGGAATTTCCAGGAGGGCAGTATACAGCTGAAAATGTTAGATGGAAAGGACGAGTTGAAATGGATACTGAGGTTGATTGAATGGTGTCAATTGAAGTAGAAGGGACAAGGGAATGATTTATGGATTAGGATGCAGGATCCACCATGGGAGGTGTTGCCTGGGTGATCAGATCTATAAGTGATGTAGTCACGTATGTAAAAATATGACCGTTGAGTAAAGTGGGTTACAGTCAACAGGGCAATGCCTATTTCATTGTCATGGAGAAAAATGTCAAGTTCGTCGCGGTGGTTTGTAGTCCGTTAGCATTCCGTAAAATGACAGCCAGAGGCTTAGCGCTCATCTAGCGACATTGAATGGAACTTCGGAAAGGGATCTGGTAAGCAGGGTGATGAGGGGCTTGATGGTGTCTTTCAGTTCAGAAAGGAATGAGGAAAGGATGGCATTTATATCATTTGTATAAGGATGGGGTTGAGGAAATGAATCTGGAGCTTGGTGGGGATTATATGACTGAGTAGGTGCACAGGTAAGGGGCTGGGCTCTTCCTAGGATACGAGGAGCAGAATCTATCTGTAATGGTATTTGAGGTGAAGAGTTGCTCTGAACAGATGGTTGGATTGAAAGTGGGTGTTCATTCTGAGGCGGTAATTTTACTTTTAAAGGCAAATTATTAACAGGAGTGTGCTGTTTATGGGGTTGAGGTTGAGGTTGGGAGGTCTGGGGATGTGAATAGGAGATTCGAGGCGCCTGACGTCGAGTTTGATATCTGATCTTATCGGAGTATGATGCTCCCTGTTGTTGATGATCGGGTGTTGAAGTCGATTGCTGTGGTTCTATTCTATGGGAATTGGCTTCTTGAGTTTCTTGAAGTATTTGTGGACAGTAGATTTCAGGTACATTGCTTGTATGATTTTGTGATTTTATGTTCGTCGACTTTGATGTTCTCTGGCTGTGCACACTTTTATATACTGAGCAGCCTCTGTAGCTTGCTGGGTGGTCTTGACCACACAGCGCGCATATTGCTGGGGTATACCTTGTTTTTTGGCATGACTCAGTTGCATGAGAGCCAGCACATTTCACACAACTGGCTTGGTAGTGACAGTACGTCTTGGTGTGTCCGAGGCTTTGACATCGGGTGCACTGGACTATCGTTGCCCTTTTTCTCAGCTCTTCAAATCTCACAACTGAATATACCAGCCTGGTTACGTTGAATATTTCATCGTTGTTTCTGGCCGGCTCCAAATCGACGAAGAATAATGGCAAAGGATATTTTTCTTTGGGGTGAAGCACACAAGAAACTTGCCTCACGTTATGACCTATTGCTTCCAGATCGTTTTTGATTGCGCTCGTTGGGGTGGTGGAATGGAGACCTCGCATTACCACTCTGTACGATTTTTCTTCTTTCAATTGGTTACAATGAAAGTCGTAATTTTTTATGGTTAGGTGATTTAAATTCAATTGAAATAAGGGGTATTCCGACTAAAACCGGAGAAACCACAGAGGGCATTATTTGTTCCATAGGAGCTGCTCTGGGCGTTAAGCTCGGAGTAGACGATATAGATTATGTGGAGCGAAAACGACCTAGAGGAGAAGACCCCAGGCCCCCGTCTATTATCGCACGTTTCGTCCGAAGGACAGTTCGTGATGAGGTCATCCGACTCCGAAAGGTGAAGAGAGATTTCTCCACGCGACACCTAGGATGGGACAGTGATGAGAAAATTTTTATAGGTGAGGAGATGACGCGTAATAATCGACATCTCTACTGGCTGGCGAGACAAAAGAAGGCAACCGGCAAGGTTAAATACGTGTGGTTCGCAGGAGGGCGGGTGAGATGTCGGCGCAATGATGGTCACCCGGTAGTCTTCATAAATGAAAAAAAGGACTTAGACATTTTTGACTGACCTTCAATTTACAGTTCTCACCCAATTTCATTTTTTTTGCATTTATATATATTTTATTATTATTTTTTAGATTTTTTTTTACTTTTACCACAGAGTAATGTTTTTATTTATTTTCAATTCAGGAATTTATATTTTTTAGTTTTACCAAAGAATGTTTTTATTTATTTTTATTTTTAGGAATTTATATTTTTTATTTCTACTGCAGAAGAATGTTTTATTTATTTTTAATTCAGGAATTTATATTTCTAATTTTCAGTTTCACATTCTTTTTCATGGTTTATTAATTCTGTTATGGCTTTCAATGTTTAAATTCTTAAATTTATATTCTATTTTTATATTTTTATTTCTTTTTGAAGTAAAACCACGAAATGTTCCTCTTTCCTAATTTACTTTCCCAGTACATTATGTGCTCTTCAATAATTTACTTTCTTCCCTCTCCTCTCATGACTAATATCCTTTTAACCTGCCACGTTAATGCCCAATCCCTCATGGCTCACTATGATGAATTCCTTCACTACTTCCTTCATAATTCCTACCATATAATCGCCGTATCAGAAACCTGGCTCAAACCAAGTATCCCTTCTTCCTCTGTAAACATACCTGACTATACTCTCATTCGTCATGACCGTGCGGACCGAAAAGGTGGAGGGGTCGGCTTGTACGTTCATGATAGCATGAGAGTCAAAACCCTATACAAATCACCCTCTCCTGATTCTCCACACATAGAATATATATTCACACAAATCTCCTTTAACTCATCCTTACTCCTTTATGTCGTAGTCTACCGTCCTCCTCAAGTTAAATTCGATCCAACATTTGAATCCTCTTTCGTGACATACGTACCATTGTACAATAATATAATCATTGCAGGTGACTTTAACACTAATCTGCTTTCCGACTCTCCTGACAGGACATACTTACTAGAATTGGTTTACTCCCTTAACCTATTCATTGTTCCTTTTCAACCGACACATCATACCCAGTTTACGGATACATTACTAGACCTCATAATCATAGACTCACCTAAGAATTTGCTCTCCTCTTCCCAAAATCCAATGCCATTTCTGTCTTACCATAATCTCATTCAGATATCCTATAACATTCCCACACCCATCTTTTTCCCTAAGCAAATTTTCTGGCGAAATCTCGACTCATTAACTCCTGAAAGCATAGATCCTTTACTTGACACGTTATCCCATTCCTTAGAGCCCTAATTTTCTTCCCACTCCATCGATGAGATGGTTGAATGCCTCTCTTCAAATCTCTTTTCACTCCTCAATCACCTAGCACCACTTAAGACATCCATTTTCCGACGGTCCCCTGCTCCCTGGATTAGCCCAGAAATTAGAGGATTGATGAAGAGAAGAGACGCTGCTAGGAGGCGCTTCAAGCGAACTCGAATTCCCGAGGACTACTCCACTTTCAAACATCTCCGAAACCTTGCTCAGTCTTCATTGCGACGTGCCAAGGCACAGTATTTCAATATTATCCTATCCCAAGCTCCTGATCCTAAGTCTAAGTGGAAAATCCTAAGAAAATTTTCTATTGCCGGCTCCACTCCCTGTACCAACTTCCCTATTTCTACTGATGAACTTAACTATTTTTTCGCTAACCCCCTTCCTAACGAGCCTCAAATTAATCCCTTCCCCCCAACACACCCCCCTTTCCTCAAACCCCATTCAATCCCGATAATTTCTATTTTCTTCACGTTCTTCCCAATGACCTAATCACTTCCGTACTCAAATCCCGAACCAATGATTGTGGTGTTGATCAAATCCCGGTAAAAATTATTAAACTCAGTCTTCCTGCCATTCTTCCCGCCCTTCTACACATTTACAACTTTTCCCTACAAAACTCCACTTTTCCCTCTGCCTGGAAAAATGTCCTTGTGCGCCCTCTTAATAAAAACCCCTCCCCCTCCTTAGCTTCCCATTTTAGGCCTATTTCCCTTCTGTCAAACTTATTAAAACCACTGGAAAGATTAGTCCATTCACAACTCTCTACCTATCTTGAGCACAAAGATCTCCTCACTCCTCTCCAATCAGGCTTCCGTTCAGGATACTCCACTCAATCTGCCCTATTAAAGATAACCCAAGACCTCCATTCCTCCATGGACCAACAGCAAATAGCAATCCTTGTCCTATTCGATTTTTCAAAAGCGTTTGATTGCGTTGATCATGCAATTCTCCTCTCCAAATTACAGAACCTTTCCCTATCCAACAGTGCTGTAAGCTGGTTTCGCTCCTTCTTGTCTCACCGGTCCCAAACAGTTATCATTCCCAACAAACCTCCCTCATCCTCACTACCTTTAGAAAGAGGTGTTCCTCAAGGATCCTCCCTGTCACCTATCCTCTTCTCTGTTTATATTAATGACCTACCCCAAGCTATACGCCACTCCCAGTATCATTTGTATGCCGACGACCTCCAAATCTACCTATCCTTCCATCCTTCAGATATGTTAGAAGCATCTCGTAAGATTCAGGATGATATTGAGAACATCTGCAAATGGGCAGTGAAAAATAAGCTACGCCTGAATCCAGAGAAAAGCAAGGCTATCCTTATCGGTTCAAAACCTACCCTTAATTCCCTCCCTTACTATCCATTACTTTACCTCAACAACCGTACAATTCAATTTCAAACTTCCATCAAAAACCTCGGAATCTCCTTTGATCAACACTTATTTTGGAATAACCACATTTCCCAAATAACCAGAAAATCCATCATGGTCCTCAAACAGCTCCAAAGACATCGTGACTCCTTTCCCCGAAGTACCCGCCAACTTCTGGTATCCTCTCTCATTTTTCCCCACTTTGATTACGGGTGCTTGGTGTACGGGGGACTGTCTGTCGAGCTAGAGATGCGACTGAGGAGACTAATGAATTGTTTCATAAGATTTATCTTTGGGGTCGGCAGACGGTCTCACGTATCTAACCGGTACAAAGAGCTAGGGTGGCTTTTCCCAGATTTTCGACGGCAATACTTCCTCGGCACTTTCTTATTCCAGTCATTAAAAACCAATAAACCTTCCTATGTCCTAGACCTACTTACTATGCGTTCCTCCATTCACCACCTGAATACAAGATCCCAACCTTCCAACCTATATACCCCCTCACATAGAACTGCCTCCTTTGAAAAATCCTTTGTTATCCGTGCTACCTCTTTTTGGAATTCCTTACCTATCCATATTCGCAAAGCCTCATCCTTAACTTCCTTTAAACATCTTTTATTTATCCATCTCCTCGATTTTCAGTCTTCCACAAAAATGTAAATAAGTGTTCTAAAATGTTTACAGTTGATTGTTTTTATTAATTTTATTTTTTATTTCCTATCTATTTATGTATTTTGTAATTTTTTCTTTTTTCTGTCAACTTTAATTTTAATCTTTATTTATTTTTTATTTTTATTTTCTCATTTCTACTTTTTCTCCTAATTTAGCTATACTACAAATGTGCTGATTTAACTAATCTCAGCCAGACAATTGTACCTTTTATTGTGCACTTTAATTATTCTTAGGGGACAGTCCGTCCCAGAATAAAGTTTATTTTTCATTTCATTTACCAATTTTTTGTAGATATCTTTTGTAGAGGTTTTGATTTTTATATCTTTGAAGCGAGAGAAGCAGTTGAAATTAGTCTCTCCGATCAAAGCTGATATTTCTCGGCAGAAAGATATAAAATTTTCAATTTTTGTGACATAGATTGGAGGTGGTTCAAGATCAGAAGAATGATGCGGATTTGTGTTATTGCTATTGGTGGTCGAAGAAGTAGACGGGTTAGGTGTAGCTGATGTGGTTTCCTGAGATTTTTTGGCTGCAGATTTACTGCGAGTTTGAAGATTGTTTGTATTATCGTTTGGCTTTTTTGATTTTAAAGTTTTGTTTTTCTTTTTATTTGGTGAGTTGCCCGCTGAACCTGGGGAGGCATTTCTATGGCGCTTCTGAAGTGTTCTTCTAGACTGGTAATCAGTCTCGCTGAACTCAGAATAAGAAGGGGTCTCTGCCTCTGAGTCATCACCAGATGTGACAATTTCCATAATGATATAGACAAAAACAAGCAATAAAAATAATAAAAATAATAGTAATTCTGAATGTCGATATTGAAGTATATACCTAATTAAAAACTAAAATATTAACATAATTATGTACAATATTTATACTAAAGAATACATATTTTTAGAAATAAAATATAAAAGAAAAAAAATTAACTAAAAAGTTCCTAGGTAGTAAAAAAAAAAAAATTAAATCTCTGGCTACGTACGAGAGGCTACAGAAACTATCAATAGAGCCTTGGCCTTGTGAAGATACTCGTAGCACTGTATTCAAACAGGCGGGAGGATTACTGGCTAGCCTAGCCAGTTAGAAAACTACCTCACCTATATGTATTAAGTTAGTGCACTGTAATTAATGTTTCAACTCACCTAACTCAAAGTTATAGTCATAATGATCTATCGTTCATGTCACTATTAGATAGATACGAATATAAAACATGAGTTAATAAACAGAAGAAAATGTCACAACCACAGAACGATTTTAAACGTGATGTATAGATGCGGCCATCTTGTCTGAGAATATCGCAGCTAAAATTAAATAAGAAAATAATTCTGATTTAGAACTCTCAAAGTTCTTTCTCCTCTATATGAGAAGTTAATCAGGACTCTTCCCCTTCTATTCCTGTGTCATTGGTTCGTGGAATAATGGATGCAAAATGAAAGAATGTGGAATGAGGGGTTCATGTAATATTCTCCGTCCTCCCCTCTCTTAGGAAGTTACTTATCGTTCCGACGGTAGTAAATGGGAAGAGAGGGAGAGGCTAATTTGTAATAAACGAATCATTTACCCATATTTCTCACGAAAAACAATTAGTTTTTCGTTGTCACAATAAAAAAATAAATAAATAAAAGATTTAATTTTTAAATATTTCCTAAATGTTAAAGACGTAACATAAAATTTTTTAGGCCATTCGTTGAATGAAAACTTAGTGACATATTACCAATTTAAAGATTTCAGACATAGAACCCATTCAGAGTTTTAGTAATTAACATTTATTTTGGGAATCAGAAAAAAAAAAAAAAAAAAAAAAAAAAAATCTATGGAATTGTTTTAACATCAAAACTATTTTATTTAACTATAGTGGTTATTTATCATATTGAAACAAGTTGGCTGAGGCTTCCAGATCTGTCGAAAGAACAAAAAAGGAAAACTAAATGACTACCTGCTTGGCTTGCTGGATTGAATCTGCTCTCTGATGATCCTACCTCAGCTCACCTCGTTCCCTTGGAGATATGACCTTAATCTTCCGAAGGGAATAGCTCTTCTATGGTCAAGTGCTATAAAACACTGCCAGCAGAATATTTATAAACTCGTCAATTTTTTTCAGACCTTTGTATATTGGTTCATTAAAAAAAAGAAAAATTATAATTTATTTATACTTAACTTTTTTTTTCTTCTAATTTTTGTGCTTTCAAGTTGACAAAAGTACTGTAAAAGTTGTTGAAAAAAATAATGCTTTTTTTATATGTGAAAAAAAATATATATTACATTTTTTCTGGTTTATAATGTCGAGTGGTCAACACTTAGTTCTCTCGTAATGTCTCGAGTAGTTTTGAGTGAATTTTCTTTTACCAAAGCGTTCAGATGGTAGTGATCAACAAGAAATGTCCACCGCGACCTTCGACCACTTCGACCAAGTTTGAACTCGTGAAAATAAATTTGACGAAAATCTTGTTTTGACATGGTGAATTTTAGAGATCCTTACTCATGGAAAATGTAACACAAATAAAATTAATGTTTGAGAAAAAACAACTTTAATAACCACTGTTTTTTAATCCATTAACTGGACTGAAGGATTATGTTTGTTTACTTAGTAAGCAACAAAATGAATATTCAAAATCTTTATTATTTTTTTACTTACCGAATACTATACGTGACTGCCGAACAGAACTCATGGGTTAGTGTGATCACTCCTAATTGAAATTTTAACCATTTCTTTTTTTTTTAGTGTTCAAAATAATCCAGCATGCTATATGCAATACTGCTGCATAAAAAAATCAATTATCTGAAAGGTTAACTACTCAAAAAAAATATATACAGTATAGGTAATTATTATTATTCTTTATGTAAATAACGTATTATTATTATTATTATATTGAACGCTACAGTCTAGTCAGGTCTTGGCTTTACAAAGAATCCACAACCATTCCTGTCTGTCTTCCGTTTTTCTCTTATAACCATTCACTCCCAGTCTCCTTAGGTCATTCTGGACGTATATATATTAATAATATTAACCCGTTATGGGTCTTGGGTAAATGTAGTTGGTAAGGAAGTTTGGTGTTGGGTAAAAATTATTCTTAGTAATTAAATAATCCCACACCCACTCTCACGGCCTGGAAACTCGTTGTCAAAGAAAGGGGTTTCTGCCTAAGACTGATATTTCATGGGAATTTTGTTCGTATATATTGAAATCAGAGTCCATTACGACCCTTGACTCTATTAGCAGCTTTCTTAATTCAACTATGTCCGTCAAAAACCTTCTCCAGCGATGTACAACTGAGCACTGAATATTCAAAGAAAAACGATGCTGCTGGTAAAATCCATGATTAACCCCATAAACCATAAACCCCAGAAGCCTACAGATGTAGGGTAATACAAATTAATGGTATCATCGGATCCGATCGTCTCGTATTAAAGAAATCGTCTCCTATTCATTTCATACTTATTGTATGAACAGAATTAAAAAGGCTTAAAATAAACGTGCGTACTGTTAGAGATGTAGTGAAATATTTGAGACACAGTACGGTATAAATAATTAGAAGTGCTCCGAATTTTCTCTAATAATATAAGTTGTAAATAGAAAATCTAAATTAATTATTTTAGTCCATTAATTGAGGGATATTCACCACGATAACAAATATCCAAATAAAAAAAATATGAATTTTTGAGTTGTTTCTCGTTCTGTATTTGCAAAACAGCTCTTTTGGTTTTAGCTGCTATGCCAACGGTTAATCGTAATGGCGTTTCATCCACAAATGACTTATGACCAGAAGATATGTTGATTATTTTGTTCCTTATAAAGAACGGTCAGTTATACAAAATCTTTTAGCTTATCAAGGATTTAAATAATCAATAATGAGAAATGATTTAAATCCTTTAATTGAGTTCACTATTTACGATCATACAAGTTATTTGTTATATAACAATAGTTCCTTTCTACAGTTATATCGCTATGTACTTTGTAGCGATTTGAAATGCATTAGATTCCTCTTTTCTCAAGAAGTATCCTATATTCGAATTTCCCTTTCAATCTAAGGAGCTAAATATTCCATAAAATTGGTAATGCGGCAAAGTAGACAGAAATAGAATAGGGCAACCTGAACGGGAGTAGATAAGAGAACCTGGGTTTATGTATGGGGTATTAGGGTTTTGATGATATTTGTTTGTTGTTTGGGCAGGAAGGATAGTTGATCCTAAAAGTTACCAACTTATTATGGTTCTTCTAACACGGATGGGAAGTAAAAAACTGATGGCAATTTGCTCATGCAAGTTAGAACCTGCACCGCGGAATTTAAAAGAATTCTTAATTGTCTGATCCTCTAACATAGTTGGCAACCTATAACAAGGCCATACAGTTAATAAAGGTTTTTTAAAAGGTGAGGGAGAAAAAATTGTTAATTAATATTTGGTATTCAATGGATAGATTGAGGAAAGCTAGGTGATAATAATAAATATATTGGCATTTGTTGTATATATAATAAATATTTCTGTCGAAAAATGATCTCACGTTTCTCTAAATGGGATTTTTAGATTTGCGCTTATTTATTTGGGATAAGCAGATTTCAACCAGGTCATTCCCAAACATTGACATTATTAAATAATTCATTCATTTCTTGAATATGACATCTAGTTCACCAGTTTAGCAGACAAAGGATTTAACATTAAAGAAAAGAAATTCAAAAGTTGATAAGAGGGAGTAAACCCTATTTAAGATGGACCCGAGAAATAGAGCGAGGTCTTTTTGGAATGAGAGAATTGAGGAGGATTGTGCGAGTCCAGGATGCTGGAGCGATTTGAAGATGGCGAGACCATGGACTAGATAGAGAAGAGCCTTAGCACTAAAGAGAAGTACCACAAATTGTAAAGAGTCTGGAATGAATTTAATAATGTAAAGTTTGTGCTGAGTAGTAACATGTAATAGTATCATCGTTAATAGACAATATCTTAAATGCCATTAATTAAAATAGAATTGGTTAAACGATAGATTGAAGGAAAATAGATCAGACATCGTTAGATGAAGCTAATGTGTCAATAGGGACAAGATCTATATCAGTAGTGGTAAACATTATAATAAACCTCAGGCTCTGTATGACAACGCAATATCATGATATTATTTATCTTTAAAATGGAAGAATGAATTTTAATTGGAAGAAGGCTAAGAGGAAGACCCAGAAGATTATGGGTTGATGATGTGAGAAGAGATGTGGAAAGACGAGGGATACAGAGTCGGACAGTAGAAGAAGAAGAGATTTAGAAAAAACCGTCCCCGTTGGAGAGACTTAGTGAACATCCTGACCCAGCAGTAGCTGAAACAAAAGATTGTATGTGTGTATTTACCATTAAAATTATTTTTGCTATTCGTCTATTATAATTTGTATCAATAAAAACACTGGAATACTGGGTTACTTAGAAGAAAAGGATTGTACTTCCAACCTAACCAAGTAGGTATATACAACCCTATGAAGGGTTGTATAAAAACTTGTTTTTTTGCTGTCAAAATCAAGTCTAACAATAGAAGAAGAAAAACTGTTTCGTTGCTGATTATTGACTTCTTGGCTCGTATGAGTTTTATTAGTACAATAAAAGAGGTTCCTTTTTTTCAAATTTAACTTTCAGGAGTTGATAAAGAAATGAAAATAATTTTTATTCTAGGAGATGACATTTCTCCAAGGAACAACACTAATTCTCAGAGGAGTGTTATTATTGTCTCCTGGCTGCACTTACTGCAGACAATAAAATTATGTAAATCGTAAAAAAGGGGCATAAATGAAAATGTGTTTTTAAAAATAAATATATTAAGACGAATCTCACAAACAGGATCCTCACTACGACAGGTAGAGGGAAAGCCTCCAAGAATAAATGGATCAACACAGTGAAATCAGACCTGGATCAACTTAAAATTCCACTGGAGACCATTCAGGATCGGTCCAAATTTCGGCAGATGATTTTACAAGGAGTATTCCCAGTGCACCTTACCAGTAAAAAGAGCTCCGGAACCAACAGGCCAAAGTGGACAGAGGAGAGAAAGCTTGCTCATAGCCAGAAAATGAAAGCTTTCTCGGCTAAGAGGAAACAGCAGACCCATATAAGGAATCGAAACGAGCCCCGTGGCCCTAAATAGGCCCAAACGAAAAAAAAAATATTAAGACGGATATTTTTTTGGGGAAGATGGGCAATTACAGAGATGAAATTATCAATTTTATTATTTAATCGAAGTGAGCGAAAAAGCCTTTGAAATAGATGTGGGTAAGGAATTCTGTAACATGACAGAAGGAATAATAAAGGATCTTTAGAAGCTCAATAAATGTGAATCACTGAAGAAGAACTTAACGGGTGCTTCAACTGTATACTAAATCATTCCATAGAAAATAAGCTTCAGTTATACAAAACCACCGTTAAACCTATTTGGACCTATGGAATTGTACCGTGAGACAGCGAAAATGTCGAATATTAAACGCATTCAGTCCTTTCAATACTAAGTCCTCATTTTGTGTTTGACCAATAGATTCTGAAACCGTGTAAAAAAAAAAAAATTGTTAACTTACTTAAAGTACCTTTCTTTTTTAATCCATATTGGTAACCAACTCTTCTACATGTCATTGCTAATTCACTTACACAAAAATACATCATTTCATATATGAATACATGATTCGAAATTTTATATTGCTTAAATTTGTTCGTACCCCTGAGAGAATAAATACAAAACCGGATTCATACTGCAAATATCAACCGACCTCTGCATGCTTGAAAAAATTGCCTTCATGCCAATAGCTAGCAGATTTACATATTCATATCGCAGTACAAACGGTTTCCCGGTTTAGTTTAAAACTCCCCCCTCCCACTACAGTTTTTTTTCTCAATATCCGATGGACAACCTAGGTTTTCTCATGTAAATTATTCTCTTGTATTTTTTTTATAAAAATATAATAACTATGCTTTGGACATCAGGTGTATTTTATTTTATTTATTTTTATACTCAATAGTAGAAAGAAATATTTATACAGTTGTTAAAAATTATCATTCACTTCATATAACTTTATTTTTTCGTTCTTCTTTTTTTTTTTTTATTAATTAATAAAATAGAGCAAATGATACCGATGGGCATTGTTTATATACAGATTTGCAGTTCTCGGTGTGAATCTGTGTTCAGTTCGTATAAATGTTAAATAGTAATTTTTTTTCAATTACAAAGTGTATTTTTTATTTATTTTTTTATTCATAAGTTCTGCATTATATAACTAAAATTGGGTGAAACTAGATCAAAAATGTAGCAAAAGGCCTCTGACCTCATCTTTCTATTCCACACCGTTGCAGATATACGATAAATCAAAGGCTTTTTTGAGAAAACCAAGTTTTTTTTCCATAAAAGCTGTGATATATTTTTCAAATTTTGACCACATTTTCGGATTTAGCATTAAATTTTCTATAATAGCTGAGTACCTGTAACCTTGAATTTTACACACTTGGTATCCAAAGAACAGCTTGATCTTCACCTTATTTGGGGAAGCCAAATGCCTTATATTACGTCAACGCTCACCGTTTTTCGAAAAAACTATCCACAAAACGTCAAATCTCATAAAAACTTGCAAATTTAATCAGCTTTTGAATGATATGTTAAACATAATGATTTTGTTTCAATGTCATGGAGAAATTTACTTTTGAAACAGAAAAAACATGGTGTTCTCATTTGGCATCCAAATAAGTTACTTGTGTAAATAAAACATTATGACAATCCCTTAATGAAAATGTCCATTTTAAACATAATAAACTCTTCATTGGCATAAAAAGCAGAGAAAAAAAAGGAAAATTGATAATAAAGCAACACCAGATCAGAGGATCTTATGTTATTACATTAAACTATTAATTATTATTATTTAGGATTTATTTTATTAGATTTTCAATGTTATGTTAAAAATCCAATTATAATGAACATAGACCTCAATTTTAGCGTTAGCTTCTGAATGCAGATTATGTTGAACAATACTACTTTTTGAGGTGAATTTTATGGGCAGATGTGTCTGTTTTTACAGGGGAAAGCATTTCTACCTATCCATGTATATCGTTGGTTTATATTTGTATTGTATTATTATTATTGCATTGTATTTATATTATTGTACAGAATGTATTCAATCGCGGTCTTTTAGAGTCGTTAAATATTTTTAATAAGTTGTAATATTTTTTTCTTAAAATATTCATTTATTTGTTATTATATATATTCATGAGTGGATAGAAGCCAAAGAATAGATGAGAAAGATATCCAGGACGAATGATCGCGGATATTCCCTATCAAACAAAATGGAAGTTTTCAAGCGATTCATCTGCTGTCATAGCTAATGCACTTCTTGTCATAGAGAGAAAAAAAGATATAACGATGATTGCAGCGGTAAATGAAAACTATGACAAAAAGTAATAGTAGAAATAACAGGAAGCCATTTCCACTTCTATCAATTCTCTCCTTTTTCTTCCTCCCTTCCGGGGCTATCGTTGTTTCTTCTGTGTTTTTCTTTCTTCGGCTCATTGATCGCTGAGCAGTTGGCACAGAGAACTGCAGTTCTCATTCTCCGCTCTTTTAGGTCTCGAACATCATTCTATAATTACTTATTCAATGCAAAATCATTTCCATGTTGATTTTTAAATTTATATGATTCAACTCTAATAAAAATCTAAGTTTTTACTCAACGTATTTTTTTTTTCAATACAGTGATTTAAAATTAAAGTGAAAAATATATTTTATTATTGTGATTAAAGTATAGTTGGCTAGATGATGGTTGGAGAAGAAGATAGTCAGGGATGCAGTCAAAGTAACACCACATTAAAGAAGGAATTCTTTAATACGTGGCAACATTTCGACCTGCGTTGCAGTTCTTCTTCAGGGCTATAATGAACAAAATACCAGAGGTGACAAAAAATAATAACAGACCGATAAACAGATGACAAATGGAATACAGAATTGCATAGATAAAAAACAATATACAGAAACCGCATAGAAAAGATCAGATACATAAATAACTAAGAATACAAAGCAGCAAGGTAAGAATAACGACAAGACAGGAATGAATGAAAAAGGAAAAAAAAAAAAAAAAATCTTGGAAATGAAAAGGAAAATGATCTTTTCTGCATCCATGACTATCCTATTTTATTATAGGACGTAAGACCCCTAGGTCTAGACAGGATGGGTTATCCTACAGGTTGCCAACCTATTCTAGCCAGGATGAAAAGTATAATAATCGTTATGTGCATCTACCAATTAACGAATTTTACGTTTGTTTAAAATATTTTAACCGGCCAGTTGCAATTCGAACTCAACGCTGAAAACCTTCCCCCAACGCTCTAGGCAATCGAGTCCCTTTCACAATGCATTCTTGCATTACGTGTATGAAAAAAAATGAATAAAGATACAAATATGTAATATATAGAAACAATAAAAAACTAATAAATAGAATTTTCAATATAATAATAATTATAAAAGTAATAAATACGATACTCCATAAAATTAAATTAAAGTGAAAAATAAACTACATAAATAAAATATGTAATGTGATAATATACAAATCAAGTAAATGTGTTGATAACAATTACAAAAACATGTCAAAACTTGAAAAGAACTATTCATTGTTAGCACTACAATAAAAGTAGTGGAATATCGTATAAGGATACTGTTATTTAGTTATATTTTATAACTCCATTTTTGACACCATTCTTAAAGGTTTCGGATATGGGATTGGGGTGTTTATTTATTTTTTTATTCAATTTATTTTAATTGCAGTTTATTTTGTACTGCAATTATAATATTTGTAATACAAGAACTTTTTTTATGTAATCAGCTTTTATTTAGTAAATATTACAATTTGCCTCAAAAAGTAATACGGATGGTATTTTCTTAGTAATTCATTCATGAAATGTTTACAATAATAAGTAAATAAAGAAGAAAAAGGAAAACGAACCCCTAACTTTACAATATATAAAATCAAATAAATTAAAAACAATAATATTAGTGAAAATAAAAATTAAATTAAATTAAAAATATAAATGTAAATTCCATGTACAAAATATACACTCCACTGAAGGAACAAAGAAGGTCCAATGAGATCCATCTCTCATCTGTGCCAATGATAGGAAAACCCAATGGAGGCTAAGTGAGGGCACTATAGTACAGTAGCTCAGGTTTTTAAATAATTTGCATTTATTTGAAGAAAAAGGAGATAATGCGAAAGAACGGATTAAAAATATTTTAATGAATTAGCATGATGAATGCTGTGAGGAAGAGAATTCCAAAGAATTGAGATGCGAATAAGAAATGTTTTTTCATATTATCGTGAATGTAGATGATTTAAATATAATAAGTTAAAATACATACAGAAGGAAAAGTGAATAGTCTGGTAAAGGAAAAATCCAAAGAACCGTTGTGTTTGGAGAGAAGGATAGAGCCATTTTAATTCTGCGTGAACATTTTTTACTTGAAAGTCTCAATCCGGAGGCTAAAAGTTTTTCTTTCATATTCAGCTGTAATAATTTTTCCTAGTTTTTAATGTCATAGCTTCATCATAATGCTGCACTTTGAAAACACGATTTCTTGAAGAAATTTTTTTTTTGGAATAAACCATTACAAATTCCCGGTAGGATAACGGTCTACTGTTACTTTTTGGATTGTCTCAATTTTGAAAAGTTTGTACAACCGATGATTTTCATCTCTGGTGAAAAATAATAATATATCCTGAATATTTTTTTTTATTTATTAATTTTTTAAATTTAAAATTGAAGAGTCTCCCCTCTCTAAAAAGAGAATGAGACGTGTTTTTTGATCTCTTGCTATTTAAATAATACCGAAGAAACTGGTAGTGAACAAAAATAATGAAACTAGATGAAGCTTAATAATTAATTTAATAAGGTTTGTCTTGTCCACGCACGTTTAAGCTTACCTAAAGAGTTCCTGGGTAACAGGGATGAAGAAATTGTATATTCCAGTAGATGAAGATGTTGTTGAATAGAACAGGGAATAGTGCAGTATTTTATTTTAATATAATGTTGTACGAATGGTATGTGCAAGTCATTGTGTGTTGTTTATTTTAAAATGTACTATACAATTTTTAAAATATTTAGGACTATCCTGAGCCACAAGCGATAAATGTTAAGTTTAATACCTTTTTATATTTACAAATTTTTCAACATTATATATATTTTATATATGTATTGATATTAAGATTACGTAAAATATTAATTATACATCCAATTTTTAATTTTAATGTATTAGTTGGTAATCCAAATGGACAGAAACTATAGAGAAACTGTTGCAGATAATGAACTGCATTATCAGTGCTAACATCTAAAGGACCATGCATCACATTTTTACACACAATATCAAAAATCAAAGGATTCGACAGAAAAAAAAAAAAAAATTATTGATTTTATCAAGCTGAATTTTAATTTCTAAACAAAAAAATATATGACTTTGTGGCAAAACTCGTTACTGCCACTGAACATTCTAATTTAAAATTTTAATTATTGATAAACCTTCCTAGAACAAGGAAAATGGTGTAATTAAATTTTGGTACAGATTCAGTTATTTTAACCAATGTAAACTCTACTGCGGAATGGTGCTAACCACATATCATTCAAATTTAAAAACCCACTTGGATCCACACGTCGTACCACATATTTAAATATTTTCTACGACTTTAAACGAATATTAGTAAATTTTTTTATCAATTTCATGCTCTGTATTACACCGTATCTTTGTAACCTCTTATGTAGAATACCGCTTGCCAACTATCGGTAGGTTTTCAAACTTCACTGTTATCCACATATTATTGCTTTTTTAATAACAAATCAATTGAAAATCAGTAGATTTTATTATTGCTAATAAAAGTTTACTGGAACTATACAGATGGCGAGGTTAAATTTTGATACTGATTAGTTCACTAGTTTTTGTGATTAGTGATCACAAACGAACAATGGCTTGTCCTTTTATAAAATGGCATATATATATATATATATATATATATATATATATATATATATATATATCAAAATTCCATGTCCCATGCCCTGGTGTCTGAGCTGGTAAGCATTTGCAGCACGAGTCGGTGGGCTTACTAGCTTGGAGTTTCGGGGTGCCAATTTTTATTCTGAAGAGGATCCCATTTGAGCAAGGGATCGAAACGTAAATAAAGCAAAAATGTAATAAAGCAGATAGTGTTTAAATAAAATATTGTTAAACATAGGACCTATTAGACGATTATTATAAAACAGTTGTTGAATGCATATACAGGGTGTCCAAAAAGAGTATCGGGTATTTGTTACTTTGATAAAAGAAAAACTACTTTAAATAAAGAAAAAAGTTTATTGTTGATTATTACAATATAAAATGGAAAATTAGTTGGAAAAGATGATGTTATCCAAATGGTGGCCATTATGCTTCTGGCACTCTTCTAATCGGGAACGAAGATTTGCGATCACATGCTGACACATAGCTCTGTATATATCTCGATGCCGTTTCTGACTTGATGTTTTGCTTCAATTGCGTCAGGTTCGTCGGTTTATTCTCATAGATCTTACTTTTAAAGTATCCCCACGCAGAATAGTCAAGTGGATATATATATATATATATATATATATATATATATATATATATATATATATATATATATATATATATATATATACCTTAGGGTCGGGGCTTCTGGGAGGCCAGTTGTTGTTACCCCTACGCGAAATGGCCTTATTAGGGAATAATTCTTTAACAGCTTCCATTGCTTGATTGAATGTATGGCAAGTGGCCCCATTTTGTTGAAACCACGTTCTTGAGGTTTTGGGTGTCCAAAAAGAGTATCGGGTATTGGTTACTTCGATAAAACAAAAACTACTTCAACAATTTTGAGGAAATACGCATCATTTATGTAGCCAAACTCCCTCTGAATGGTCATGTCAATAAACAAAATTGTCGGTACTGGGCAAAGGAAAATCCGAGACGAAAGCATGAACGACCCCTGCACATTCAAAAAGTCGTTGTTTCAAAAAGACATAGCGGCCTGCTAGAGGAATAATCGTCCTTATTTTCAAGAAGATCGACCACTCAGTTTGAATAGTATCCGTTATTGCGATATGCTGCGAAACGTTTTGGTCCAAAGTTACAAGAATTTTAAGGTTTCAACTCAAGAACGTAGTTTTAACAAGATAGGGCCACTTGCCTCCCTGAAGGCCCGACCTAAGTCCACTTTACTATTTTGCATGGGGATACCTTAAAAGTAATGAGAATAATCCGACGAACCTGACGCAATTGAAGTAAAACATCAAGTCAGAAACGGCAGCAATATCGAGAGCTATGTGTCAGCATGTGATCGCCAATCTTCGTTCCCGATTAGAAGAGTGCCAGCAGCATAACGGTCATTATTTAGATAACATCATCTTTTCCAAACACTTTATATTGTAATAATTAACAATAAACTTTCTTTATTTAAAGCAGTTTTTGTTTTATTGAAGTAACAAATACCCGATACTCTTTTTGGACACCCTGTATAACAACTATATATACATATAGACTCAAAATTATGTATAAATATCTGATGCTCAAAAATATGTTCTGTTCATGTAAAAAGATATTAAGCATGGAAATATTCTGACTGTGGCTCAAGTTGGCCCTAAACTTTGGGATGGGGTGGATGCAATGAAAAATAAGCATAATTTAGTGTTTTAATATTTAACGTTTTCGGCTTTTTCTGATTCTTAAGAGAAACCAAATGCGAATTCAAATCCTAAAATCGCATCAGAGGAAAGAATACAATTAACATAGATAATAATCTGAGCAGTAAGATTCGGTAATTGCATGGCCCCTTGGCGAAATCATTGCCGAATTAATGATAGCCATAGAGGCCCCGGGCTAGCGGTCAGCTCCAGATAAGCGCTAAGCCCTCAAAGCCCGCAAGCTTATCCGGCAAAGTCAGGGGCTTTGAATGGCGATACGTGGCTCTTTATTAACCGGTATAAAGTCATCATCAATCAGGTCGCCTCGGTGATCCCGGACTTTATTGATGACCGAGTCCCCGTACACAGGCCATAGAAAAATGATTCTCCCTCCCCGCTCATATATTATCCTCCCCGCACTCTCGGAAAATGGAAAAAGGAGGAAAAAGAAAAAAAAAAAAAAAAAAAAAAAAAAAAAAAAAAAAAAAAGAGAAAGAAAAAGCGGGTGCAGATATCTTCTAGGTCTAATGAATCATTAGCCGAATAGCTCTTTATCGCGACGGGCTTTTCCAAAGGAGTTTTCTTCTCGCGCGGTCACTACGTATGGCGGAAAGTTATTGCCATAGTCTTTATAATCGTCCCTCTTTGTTGTGCCTGTAGGAACGAATATGCCTAGTTTTTATTTGTCGAACAACAGATTGTGGTTTTATAAAACTTCAAAGATAAACTACTGAACAAAAGTTTAGCATAAAATTGAAGGGTTTGTGTAACAATACATAATTTGAGTAATTTATATTTATTTATTTATTTATTTATTTTTTTTTGCATTTTTCTTCAGCAGGGAAATGTTATAAAGCCCCTTCATTTTCTTCATGATTCTTTTTCTAGTTGTTTTAAAGTATTCAGATTTTTCTACCAAACACTTCTGCTTATAAATCCTTTATCCAATAAACTAGATGGCATTTAAAAAAAAGAAATGTGGCATAACCCCTTCGTCCACCAAAGCCTTTAATTTTAAACTCTTGAAGATAACTGTCCTTTTAATTGGATTAAGTTGAATGTGATTCATTTGTGTTTCTCGATCCTTTAAATAATATCAGGTATTTTGTAGTCCAGCAATTCTACGAGCACTGTTTTATCTGATTTATTTTTACATGTTTTTTTTTTATTTTCCTCCCAGACACTCCAATCCCATATCATAAACCTACAAGAATGGTGTCAAAAATGAAGAGTTAAAATAAATCCAAATAAGTCCCATCAAATAATCTTTAGTTTTCGTCGCAAACCTACAGTATCCTTTAATGATGTTCCAGTAATCCTTGTTGATCCGCTACCTAGGACTCCACCTGGACAAACGTGTTACTTGGAATCCACATGCTAGACTAAAACGACTAGAAACTGCCCGTCGTTTTCGACTACTTCTACATTACTTGACAAACGTTCAAACCTTCCAATTAATTACAAAAGACTCATTATCATCAATTAGACCTATTAAAATAAATCCTTTATTTAAGCAATTAGACCTATTAAAAAAAATCCTCTAAATTGCAAACATCACAAAAACTTACAAATTTAAACAGCTATCGAATGGTATGGTCAACTGATTCCGTTTAAATTTCATGAAGAAATTCACATTTAAAGCCGGATAAATCAAGGAGCTTTCATTTGTCATACACATCAGTTCAGTTTTAAATGTAATTTTCTCCAAGAAATAAATACGGAATTATTAATTTTACCATACCATTCAAAAGATAATTAAATTTGAGAGTTTTGTGGATTGTTTTTTCGAAATACGGTGAGCATTAAAGTATTATAAAAAAATTTTACCATTCCTAAATAAGTTGTTGTTTAGGTGCTAAATCCTTATCATATATCCGCAACGGATTGGAATATAAAGGTGCGATTAGCAGCATTTTTGTTCTAGTTTCGATTAATTTTATCTTCACACAAAGAGGTTATCACCCTGTCTATGATAAGTGCAATTCTATGTTGTTAAAGTAAAAATATTTACACATATGTTAATAAGTTAATTCATTTAGATGCATTTATATTTATTTTTTTCAAGTTCACAATGAGGATGATTCCTGTAATTCACTTTAAGATAATTTATAAAAAAAAAAAAAATATTGATTTCTTATCTTTTAAAGTAGATAACAGATCATTATATAGTGATGCAGATACAACTAAGGATATTATCCTGGAGATTAAGAGTCTAGGCCGAGTTGGGCTAAGTTAATTATGGGCTGTGGACTGAAGTTAGTACAGAGGACATAAAGTCACCACTGCCAGGACTGGGCCCGAAAGTAGGAGAAATCACTTACAAGGGATGTCTCTAATAGGGTAATGGGCGGAGCTCTGTGGTTGGCCGGCTCCTCGACCAATCAGCTAGCTTGTTACTAGTCGGCATGGGCCTCACGTAGTGCCCCCGGTCTTTCTCCGGCCCCGGTCCCCCCGAAGGGATTCAGTTAGGGGAATCCAATACCATAACCCCGCCGCTCGCAGTTACCATAAGTAAAGATTGCTCTGTTCTACGGTTCTAGGGGCCATGTCTTTTTACATTTTAAGTAAGAGGTCCTCGCTAGTCGAGTGACCCTTCTTCTTCGGAGCACTGTCGAGGAATATAATATGAGTGGTATGGTTCCTTTTATTTAGGAATGCGAAATCGCAGTATACTAGACAAATGGAATAAATAGAATGAAAAAAATAATTTTTATTCTGGGACTTACTGTTCCCTAAGAATAATTATAATTCGCAGTTACCGGTACTTTTGTATGGACGAATTAAATGCATCAGTGATTACGGCACATATCACATATTGTCGACAGGATAAAAAAATAATTAAAGAAATTAAGAAACAATCATATATAAAAAGATAAAACAATTCTAAATATTTACTTAACCCTATAGTGCATGATATTTTCTTTTTCATTGTAATAAATTTTTTGAATATGTTTTGGTCAGGTTATTAATAGAAAAATACTGAAAAACTTATTTTCCACCTACAAACCATTTTAATTAATGATATACATTATGTTGAGCTAAAAAGTGATTTATCTCGATAATAAAATACAAGAATTTTATCCTCATTGATATTTTACAAACTACATATCTTGGGAAAAGCCACAGAAATTTTATTTGATAAAAGAACACAATAGATGTTAAAAAAAGAAATAAGAACACTTTACTGGAAGGAAGGAGGAGTCTCCACAACTGAGGACTTGCAGGTGTAAGTGACAATTAGAGACATGCCTGGTCCAGTTAGGGCATGCAAAGTCCTCTCATGCCTAGAGGGATGATGTAGCATTATATTTAGTTCCGGAAAACACCAAGAGAGTTCGCTGCCATAAGTATAAATATATTGTTGCAGATATGCTACACTTTGCACTAAAGGATTAACTATATTTGCGGAAGATTGTTTAAAAGGAGTAAAACTAAACTATTTTTAAAGCCACTTGGAATCAACATACAAGACTAAATAAACAAAAAATGGCCCGTCGATATAGGCAGCTCTAACATTTACTAGAAAAACGTTCAAAGCTTCCAATACATTACAAGAGACTCATTTACAAGACAGTTATTAGACCTTGAGGTTTGGGGCTCCACTAAACCAGTCAATTCTTCTCGTATCCAATCCTTACACTCCGAAATCCTTCGAAAAAATCTTAATACTCCTTACTTTGTCACAAATAAACTTATCCATAAAGGCCTTATTGTTCCATATATTGCTGATTTTGCCCAAACCAGATACCAATCCTTTCATAGCAAACTGCTCTTCCACACGTATCCATTAGTCTCCTAACCCACCGAGGCGTCTGAAAAACGTATGGCCAAGAGACCTTCTGGGTCAGAAATTTTATTGAAGTGCTACTAGTGAGTAGCTCTTTAAAAGTGATTTACATTTCATTATCATTTCCTCAAATTTACTTGATAAATATGGCATACAGTTGTAAATATCAATAAATTACTATTTAAAAAAAATCAATAAAGAAGGTGAGGGAAGCAGCTTTACGAATAGGAGTAGGTAGGGAATTCCAAAAGGAAGTAGCACGAGTGTTGAATGATTTATTAAAGGAAACAGTTTTATGTTAGGGGGTATACAGGTTAAAAATTAAGGGACCTTGTGTTTAGGAGGTGGATAGAGGAACGATAGTTTTTAGGTCAAGAATATACTGAGATTTTTTTAGTTTTCAGATATTTAAATAGGAAGATACCTAGAAAGTATTGTCTTCGGAAATTCGGAAAAAAACAACACTAGCTCAGAATATCGGCAAGAAACGCGTGACCCCCTGGAGATGCCGAAGATAAATCTAATGAAACAGTTCATCACTCTCCTCAGCTATATCTTGAGATCACCAGACCGTCCTACACTAGAAGTTGACGGGTACTTAAGGAATCACAAATTTTTTAGAGCTATGATTTAGATGGATTGAGATTTGGGTGACATGGTAGTTTCAGAATTGGCGTTGATCAAAGACAACTCCTACATTTTTGATTGAGTTTTGGAACTGAATGGGAAGGTTATCGAAGTAAAGCAATGGATAGTAAGGAAGGGTTTTGAACAAATGAGAACAGTATTCTGGTTACCTGGTTACAGTAAGACCTATTTAGACACAGTGTTAAACACTGGGGTATCACCACTAAACCATTTAATTCATCTTGTATCCAATCCTTACAATACTTTGAAAACTACCCCATTATCCTTACGTTGTCATGAACAAACTTATCCATAAAGATCTGAATGTATCATATGTTACTGATTTAGCCCAAACCAGATAATTATCCTTTCACAGTATACTCTATAGCCATTCAAATACACTAGTACCTCAACTTGCTCCCCATTCTATTCCAGATAACCCTCCGATGCATCCGAAACATTTTCTAAATTTGAACTTTTATTAAAGTGTTACCAATGGGTAGTTCTTTACAAACAACTAACACGTCATAATGAGCAATACTTTTACATTAACTAGATGTATTTTTATTTTATTGAAAAAAAGTTGTAATTTTCAATAACATTCAATAAGCAGAGCAATTAAAAAGTTGAATCCTGGCAATTACCTGCGTTCTCATAATACTGTATCCAATCAGCATATCGGTTATTGAAGAAAAGATAACTAAGTTTTTATTACCTCAATCGAATATAGATAGCTATACAATTCGAATTGTAATGAACCCAGAAATTGATAACAAAACATATTCAGTATTTGTTCTAGTTAAATCTACTTCCTGATAAATGGAAAATATCTTTGAAATTAGTTGAGGTACGCATAATGGTGTACAAGAATCAATACAGCTAAAATTGATGAATTACACGTCCCATCTGTTCGAATATTTTTTTCAACGTCGACTTTTGAATGTTAAACATTCATCATCAGTTCTTAAAATAGACCGAAATTCTAAATATCATCACTTTGATATACAGATGGTAACCATTAATTTTGAAAATGTAAGACAAAAAATCAAATCTGTTGACATTCACCGGAAGGATGCTAAGAAGAGTGGCTTCTTGAGGCTATCGGTTCCTTGACTAAACTGAGGAGAAATAAAAAGAAAGTTAGAGGGTATTCAGCTAAATAGACAATTCCACGTTGAATAAGGTTTTGAGGGATACGCCTTATCTGAAGCAAAACTACAATAAACTTAAATAAATTACTGTATAAATACGAAACTTCACAATTTACTTTCTTTTTTTTTTATACTCTTTATTTATTTAACTAGAGTTATTTATAATCCTGATATGTTTTACCTGTCCTGGTTAAAGTATATGAAGTCGTACACAGCTAAAACAGATGAAACATTAAGCGCGAAAATGAAAAAAAATAATTGTGTTAAATATTTTGCCTGTCAGTGTACTTGTGAACTTATAGCCACCTATATTTTGCCCATTAGTGATGTGTATGGTAATTTTTACTCCATACAATTAATTTTGAAATAAAATAATTTTCTGTTTTGTATAGCGTTTATTGATTTTGTTGTATATTTATGATCTATTGCTTAAAGTATCGTTGTCTGAGATGATTACTTGTCTTCTTTATCTATTTGTGTATGATTAGGGATGTAGTTCTAGAATGAAATTTCTGCTAATTTCAAATATATTTGTAAGCATGTAAGAATATTGTGAAATCAAGACATTAATTTTCAGTTATAACCGTAAGGTATGTAATGTAATACATAATGCACACTTAGACTACAAAGGGTTTCATAGACAGTGATTTATGTTTCTTTATTAAATCGGTTATGTTTGATGGATGAATACAGTTATGATGATATTCCTTATATGAGAAAAAAAGATAAATCTGAGAGGAAATCAGATCCATTAAACATCAAAAAGTTCATTTCATCTCCCAACAATATTTTACAAAATGAATGATCATTTCGATGCATAGAAAATACATGCATTTCATGAGCGAAATTGATAAACAGCCCCCGAATCCAGATGTTGTGCCTGCAAGATCTAAATCGGACTGGAAGCTATGAATAATTCAATTGAGCGATATCTTTCCCCCCCCGCTAAGCGAATGTTCTTTCCACCGGAGCGAGTGAGGACGAGCTGAAGTTGCTGTTCATTCCCTGACTGGATTAGTGGAGTTTAGCTGGAATCGGGAGCTACGTGAGATGGCTGTGAGATGACGATGGCTAACTACTTGGAGTCCAGTTCTCCAGTTGGTCTCCAGGGCTCTGGAATTGACAGGAGGACCGAAACCGGGGCTATAACAAATGGAAAATGGCAATCACATTGTTCCAGACGTCTGGAGGTCGGATGGGGAGGGGGTAGTGATTTGATTCTTTTCTATCTGGTTAGTCTCTATATTGTTTATGTTTCCTGTTCTATTGACTTATATTTTTCGACTTTGTATCTTCTTTTGTGTTTACACTTGATATTTTTTATAACAATAGTACATCACAGATTATATTACAGAAAAATTATTGTTGAAAAAACACGCTTTGATAGAAAACCGAACTAAAAAGAAGAAAATAATTTTTACATTTTATTCTCAGGACCCATCTTGACCATATAAAACCTACGACTCCACTTTTTGCAAGGCACGTTCCCTTTTGGGGGGTAATTTGATTGGACCAAGTGAGAACTTTAGAATAAAGTTGTGCAATTATTGTATTGCCATTGGTGTATTGGAACGTGTGCAAATTTTCAAGTTAATCAGAGTGCTTGAAATTGATGAAAATAGCGATGAAAGATTCTGTTACATTCTGGTGAAGTTAATAAAAGCGTATTGATAAAAGAAATATTTGTTCCATTATTTTATAACATATTGTACTTTATGAAGCATAATCATGAAAACTTCCTGCCGGTACACATTATAAATATCATCTAAATAGCTGTTATCTGTTTTCTATGACATTAGGCAAAGAATAATGTGTTTCAAACTAAACTATCATATTCTTAACTTATTCGCTTAATTCAAAACTCGTCATATGATTCTTAATGCCCTTTATAATTTCACAAAATAACCAAATCATTAGAGTACAACAAATGGATCTCTTAAGGTGTGTAAACACCTACAGGTAGAATTGAAAGGCTCACCTATCGCAAGTCCACCTGTCGTATAACAAAATGTAAGAGGTTCGGCAGTTGGTTCAAAAATGTCGGAAGATGACGCTATTATTGCTGTGGTTAATTTTTTATTTATCATGGATTCAAACTATAAGCGTAATAATGATGTGTGTATTGTAAAGATTGGTTGAAAAATAGAACGAAGTTTTCAAATGTGAAACTACTAAACGAATTGCGTTTTAGTCCCAAAGATTGGCTAAATTATTTAAGGATGAATGAACAAAGTTATTTTATTCTCCTTGAAAAAGCTACCTATGCCATTGATTAAAAAAAATACATAGTTTTGAGGTTATCTATATCTGCTCATGAAAGGTTGACTGCAACTCTGAGCTACCTTGCAACTGGACTGTCATACGCATATATGATGTTTTCAACAATAAATTATTTTTCCGGGAAGGAGAGGGCTAAAGATCGGTATACACTGTAGGTATAAATGACAGGTTTACACTTTACCTGTCGATTTTTTCGAAAGGTGACAAGTCACCTGACAGTTGGTTGAACTAGCAACTATCGTTTATCTACATTCCAAGTTCGACCTGACAGATTACCTGTAAAGGGTAGACCTATCACTTATACCTAGGTAGATGTTTCCCCGCCTTTAGTTAAACTAATGATATTAAATTCTATTATTCAGCTGATTTGCAGGATGCATATAAAACTTTGAAAATACGTCAATCAGTTTGTTTTTTATCAAAACCAATGTCAATTTGCATGAACTGCTGATATGCTGGTTTTAACTTTAACGTTAAGTGGTTGACAAAGAGGTTTCATCTTAAATGATTTATTTTTGTCAATGAGGATTTTTCCTGGGATTATTTCAGATAAGTTGAATACTATCAGTTGTTAAGATTGAATCTGAGGTGTAAACCTCTCTCCCTAGTATTTGATATTTGTACGTTTTGGGTTTTTTTTTATTATTACAATAAGTAACCACAATAAGTTCTTTACGTAATTCAATTTTTTACAGTATCATACATAAATAAGAAAGTTGCGAAATAGTTTTGCTTGCTTCAATGATATTTTATCTATTCGTTTGAATAGGAATTTTTAAGAATCAACGCAATTCCTTACTTTTTCTGTAATAAAATTAATACATACATACGTCAAGTTACAAAAAATTAATTTCTTTTTAACAGAAAAAATGAAAATAACGGAACGTAATGAAAAACAGGAACTGGATAAGGACAGATTTCATTCCCCCTGATAATCCAGATGCAGCTAGAGAATATTCACAATATGTGCAATAATTTTTTTTTTTTATATATATTTCAGTTTTTGTTAATAATATATTTTTTTAATTACAGGTCAGATGTCGAGGAGATCTCCAAACGGCATACCTTTCCTCTTTGAAGACTTTAATTTGGGTACGTACTTCATATAAGTTCCCATATTAATATATTCCACAAAAATTTCATTTTTGCTACCATTATTTAATAAAGCGAGGGAGGCATTTCATCAAATGAATTTCTTTTATGAAATATCTCAAAGTGAAAGTTGAAAATCGTTATTATTTTATTCATATTATACTCGTATTTGCTAAATTTGTAAATTCTGATATAGATTCTCCTGTATTTTATTAGATTAAATGTAATCTTAAATTAAAATGTCTACGTTTTAGTTTTAAGTACAACGACGGGCATGTGCAAAATAGAATGTTTTTCTCTAAATGACCGAAATTTTAAAGGGAAACGTTAATGGAACGTTCAGGCGGATACATAACTGCAGGTATAAATGACAGGTTACCTGTAACAGGTGTACTAGCCATTACGTTGTTGGTTGCCATGACGACGCTTTGGGACAGCCAAGAATATGTATCCATGTTAAAATCTATTTCTCCCTTATTTGGGATAAACAATAGATCCCGGGAATATCTATTTATAATCTACTGCTTCTATCAAGGAAACTAATTTTTGATCCGAGCAACACCAACAGAGCTAAAAGCCCCAAATTTAAATAATATTGGCTAAACGTGTTTTTTTTTTTAAATTCAAACCAATATAGCTCCTAAACGGTTGGTTCTAGCAACAAATGCTATATAAGAAAATATATTCTCCATTACATTTCTGATATGGAAACTGTCGAAAAATGATCGTTAGATCATCACCTTCAGCCGTCAATGATTGTCAGATCTCAAAATAGTATCCTTTATTGTCCTGTAAAAAGAATAAAGAGTTTATAAAGAGTTTATTACGGAAATAAAGAGTTTCCTTAGTAAAAAACGTAATGAACAAATATTTTTTAAAGGGACAAAAATTAATTTGTCGGGGAGTTGCTAGAATAGCTGTCAAATGTCGTTAGATCCTGGCAATAACTAGTATCCTCCGGTGGCTTTGGATTTGATCCTCAAAACTAGAGCTGTTTAAGAAGTTTACTGATTCTTTTTACAAGGAAATAGACAGGATCCGTAATCATTTAGAGGTGTTAGGCCCAATTCACACAGAACGGACGTGGCGGAGACGTGGCGCGGACGTGGCGCTTTTGTCTCTTCGGACATAAAAACAACATTAATAAAATTTGATATTGGAGTTACATACATATATACCAACAATTTAATAGGGGTGAAACATCACTTTTGGGGGGGGAGAAAGAGGGGGGGGGTTAATCGGACATAAAAAAACTCGACTGATTTTCCCGAAAAACCCGCTCCCCCCAAAAAAAAAAAATTAAATCAGCGATGTTTCACCCCTATTAATTGTTGGTACATATGTATGTAACTCCAATATCAAATTTTATTAATGTTGTTTTTATGTCCGATTCACCCCTTACCCAAAAAAAGAAAGCTAACTAAAAAAAAAGAAAAAAGAAACTTGTCCCTTCTTGTACGCCACGAAAGACGGCAAAGAGACGTGGCGCGGACTTTTGTCTCTTCTGCGCCACTCCTATTAAACAAACGTTCCAATTCACACAGAACGGACGTGGCGGAGACGTGGAGCGGACTTTTTTTAATAGGACAAACGTGGAAGAGACAAAAGCGCCACGTCTCCGCCATGTCCGTTCTGCGTGAATTGGGCCTCAGAATGCAAAAAAAAAAAAAAAAAAAAAAATCGTAACTCTTCTTTGGACCTCTGGAATTCCTGGAAATGAGGCACTGGATAAAGCGGCCAAATAAGGTGATATGATGTATATCCCATCACTTCAAATATATATACCTAATGATGTAAGAAGAACAGGGTTAGGAAAAATTTGGAATCAATGTGGGTCGAAAAGTTCTAAGTTTATTAGTCAGTGGAGAATTACAAAAGAGGCCCAACTACATTGTGAAACATGTCAATCTCCAATGACTATTAAACACATAATAGGAGATTTTACTAAGATGAAACAAGCTTTTGAAAACAGTAAAATACCCCGATCCACAGAACTTACTTTAGAGGACTCGGAAAATTCCATAGACAAAATGATGAAGCTTTTATAAGAAATTGACCTACTTATATCATAAATAATGTATAATAATGTGAATACAAGGCAAAGAAAATTAATGAATTAAAATTTCAAAAGTAAGATGCAAAGGGCGTAATAATCTAGGCGTTGATCACCAGAAGAAAACCATAATTTACAATCTACAATCTACAATCTACATGGATCGGTGGAATTGAGAATCCATACTTCCATAGTTTAAGTAAAGCTTAATTTTAAACGTATTTTGGAATTTAAGTTGTCAATACAATGGTTGTGAAAATACCCTCCATAATAATAAAGGCTCCATGAATAAATGTTTACATTAAATATTAATCCGAAGCTAAATATGTGTGGGGAAGTGTAGGAGGAAAGTCGTGGAACAAGCTGAGTCCCAGTTTACGCCATTAGTAGAGCCGCCAATGGGCTTTGGAATGAGCCCTTTCTCATGTGTTGCGGATCAGCGTTTGAGTAAGTTCCGAGTTAGCGGCTATTCGAATGCTCTTGAAATCCATTTAGGAATAAAAAATATTGCCTGTTAAAAGAATTTATTGCCCCTGACTTTCTAATAATAGGATTTCCACCGGTCGAGTTAGCTCGTCCTTTCCTGGAATTTTGGATAAATAAATTGATTTTGTTGTAGATCTTGTTTCTGATTGCTCATTTCTTATTTTATTGATCAATATATATAGAGATGCAATGAAATATATTTGACTGAGCCTATGCAGCAAAATTTGTAATAATTGTCGTGACGGTACCAACATGTTTGCAATAAAAAAATAAATAAACTAGTTCTTTATTTATTTTGGGACATTAGGGGCCTTAAGAATAAAAAACAAAACAATTTACAGTAAAGACCCTTCAGACCCTAATTATTTTTTATTTCATTGGCGCGACATACGTATGTAGCGGTCCTTTCCTTGCTCAATTGCCTTTACCCAGCCGTCCCTGCTGGCAGCGCACCTGATGGATATTCCATTCTTCCTTGAATCTTCTTTCACGTTATCCATCCATTTAGACTTCGGTCTTCCTCTAAACCTAACTCCTTCCGGCTTCCTATGATAAAGTCTTCTTGCAGGTCTCGCTTCATACATTCTCAGGACGTGCCCTAACCATTTCATAAGTTGAGCTCAAGAGAACTGGGAGATAGACCATTAGCCGTGGATTGAATAAATTTCTTCAGAGCCTTAAAATGATATAATATTCTTTAGAAATAACTATCAAAATAAAAACAAAATGGAATGATATTAATGAAGAGTAACAGAATATTTGAATTCAGCTAGGGCAGAAACAAAAAAAAAATCCTTTATTTTAAACTGTTCATCTATTATATATTTGTCAAATACCACTCACTCATTTAACACGAAATCTCAGAAACCACCGAACGGTTTGGAATGAAATTCGATATGTAGCTTCCTCTAGGGCCGTAGGTGTTCGCTAAGAAAGGAATTTGAAAAAATCGGCCTGGATCGCGGCTAATTCACGAAAAATGCGATTACAATTTTTATTGGGTGAATAATTAAAGATTAATTGTCATATGGTATTGGAGATAAGCTAAGTTGAAAAATAGGTTAGATGTTTAAGCCGCACACTTTGACGACAAATTAAGTTTCTTATAGTGGTAAACAAACAAAAATACGATCGATGTCGAAACCTTATAATATTGGTACTTTTTGTGAACTCATGGTAGCTGCAGAGGTGGGCCCTTACAAGTTCGAGTTGTTTCGTGACGAGAAGCTATTAACAGACTTATGTTAAAGTAGATGTTGAAACACTTTTGTTTTCTGGTGATAACATGTAAGGCCAGTTCGATGTAGGGACAAAAAACTGATAAGAATCAGTAAGTTCTATCAAGTGTATGATTGTCTTCAGTATCGTCTCATGTTCTGCCATGGAGAAGATGGTTACAGTATTAACATCCCTCAGCGTGGCCCAAACACCAATACACCACTTAAGAAAACTGTGTCTGCAGCTGATTTTTACGTCTAAATGTTAGTGGAGCGAGGAGGTGAAGAACCTTATTTACTTTAATTTCGTAATCTCCTCAACCAATTTATGATTGATATGTTCGTAAAAATAGAAAGACTAAACTTTATTCGAAATGATCAAAAAAGTCGAGAAGTGGAGACTACATTCACTTAAAGTTTGCCGTAAGAAAAGCTGATGATCTGTTTCGGTGCTGGGTAAGATGGTAATGCTGCCTCGAAGCTTCACTAGAGGACTATCAAAATAATATAAAATTAACTTTTACAAATTGTTAAATTTACTTATTGAAATTATTTTAAGAATAGAATTCTTTAGGTTTATTTAAGTAATAATAATTATCAACGTTAAGCTTAACCTTTACTAATTTAAGTTGTCCTTCATCCTAATGATATTAAACCGTAGCGGAGCAGGGTACTTTCAGCTAGTATTTTATATAACTAAAAACTAGTTATTATAGTTTTAGTGGAAATATATGCCTGATGGATAGTTAAAGAAGTGATATTTGAAATTAGAAAGTGTATTTTAATAGTGAATGGTGAAAGGGACGGAGTTCTATAGAGATGATCGAAAAGAAAGAGCTGTCGAAAGCAGCTAATCCATGAGCAGGGTATACAAATCTGAATGGCAAAAACGGGTTTGACTGGGTCACCTGTGGTGTAGTGGTTAGCATAGCAACCTACTAAACCCAAGATCGCGGGTTCGCAGCCCGGCAGATGACCTTAGGATTTTTTAAAGGGAGTAAAAAATCCTTAGCTATGCCGTCCTTCGGAAGGGACGAAAAATGGGGGTCCCGAGCCTGTGCGATGTCAGGTACTCGTTAAAGATCCCTATCCTAATTATACCTGGATAGGCAAAATTTAAGACTCCCACCGTAGCATCGTCCGATTAGCCATAGCAGCATAAAGTGACGTTAAACGAAATAAACAAACAAACGGGTTTGACTGGTAAAACTGAAGGTTTGAGCTGAGTTCAGAAATATAAGGTAGATGATGGGACTGGAGGATTTAGTATAGAAATGATGCCAGAAAACACTGGTGACCATAGGAAAGGAAGAGCAACTTTAACTCCGCATGAAATTGTGAAAGGTGGGTGTCCTCGGGATTCTGGAAATAAAACGAATGAAGCAGTTAACCCTTTAGCAGGCGATGTATCCTGGAGGAAACACATATTTAATGCCTTCTGCTCAATAATTGACGGTATGTCCGACGCATTATCCTACTCATTATTGTTTAATATCCTTTATTTGACCTGGAATTTCATGATACATGAATGGGGGTTAGCGTGGCTATAGCCGTCCAAACAGAAAAAAAAAAAAGAAGAAGAAAAGTATTCAAAAACCCCTGGCCCGCCCGTTAAAGGATTAAGTTGTGTATTGAGGCTGGCCTCAAGATCCTCAGAATCACCAAACAGAAAAGGAGAAGGTAGCAACTGTAATTGAGCCGCTTTAGAATTACGATAGTACAGCGGGAAATTTCGGATACGTGTTTTTTCGGAAGAAATAAATGATAAATATGAGTGTAAAAAAGCATTTGGTATGGTGCTTATAAAAAAACATTATTACTTAGGAAATGTATTAGCAAACAGCAAATTTGATTTATTATCTACAACTAATTGACTGCACATCATCTTTATATTTAATATCAAGCAAAAATAATAATTAATAATAATTATGGAGTAAATAAATAATGTACGGTTGAAGGGAAAAAGAGTCGAACAACGAAAGATATTTTTCAACATTGAAACGAAATAATTTTTCAAGGAAAAAAAAAGTATAGCCAATTGAAAATTGTTCTAATACTACACATAAACTAAGTAACACATTTAAAACATTTTGTCACTTTCTTCTATTGATTTGGCAATAAACGTGATTCTGATTTATTATATTTTACTTATATTTTTTTTTTGAGTGAATTAAGTCAATTACAGATTTACTATACCTAATATCCGAAATATAATTATTACTAATTACTTTCAAAACAAATTTACTTAAAACCCCTAAAATTCATTACAATCTTCATGCATAAACTTTGCTCTACGACTAAGCGCCACGGTTATGATTCATTTTGAAGTTTCCTTATTGCTTCGATGCATTGTCTCGATATTAAACCATGAAGTCAATCAAAACTTTCACGTGTAAGTAATTTATAATAATTTTCAGGGCCGTTAATGTTAAGCTTAAAAGTAATATCTGAAATCTTAGCTTAAATAAGTTTTAGTGTAATGATACATCTAAAAATAATCCTGTAGTTTCCTTATTAAGGAATGAGTTATAAAATCGAAAGATCAAATTTGAGTCCAGTTTTAGGCAGTGAATAGTTCTAGGGTAGTCTGACCAATCATAGAAGTATTCAATATGATCGTAACTAAGAATAATTTATTTTAATATTTTTAGTTTTTAAACTTATGCGACCTCTTTGAATATGGAGTTTTGTCTATTTTATATTCAATTTAGAAACTTTTCTTTGTACTGTTTTAGAACTAATAGTTTTTTTTTTTTTTTTTTGTTTCTTTATTCACACTTGTCTATTAGTGAATCTGTTCAGCGAATGCAACTCCTTTTTAGGTTCTCTCCATCCTCTATGCAGTATATACAACTGACATCCCGACTCATCCTACCAACGTCCTCAGCACGTACGCCGCTGACATGTTTGTTATCAGTAAATAATGATCGTTTGATTGCATCTCAATCAATCCAATCTCATATCATATGAATGAAAGCTTTATGAATCATGTCAAAAATGGAGAATCACAATGGATCCAAATAAATCCCATCAAATAAACTTCACTTTTCGTTGTACACCAACGACTTTCTGTCCTGCAGCATAGTTCAATAATATCCCACTGATCCCTGTTAAAGAGATCCGCTACCTAGAGCTACATCTCGACAAACGTCTTATTTGGAATCTATATACGAGACTTAAAAGACAAGAAACTGCTCCTCTTTTTCACTACTTCAGCATTTATTAGATAAGTGTTTAAAGCTCCCATTTAATCACAAAATACGTAGTTGCACAACAGTAATTAGACTCATTTGGACACACAGAGTTGAGCTTTGGGGCTCCACTAAACCTTCCAATTCTTCTCGTATCAAATCCTTCCATGACAAGCTAGTTACCCACTCGGATCCACTGGTCTCTCAACATGCCTCTTGTTCGGTTCCAGATAATCCTCCTTAAAAGACTTATTGCATAATCGAAAATGTATAGGCAATATTATTGATAAATGTTAATGAATAAAAGAAAAGGGAAAGTAATTAATTGGTAAAAAAAGTATTTCTTAATCCAGAAACTTGAACTACAATAATCTGCTCATTTTTTCTTCTACTCCAACATTCATCAGACAAACGTTCAAAGCTCCCAATCAATCACAAAATACTTAATTACATTACAGTAATTAAACCAATTCGGACATACATTGAGCTTTGGGGCTCTATTAAACCTCTTAATTCTTTTCGTATCCAATCCTTTTATGTCACAAATAAACTTACCCATAACGATCTAAATGGCCCAAAACAACAAGCTAGTTACCCACTCGAATCCACTTGTCTCCCAAATAACTTCTCGCACTTCAAAATTACTTTCTATTATAGAATATTTATTGAAGTGCTATTAATGCTTAGTTCTTTACAAGTCATTGTAATTCGCACAATTGTTTGTTGTATTCAGTTGTAAATATCAATAAAATATAAATATTAAAAAATAAAATGACTATAATTAGAAAAGGAGACTTCCTATTACGTATATAAATGCTTCATATATGTTTATTTTAAAAACATAAATACATATATTTACATTACTAAATTATTTAAGAGGCAGGCTGAAGTGAGTTATTTAACGGCTTTATAAACAGGTGGAGATGAAGTTCTTAACAAGTGCAGTTAAAACGAGCCCCAGCTAGCGAATATTGCACAAAGTGCCTCGCTTTAGTCTAGGGCAAGATTTAAGTAATTAAAGGGTGCAGTAAACCATGTTATTTTCTTAATTGCTAATTTGCACTTTTTTATTTTTTAATATTATATTAGTCTCTTTATCCAAAGGGAATGAACCTATTCTGATAAACAATATTTTACAAAGTTATAAGAATTATTATTAAATAAAAAATAGATTTATTAATGGACAGATAACAAGTATATTTCAGTTTATTAAACTCAAATATAATGATTTTCGTAATATTAATAATGAATTTGTATAAAAATATTAACGTTTTTCTTATATTATGTATGCTAATAACTATTCTAAATTAATTTAAGATTATTTTAAAATAATTGTTTTCTCATTTTCAACATTTAAAAGTTATAATTATAATATTATGTTTTAAAATAGTATTTAGATTAATTTTTTAATTGTATGCTTTAGTTATAACCGTCATTTGTTAGAACCAAAACCTAAAAACATGTGCGTGTGACGCCACACTAGTATAATAATTAATACAATATGGATCCAGGCCTCAGGTAAAGTGTATCTTGGTGCGAAATTTGATTTGAAAAATATTGTAGCGGCCAACACTGAGTGGTGCAGGTTATCGGATGTATTTTTTTTCCACTTTAATTTTATAGATACTATAGATAATTAACATGTCAGACCATGAGGGAGGACAGCACCCAGCGGTACGTACTCCTGACATGGAACATGATATTTAATCAGTTTTAACGGAGTAGATCCCTCAACTAACTCCTTTTTAGTCTCCTTTTGGGTATTATCTGGCAAGCTTCTGGTGGTCATAATTTGTGTTAAATTATTGATATGTCCGTGAAGTTTGTTGTGAAGTCTTTTATATAAAGTCTGGATGTGATCTTGTACCATGGGTATGTATAAGTCTGTGTGTAAAGTTTTGTTATTGGCATACCAGGGTGATTGTGTAAATGAGTCTTAAAGTTTTTGACTGGAAAGTCTGTATTTTTAGAATGTGTGTCTTTTTAGCTGTTCCGTAAATTTGTGAGGCGTACGTCTATAGAGGTTTTAATAAGTAAGTATAAGTATTTAGTCTTTGTGTCATTTTAAATTTATTTAAATTTCGTTTATGTAGAAGTGGATATAAAAGTCTCTGTCCTTTTTTAAGGCTTAGGCGTTTCTGTTTCACATGTGGGCCCCATGTCATCCTTCTGTCGAACATTAGTCCTAGGTATTGAACAGTGTCAGTCTGTTTAAATGGAACATTATTAAGGGAAACGATGGGGCGTGTATTATGTCGAAATGCAAAATTGATATGCGTTGATTTGTCGCTATTTGTTGAAACAGTCTTGTAATTGTTGTGAATAGTGTTGGAGAGTCAGTGACGCCTGATTGTCGTCTGAGTGTCTAGTCGGAATTGCAGTATCGTCTGCGTATGTTGCTATTATCGTGTTAAGGTAAGTGGGTATGTCGTGTGTGTAAATAATGTATAGCAGAGGCGGAAGAACCGATCCCTGCTATACTCCAACCCTAATTGGTCGTACAGGAGAGGTAAACGAGCCTTGTCGAACAGAGAAAAATTGGTCGGAAAGAAAGTCTATTGTGCCAAACTCTGTCGAATACTTGAGCTACATCCAGGAATACCCCAGTAGCGTATAATTTTTTCTCCATTGCAACTGAAATGTAGCCTGCGACTCTGTGAAGCTGGTGTATTGTTGAGTTAGTGAACAAAATCCAAACTGGTGTTCAGGTAGTATATCTTTGTTTTTTAGTATGTCTAGAATTTGTCTATACAGTAATTTTTGAGCAAATTGGAAGTAAACTGATGGGTCTGTACGATGAAGGAGAGTTAGCGTTTTTTTTGGTTTTTGTAACCTTAATACGTGTGAATATTTCCATTGGAATAGGAATTTAGTTGTCCTGGGTATTGCATTAAAGAATGTTGTAAGAAATACCGTAGCTTTTCTGGGCATATGCTGGAGTAGCTCAACAGTAATCAAGTCATGTCTTGATGTCATGCTTTTTTTTTGTGGATAATTTATTAGATGTATTTTTAATTTATAATTATTTTTATTTAGAGGTTTTATGTAATTTTAATTTTTATAAAATGCAGTGGCAAATCCAGGAGAAACCTCACTCCAGTTGATACCTATAACCATTATTATTACTGTTACCTTTTTTTCTCTTGTGCTCTATTGTGTTCTAATAATTGTGTTATTGATTTATTGACTCTGCCTTTCATAAGGATATTACTCTCGGACTTTCGATTTTGTTTTGTAATAAAGAGGGAATCCAAATTGTACTTTTTATAGAGATCGCGGATATTTTCCTCAAATCATCGTTGAGTATGAAGTTTACCATGAAGGGATTGGTGGGTCATTCTCATAGCCTCAGCTTAAATTAAAAAAAAAAATTATATTTTTAAAGTTGCTTAAATTTTTATTATTTTTGAGTTTTCTATTATAATATACCTTCGATTTATTGAATTTCCAGGTGGGGCCGATTTCTTTTTTCTTTTTACCACTCTTATGAAGCATTTTATAGAGCTTTTCATAGAAACGCTCTTGACCGTTACTCTTTCTTTAAACATTTTTTTTTCGTATTAAAAAATTATTAATGTCCTCAAATGGATAAAACTAAATAAATAAAATAATAAAATTTATTATTGATACATAAAAAATTAAAGTAATAAAAAAATTGTGATCAATTCTGAAAGAATTTTACAAAAAAACAGTTTAGTTGTTCAACTATTTTATTGAATGAGATTAAATGTTTAATATTTCTTTTTAAGGCATAACTCTATGTGCATGTCCAACTGAGGGTCGGTATGGACGTGTACTTATTACTATGAGAGGGAAATCACAGTTATCCTGAAGATGGATCAATGTTCTACAAAACTTCTTTTTTTTTTTTCTTTTTTCTTTTTTTCTCTCTCTTTTTTCTTTTTTTTTTTTTTCTCTTTTTTTCTCTTTTTTTTTTTCTCTTTTTTTCTTTTTTTTTTCTCTTTTTTTTTTTTTCCCCCCCCTTTTTTTTTTCCTTTTTTTTTTTTTTTTTTTTCTTTTTTCCTTTTTTTTTTTTTCCCTTTTTTTTTTTTTTTCATTTTTTTCTTTCTTTTTTTTTTTTTTTTTTTCCTTTCCCCCCTCCCCCTACCTTGCCTTTTCAGGCACTCGGTGTTTTGACGGCAGCAGGTTCAACATGTACTCCGAAACTTGTTGAAGAAAGTAAAAGATAAATAGGAGTAATGCCATAAAAAGAAATATTAAGGTTTAGTTGTTTTTAAATCTGACCCCCCCCCCCCCCCCCAAAAAAAAAAAACTTAAATTAATGATGATTCACCCTTATAAAAGTGTTGGTAAATAGGTATATAGCTCTAATATAAAATTTTACGAAATTCGATTAAGTCGTTTGTAAGTGTAAATCCCCCCCCCCAAAAAAAAGAAACTTAAATTAATGATGTTTCACCCTTATGAAAGTGTTAGGAAATAGGTTTATAACTCTGATATAAAATTTGACGAAAATCGGTTGTTGTTTCGAAGTCCGATTCCGCTCCCCCTCAACCCCCCGTCAAAAAGAAACTCAATTCAGTGATGTTTCATACGTATAAAGTGTTAAAAAATACGAATCATTTTAAAAACACGTGACGGTCGTCAGTATGAAAAAGTACGAGGAAGAAAACTTACCCTGTATTGATGCAAATCTTAGAAAATACACCAAAAAATCACTTATGAAGATAACCTCACTAATTAAGAATGGCCCAGGTATCTTTTTTGGGCCAAATCAGCTACATATGGAACATTAAGATAGGTTTAATTGTGACGTAATTAGATTGAGGATTTTACTAAAACATTTTGGATTATAAGGATTGGATGCGAGAAGAATTTGAAGGTTTAGTGGAGCTTCAAAGCTCAACTTCGTATGTCCAAGTGGGCCTAATTATTGTCATGTAAATAAGTTTTTATAATTTATTGGGAGCTCTGAACGCTTGTAGTAAATGTTATAATAGTCGGATACGCCGTGTGGTTTTTGTCTTTTAATTTTGGTATGAGAATAAATTATTTTTTTTATTTTATCAATTTATTGAAATTAACAACTGTAAAAAATATATATATATCAGCTAAATGTGTTGTTAAGTACTACAATAACATTACAAAACTTGAAAAGAACTACTCATCAGAAGCATTTCAAAAAAATTCGGTACTAGAAGGTCTCTGGGCCATCTTCTTTTCAGACGCCTCGGAGGATTATCGGGAATGGTGTGGGAAGCAAGTTGGGAAATTAGGGCATTCGAGTGGTTATGAAGCTTACTATGAAAGGATAGATATTTGGTTTTGGCTAAATCAGCAACACAAGGAACATTAAGAGGTTTATGGATAAGCTTATTGGCGACAAAGTAAGGTGCATTGAAGATTTTTCAAAGGATTTTAGATTGTAAGGATTTGATGCGAGATGAATTGGATGGTTTAGTGGAGCCCCAAAGCTCAACTCCGCACGTCCAAATAAGTCTAATCACTGTCATGTATGTGAGTCTTTTGTTATTAATTGAGAGCTTTAAATGCTTTTAGTAAATGTTGGAGTGGTCGGAAACGTCGTGTGGTTTTTCGTCTTTCGTCGGTATGAGAATAAAGTTAAAGAAAAAAAAAATATATATATATATTGGATATATATATATATATATATATATATATATATATATATATATATATATATATCCTTTAAATCGTTTTAAGATAATTAAATAGACTGTACAACTAAATAAATCTAATTTGATTAATGGTACTGAGAACAGTAATAAGAGATTTTTAAAACTGATTAAATCTAAGTAACTAAGTACAGTTAATAGGTGCTAATTCATTCTCTCGGCGATTCAGTTTATGGCCGAAGGTGACACTGCCTTTCCGGAATTATGCCCCATAAAGTAGATCATAAAAATTTTATCGGCAACAGTTGAACTGAATCCTTTATGTCAGAAAACTCCTTTGACAAATATGTCCACTCCGTCACGTCAATAAAATCCACAGTCCCTTTTCTTTTTTTAAAAAAGAACATAAGTTTTTATAATTTATTAAAACAGAATCCGACGGAAGTATACTACTGAACTGTTTATAAGAATCCTTCTAAGGACAAACAGAGCTCTTTGTAGCCGTAACTCGTTGTGAGTCGTAACTGCTGATTTTCATTTCCACGGCAAATCGGCTCTTACTAAGCTACTTCCGAGGGCCTCCTTCATTTTACTGCTATTTCGAATTGCTTCAATTTTTAGGCCCTTTTTCTCATCTTTAAAACCGTGAATTGAATATTTAGAATTTCATTTCATGACTTACCCTAACTCATTACTGTTACTTAATTTATTTTTATTATAACTGATTCAGCTAAATTCAAAATATTAAAATATTTTCTATAATTGGTGCTGACGAAGTAAGGGAATCTCAGGATGAATAACGAATTAATAATTCTTAAACCAGTTGTGAAAATGAACAATCGCCTATTGGTTTTGTGCAAAAATCATGCAGGTTTTTATATGTGGTAAAAAAACATACTTTTGTGTGGTTTATAATATTGATTGTTCAACACTTACATCTCTCGCCCGAGTAATTTTACGATGTTTTTTTTTTCTACAAAAGCTCTCAGATGGTGGTGATCAACAGCAGAAGGCCTTCGTTGGCTTCGAGATCAAAATATCCAAAATGTTTAAAACCATCGCTACACTATACATTCACTGATGATTCTTATAAAGCAAATAACATTGATGTTACGCGCGGTTTGGGCCGCAATTTTTGACATAAATTTCCTTACTCTTTACTTTTTTTAAATGTATCAAAATCTAATAGTTTTTCTACTGGACTATCTTAATGTGAATTTTTTTTTTTTTTTAATTTGTTAACATTCCACCGGGCGCTCCTATTTCCGTAACACGAGCGGTCGCGCGTTGTACAAAGAACAACACCCTGTTTTTTTATCCGTTTTTGTCCAAATCTATTAAATCAAATATTTTGACCATTCTACATTTAAAGTAGAATATATGTACAGTATAATACCTGAGATAATAATTTTTTAAACGTAAAATAAAATATTTGAGCCTTGGGGCTCCACCAAACCATCTAACTCATCTCGTATCCAATCCTTGCAATCCAAAATACTTCGAAAAATCCTTAATGCTCCCTACTTTGTCACATATAAACTTATCCATAAAGACCTCAATGTTCCATATGTTGCTGATTTAGCCCAAACCAGATACCTATCCTTTTATAGTAAACTCCATAACCATTCAAATACACTAGTCTCTCAACTTGCTTCCTATTCTATTCCTGATAACCCTCTGAGGCGTCTGAAAAGAAGATGGCCTCGGGACCTTCTCAAATAGAACTTTTATTGAAGTGCTACCAATCGGTAGTTGCTTCACAAGCAATTGCCATTTTATTATTATTTTTTGTCAGTATCACATTTACTGGATGTATGTTTTTATGTATAAAAAAATAAAATACGTTAATGATTGGTTTATTAAAAAAAAGTTTATAGCTAGTTAAATTTTTATTTACAATATCGCAGTGAAATATAATTATTTCTAGGTCTAAAATGGTTGTTTCTATAAACAATTTTTTTTTTAGAAATGATTTTTACAAATAAAATGTAGATACCCCCAGGCTACTCCTCTCCCCCCCCCCCCCCCCCCCCCGCGTTATGTCCATCATTACCCTCAACATAGATTTCTGTATCATTATCTAGAACATTTTCTATTTCTTCTTCACTCAAATCCAAATTTGTATTTGATTATCTGGGTTTTTTTCTTTCTCGTCTAGCTCCTGCGAAATTCGAGGAATATCTTCCAATTTTATATGCTTTCACTTAATGAAAACATTCCGAATAATTAATACTTCGCTCAATAACTTAAACAAAAATTAAAATGGAAAAGTATCCTACTTAAATTATATAAAAGTCAGCTGATTGCCGGTAAAGAGACGAGAGAAAAACAAAACGAGAGCGGTCGCTAACAGTAATTTGTGCAACACTGAGGAATAAATATCTTTCAATTAGGAAACTATTCCTCCAATCACAGTAGAAAATTACTGGCGGCAAAAAGAGGAGTATTTTGAGGAATAGCTAAAGCCAATTTTCCGGGAAGCTCATCGGAAGCGAGGGAAAGAGAAAAGAAGTTGGGTGTTGTACAAAATAAAACGGCGCACCCGGTGGAAGGTTAAACACATTAAAATCCGGCATATACAAAATAAGGCCGTGGACCAGCTGTGAAAAAATTTTCAAAAATGGCTGGTTTTGGAATTCTTTGTTTCAAATAGACTGAACTCAAAAATAATCCTGATTAGTTCGAAACCCCATCTTAATACCCATTTTTAGTATCTATTGCTTCACCTAAAAAAAGTCCAATTAATTTTTAAAATTTCACTAATATCCTTGGAGTAACTTTAAATAAATATACCTCTTGGAATAAATATATTTCTCATTTCACTATGATATCCATTTCAATACTCTAATAATTCGGTGATTTATCCTCCACTAAGTACCCGACAACTTCTAGTTTCTTGTTTTTCGCAATTCGACTAAGGAAGCGTGGTGTATGGATGACTTTCCTACGACTCCATGTCTGGTGAGTCGAAATGATGCGTATGAGACTGATTCCTACTAAATTACTGAACCCTAGATTCTTCATAGGGCGATATTTCTAGGAAACCTAGATAATAATAATAATAATAATAATGAAGTTCTTTATTTATTCTGGGACCTTAAGTCCCTTAAGAATAAAAAATAATGTACAATCAAGGGCCTTCAGAGCCTTAAAATAAAATAATATTTACATAACAAAGTAACAGATAATAATAATAATACTAAAAAAAATTTTTTAAAAAAGAAGAAAAAAAAAAAAAGAGCAGAAAGAAGATATTAATAAAAAAAGTAACAGAAAATTTATATTATTTTTTTACGAAAAAAAAAAAAAGATTTCTTAAATATAAACTGTTTATAATTATAGTTTATAGTTTATAACAACTAGAAAGTGGCTATTGGCAGTTTTTGGAGGACAGGATCTGGGTGGATAGTAAGTGGTTAAAGAAGTGGTATTTGAAAGTAGAAAGGTTAATTGAATGACGAACGTTGAGAGGGATAAGATAAGACTTAGATAATCGTAAGTTAAATAAATTAGGAAATTAAAAATGTATAGTTTAGTGCAGTAGAGAACATTTTTTTAAAGTCATTGAATAGGGAAATAGATAGATTAAAAATGCGTTTTTATATTTATCTAATTAGGGTTGATGAATTAATTGCCACTTCTATTAGAATTATTTAATTTGAAATTTAGTTTCGAATTTTAAAAACATTTACATTGAATTTTATTATGATATAATTAATCAAATTGTATTGATCCTTCTATAACACCATGCGTCCTCCAGGTAGTTATGTCTATCTATATTTATTTTGTTTTTTCTATAGTTGCTCAATATGTATAATATCAAAAATGTAAGTGGGTACAATTTGTTCAATTTTAAAACAAACAACAATTTCTTTAAAGGGATAGAGTTAAATATTAAGATATCCGTCTTTAAAAATATTTTCATTAAACTGTATCGAAAACATTTGTTTTCAATACCCGGTTTGGGCATGCAAAATGTCTCTGTTCCGTCCTAGGATGCTAAGTGAAACAGTTGAATAAACAGATGTTTTGAAGAACTCCCTTTTGTTTACTTAGGTTATTGAGCGAATTCAGTTCATAGTCACTCTATTTTTACTGTTTCAAAACAATGTTGGAAGCTCAAGATTATTTGAAATATCGCGTTATCTTAGGACAGAAAGCAACAGAAGAACTACTACCGGCTAAAACCCGTGCTAAATATGAAATGTGATACAATTTTTATCACTGGTTGAAAAGAAGAAATGTTGGTGTTGTTTATGATGATCTCTTGCTCGTTTAGCTGTAGAGAAAGCAAAAATCTTAAAGCCACCTAATTTTTAGGTCAAAGTTAACATTTAATATAAACAGCTGTTTATTATATGGTAAAGAATAAATTATAACGGAAATAACCATTTTTTTTCTTGTTGTTTTTAATGAAAAGTAATTTTCATATCTTACAAAAAGTGGTTGAATTTCTACGCTCGGGTACGCCTAGCTCGTAAAACTCAACGTCACACCGAAAACGTCCACTTTGCGTCCTAGTAATGGAAATAACTATTCTCTATATCTGGCATATTTAAAATGAGCATCCATCAGTTGCGTTGTGGTTATCGTTAAGAGACAAGGTGTCCCAGATTTATTAAAAGTTTATTATATTTATTCTTATCTGTAATATTCTTGTGAATTGGTATAATATTTGACGGCTGTTATTTATGTATATACTAAATACAGAATTTTCACTCAGCAAGGAATATCAAATGTTCATTCAACCATTGAAGTACAGAGTCTGGAGAATAAAAAAAAAAACTTTTATAATAAAATCTGATTCCGCGCTCGGTAGTTTCAACTTAAGGCGACCCTACCATTCTTTCGCTTGGAAACAAAACTCACGTTCCAATGGACGGCTAGTCGGGGGGAAAGATTTTCCTTTCGAACCAGTAAAACAAAATAGCGGCTTTCTTAAAACAAACTCGACCGTTTATAAGAATTTCATGAACTCGGCCCATAAGAGAAAATAAGAAATTACTGGGCAGCGGAAGGAGAACCGGATGATCCGGGAAACATGAGCGGCATGAATTATTAAAGGAGTTGTTCCGATCTCGGGTCGAAGCCTGATGACCATTTTAACTTAAAGCTAAAGATGGCGAAGGTAAAGGTAAAGAGGGTGAAGACTTATTTAGGTGGGAGCTGGCTTTAATATTGATATGGACCCTTGAGCCGATTCAAAGCCTTTATAGGAAATCGTTGGGGTGAAAATTTTATTGACGGCATTACGCCGTACAACAAAGCGCCCTTCTCGTGCAACATTTATGGATTAAGTGAATGGGGGGTCCGCCTTCTCCTGTAATAATTTCTTTGTTGGTTCAATCCTGTCTCGGCCGGCGAGGTGGGGGCATCTATTAGGGCCAGGTGTTCAAAAATTAATCACCAGGTAGCCTATTTCTTGTTTATTATAAGTGTTCTCAACAGGTAGCGTCCGTAATAACTTGTATCAGTATTATGGAAAGGTACGGCTGGTTTTTTTTGTTAATTCTATTAAATACAGTAAATAACCACAAAGTAGGTGTAATATGGAGAGGAACGGTGACAAGTTTGTGAAAAGCCTACATATTGGCCAAAAAAAAAATTGTTATAAAGTTGGTTGTTGAAAGGGATCCGTCAATAAAATTATAAAATAAACATTGTTAAAATAAAAAGACATACTTTTTTTTTATTTTTTATTTTGTCAATGTTTCAGCCATATCTCTGATAGTTATGATCAGAATATACGAAAACATTATCTCAGTTTAGATCGAGGATCGAAGGAAGGAAACATGGTACATGTTTTTCGAATAGGTATATATTTACATTCAGGTAGGATCAGTATTTTTTTTTACAATCATTTTTCGGTTATAAATAATATAGGTTTATTATAAGTAAATTAAGAATTGTAGTTTTTACCGTTCTCCTTTCACAATTAGAATTAGTTTTTATCCTAAAGGAAGCTGTTTTAAGATGGCCGAATTTAACGATTTTATTAGTTTTTCTTCCTTAAGGATAAAATGTTTAAATATTTAGTTATTTATTTATTTATTCGAAAGATAACTTCCGCCATTGTTGTCCTTATATGGATACAATTTATTAATATTAGAATATTTGACGATTTTAAGATGGCGGAAGGATATATCGCCATTGTTGTACTAATAAGGATGCTGTTTTTAAATATTTCACGATTTTAAGATTATAAGATGGCGGAAAGATATTCCGTCGTTGATAACGCATTGATTATTAAATGATCTAATATTAAAACCTAGATTATGAAAATTAGGAAGCGAAGATATTTAAGGTTTCTATTTTAACATAAACCAAACTATATCTATGAAAATGTTCTGATACCAAGATCTAGCTTGTGAGTTTACGCAATTGAGAGAGAGAGAAAACAAGTCGGGTGTTGTACAAAATACAACGGCGCGACCGGTGGATTGTTAATTAATTATATAAATTTTTGTTAATAATGAGTCACACTATACCCTAGTGTGACCTTAATGCGATAATGTAATTTTAAAAATATTAATATTAATTTTTGTTATTAATGAGTAACAATAACAATTGTCGGTTAAAATTGTTAAAAAGAAAACATGTACTATATTAAAATTACTTCATGATAGGCTGTCCCTAGATGATGCAGCTTTCCCAGTTTATTTTAATTTTCCATCAGGCTTGATAATGGCCATCAAAATCTAGCAATGAAGGTATTGGCTAAATAAATAGTTATACATTGTATAAAATATAAACACTTCTATACTCATTAAAAGAAAAATCATAAGAGTTTGTGTTATGAATTTTTTTTGTTTTTTTTATTTTTTTATTTTTTCGATTAATGGTAGCAAATAGCCCAATACTATACCTAAGCTAGCTAAGAAAGGACCTGCTATTTGAAGAGCGAGAGATACAAACCTCCTGGTTTCGTGCAAGTAATGGACCCCTGGCACCCGCGAATTGAATCAGGTACTTCCCCATTCCTGTTGTACTCTGGCCAATTTGCATCTGAGCGCCAAGGGGAAGTCAGCTACATGCGAATTAATTACCCAGTGCTTTACTGCTCTTCGCTGAAAGCCATGCTGCTTGTGGTTAAAAATTTGAACCATTCCAAACACTTCTTTGTTCGGCTTTATTATTTGAGTATAACTGACACTCAAACGTAAGTCATCGAGAGATTTTCCCACAGTATACGTACAATATTACAGAAATATAAATTTTTCATAAAGTTAATTCAATAAAGTAACATGTATTATGGCAATATTTTGGGACTATATTCTCCTCATAATCATCTTCTATAGTGGAAAAAAAAACAGGTTACGATACAATTTTATAGCTTCTAATTATTTAATTTTGAAGAATAATGTTAAAAACAATATTTAAATAATATTTATTGATATTTACAACTATATACGATAAGCAAATTTGATTGTATTATTACAATGACTTGTCAGTAATATGTAAAAACCACTCATTACTAGCACTTAAATGAAAATTATACATTAGAAGGTTTCTAGGTCATCAGACGCCTTAGAGAATTACCGGGAATAGCATGTGAAGCAAGTTGGGAAACTAATGGATTTGAAAAAAAAAAATAAAAAATCACTCACCTTTTGCTCATAATCGGACATAATGACACTCAAGATGATTTGTTCAGTACGCAAAGATGTTAAAATTTTAGAATTTCATAATAGAAACGCTTTTATTCACAAAATATATTTTTTATTCTAAATAATAAACATCACAAACAAACAATGCATAATTATTTAATATAGAATTGATTTTTTTTTATGAGACCCCATCTAACATCTAAAGGCGGCCGTTACCTGGAGCATCAGTAAAAGGACATTACCTGTCAACGGTAATATTGCTACCTGAAAGGGTAGATAGGTAAGAGAATGGAATGAAATTCACGATTATAACTACTTTTAGATTTAAATATTTAAATTTTTTTTTTTTAAATATTATTGTTTGTTTTAACATATTTAACTTTTTTATTGCACTGGTTAAGATGTGCTTTCATGTTTCACTGCAGCGTTTTCTTTCGTTCTTCTTCTTCTTCTTCATCTGTATTTGTAAAAACCTACTACGATTTCCTTATCTATTTTGTAAGTGAACTCATTTCCGTCGTTCTTTCGCTCATTTTATATATATATATATATATATATATATATATATATATATATATATATATATAAAATTATGAAATGATTCTTGATTATTAAATATATTTTTTATTTTTTGAAGAGAAAAGATTTGACCCCGGTTGGGATTTGAACCCAAGTCTCCACCTCTCTAGCGTGGTGCCTTATCCACTAGGCCACCGAGCTCGTATCCGAACCAGGGAAATCTTCTCTCTTCACTGATCCATACCCCCGGGCACTCGCAATTGCGATGTACAATTCGGGGATGAATGCTCAATTTGAACATTACTTTAAACGGATCTATTGACGAGCTGTCATATATATATTAAATTATGAAATGATTCTTGATTATTAAATATTCCTCTAGAGAGAGGTCTAGACTTGGGTTCGAATCCCAACCGGGGTCAAATCTTTTCTCTTCAAAAAATAAAAAATATATTTAAAAAATATTTAATAATCAAGAATCATTTCATAATTTAATATATATATGACAGCTCGTCAATAGATCCGTTTAAAGTAATGTTCAAATTGAGCATTCATCCCCGAATTGTACATCGCAATTGCGAGTGCCCGGGGGTATGGATCAGTGAAGAGAGAAGATTTCCCTGGTTCGGATACGAGCTCGATGGCCTAGTGGATAAGGCACCACGCTAGAGAGGTGGAAACTTGGGTTCGAATCCCAACCTGGGTCAAATCTTTTCTCTTCAAAAAATAAAATATATATATATATATATATATATATATATATATATATATATATATATATATATATATATATATAATTGTAATATCTCTATATTATCATCTATTCCACGTTGATATGAGTTCTTCATAAATTTATTTATGACCCCCTTTTCTCATTCCATATTACCATGGTTTAGGAGAAATATAAATAAAAATGAAATAAAACTTCCAGGATTTTCACAAATGAATAGTAGGTACTTTTTGAAAATGGTTGAGCCACATAGTTGTTTCCTTGAACGATCATTTAATCAATTGAAAGGATAGCAATTGAAGCCGGCCCTTAAGCGCCCACCGCGATCAACTTCTAATGTAATTGAGGGGCTTTGAATAATCAGGGTTCTGGTTGGTTAAACAAATAAGCTATACGATTGACAATTATTTATAATTTATTAAATGATTTTATAGTTATTATTATAAATGCAATACATAAACAAATTTAAATATAACTTTTTCTTTAGTAAAAATTACATATGAGGTTAATATTCAAAGCTAACAAAAAAAAAAAAAAAAAAAAAAAAAAAAATAAATAGATAAAAAAAAAAAAAAAAAAAAAAAAAAAAAAAAAAAAAAAAAAAAAAAACCTAGACTTTGGTTAACAGTTTGCGTTCAAATTTTATAATGTTTCTTATAATCCACTATCTAAATGTGCATTGGTAATTTAATCTTCATACGAAATGAACAAGTCAATATATTGATATGGATTTTGTCAACTCAAATACTTTATTAAAAATTGTTACAGTGATGGTGACAATTAGGTATAATAGAATTATGGTTCTCGTTCGATATTACTTCTTATTTTCAGAACCATTGCGGTCATTTATTACGTATTTAAGTGCTTACTGCAGATTTTAATAACAATAACATACTCGTAAATTGATTTTGAATTTTCTGTTCACCAGGCCTTATGAATTAGACCAATGTCTTTCTATTCATAAGTGTCTAATATTTTTTTCAATTCCTATAGCACAATATATTTAAATTTGCAATTATTAGTTTGTATCATTTTTAATACTTTGGCTTTGTGCTTTAACCTCATATCTCCCTAATAATACTTTTTCCGAGTTTATATAGTTTAAAATATATAAATCTCTTCATTAAAAATTAATTACACATTAAATTAATATAATTAAACACATTCTTAACCCTCTGTACAGCCATATATCACCGGCAAGAGAGTCAAAACTACTTTAAATTTGAAATTATAGATTTAGATTATATTAGTGTGTTAAAAATACTCATAAAAAAATGTGAGCCCCATCACCTAATTATTTATTGGCGCGACAGACGAATGAAGCTATCAATTTTCGGCATGTTCTGTTCTCACCCATCCGGTATACATACATGCCCCATCCATTTTAGCCGTTGAACTCTTATGTATTTCGTCAATGGCAATTCACCATACAAAGCGTATAGCTCCCGGTTCTTCCTTCGCCGCCACATACCGTTATCCTTTATCGGACCAAATATACGCCTCAGTACTTTCCTTTTGAAACAGTCCTGTTTTGTCGCTGCTGATTTATTAATAGTCCATGTTTCGCAGGCATACGAGGCTACCGGTCGCACTAGAGTCTTGTACAGTCTTATCTTGGTTGCGAGGCTGGTGAGTCTACTCTTGATAAGTCGGATAATATCAGCCAACAGAGCCTTCTTCTCCATACAAAGCATTTAACTATATTGATTAAACTAAATTATGATAAATAAAATTTAACTCTGTAAAATACTGAGAAGCATTCTGAGGTAAATGAACAAAACTTTAAAATAGATTGACAAAAAATGAAAGAAGAAAAAGGGGCCAAGGAAAACAAAAATCTAAATAAAATTTGAATAAAATATACTTTTTTAATAACCATAACCACATAAATGCACTAGTCTAACTACTTACGTCTCACTCCATTACCCTCCGAAGTGTCTGAGAAGTTGGCCTGGGAACTTTCTAAAAAAAAAAAAATAATAAATAAATAATATCTTATTTTACTTAATATTGTTTTGTCTTGTTTTAATCTAGTTGTATCTAGATTTACAGTTCTGAAGAAAACATTTCAATTTAGGTTGAAACAATTTAGATTGTTCTTTTGAATACTGACAATCATCCTAGAAGACATTTTTGCATTTTAGGGAAATCACCACCCTCACATTATCTCCAATACCGAAGGTACAAAGCCCACCCTCTGAGTGACCAATTTCATGAAAGATTGTTTCCACTCAAAGACAAGAACTAATCTTCCAATGCAAATACGGTTGGATTGGGGACGGTATGTTTGGGATCGAATCATTGCGAGTGGTAGAGGGATATTGCTCTCACTATCTGCTCAATGATTTTTTTTTTAGATTTTCTTTTTTTTGGGGGGGGGCGGAATGGGGCGGGGGGGGGGGGGAGCAAACGTTTTTTCAACAGGCCCCCAGGGTCGACTCTACTGGATTCACACAAGCCTATTATACGGGAAAAAACCATCTCTACTTCAATGGAATACAAACTTGCGTCTGTGAAAGCTCTTTTGTGTAATTCTTTTTTTGTTTTGTAGGATTGTAGGAATTAAGTTGACGCTAAAGTATCTATTTTTATCGTACAATCATTTTTTGTGTTATAAAATGCTAAAATATAGTTACATATAGTAAGAAACATCACTAGTTATACCACAGTTTATATTCTCTAATTTAACTCTTCGTTTGTATGACGCACCAAATATTTTCTAGGAATCATAAACACTAACAGAAAATAAATAGAGTTAAATAAGAATGTTCAATAATAAAGAAAAAAAAATATATATTTATCAATTCTTCTCCTAATTACCAAGTTTTCTCTGTACAGAATTAAAAACAAATGCCATACGACTGCAAGTTAAACCTCAGTTTGTTAAAGATATTTATTTGTTATTGGAAAATGAAGAAATAAGATTACAATCTCTAATAAACGTACTTATGCCGTTTTATTACACCTTTTGTAATTCTTAAGGGAAGATATGTTTAAAATCAAGTATTATTTTCCATTTTATTACGTTTTAATAGTAGTTTTCAAATACTAATACTCGATTAACATAAATCTAGTACTTCTACAAAGTTTAGTACCTTAGTTGTTTCAACGAAATGTTTATTTTCGTGAATATGAATTTGTGAATAGACTTTTATTAATTTATCTAAATAATAATTAATAACTTATTTTATATGCTTTGGATAATAACTGCTACTAGCAGTTAACTGATTTATTTTTTGCATTATTACCGTTTTTTTAATCTATTTGTTCTGCTTTTTTTAGCTTATTTTAGGATTATGTATTGAATTAAAAATTTATTTTTAAACTAAGCAATCGGTACCTAGAATCGAGAATCATTCCAATTTGTAATATAATGATGACTGTATTATATATTAAAAATTATACACATAGTATACATAATATAAATGGTTATTATTAATTCGAAAATAGTCTTTAATTAGGCAGATAAATATGCTGTGTATATAGCAACCCAATAAAGTGGGGCAGCATTATGTTTTTATATTTATACAGTATGTCTCTCACAACTCAGAAGACATAAACACAACATACCAGTAACACCCTAAAAAGGATAATGTATTATCAATAATAGTATTATAAAAAGCATTCAACTCCTCTTTATTAATAGTAAAAAACATGTGACATGTTTCGGGAAACAAGATCCCATCATCAAACTGAAAACAGTATTTAACAATTTACTATATTCACACTACATTTTCTAACATCTAAACAATACTATTCTAATTTCAATCTACTACAATATATCTCATTATAAATTTACCTTTAAAACAATCTCCTGGTGTTAACAAACCGTCTCAGTTTCATTTACATTGTCTGTAGAATAACTCTTCTACTCTAAGGGTACAAGGGCAATCCTAATCTCTACTATTGCTATTAGTACTAATTGTAAGTTGGCCAATCTTATATTATTAATTTATTAATTATACCAGCATATATAGATCCTATTTTATCTGTGTCCGTTTTATAGTTTATTGCATTATTGATTGTTTTATTAATGTATATCACTTCTTTTATTTTTCTATTATGTGTTTTGGTTTCATGTTGTAAGATTTTAACGTTATCAAAATTGAATTTGTGGTTCAGTTTTTGTGCGTGTTCTAAAAGGGCTGTTTTATTACTGTTTGATTTGCTTATTTTTTTAGTTTCGTATTTATGCTGATTAATTCTTTTATATAAATTCTGCTTAGTTTCTCCAATATAATGTTTATTGCAATCCAAGCAGTCAATCTTATATATGACATCTTTCTTATTCATATGTTCTATTTCGTTCCGTGTTATTATATTTTTTTATTTTATTTGTGTTATATAATGCAATATCTATTTTAAAATTTTCTTTTTTTAATTTCTTGATTACTTTTTGAGTTAATTCTGGTATATATTTTAATCTTTTATATTTCTATATATATAGTATAGAATATAGAATTATATATATAATATAGAATATATATATATATATATATATATATATATATATATATATATATATATATATATAGTATTGTTTTTATTATTTGTTATTTTTCATTATTTTAAACACTTTGATCTATTTCTTCTATTTTATTTTCATTATTCATTGTATTACCATAATATTCGGTTATAGTATACATAATATAAATGGTTATTATTAATTCGAAAATAGTCTTTAATTAGGCAGATAAATATGCTGTGTATATAGCAACCCAATAAAGTGGGGCAGCATTATGTTTTTATATTTATACAATATATCTCTCACTACTCAGAAGACATAAACACAACATACCAGTAACACCCTAAAAAGGATAATGTATCATGTTTTCCCATTGCTGGCTGAAGGAATGAGCTAGAATTGTCAATATTAAGATATAAATAAAGAATAAAGTATTAAAATAATTATTACAAAATAAAAAGAGTTAAGGACGACAGATAAATTGGTTGTCGGTGTAGAATAGATAAATACCTTATTCTATGCCAGATTGAGTTGGTTGTATTTTTCAACAGACCTATTTCAATAAAAAACCTATTTTGGAATGTTTATTGCTACATTTCTCATAATAACGTATCAAAAGGGAGGGATTGTCGAGTGTAAACAAAATAAATTCGTGAAAAGCTTCATTTTTAATTTTCATAAAAAAGAGAGAGATAAATGTTGACTGTATACAGTAGAAAACTCAATAATAATAAACAACGGGAAAATCTCAATTCTGTATACAAAGTTATTTTGCCATTTTATTAAGGAATTTTCAAATTATGGATTAGTTCCGTGTTCCTTCTATTCTACCTCAGCCTCAAAACACATTTAATCTTCTTAGTAGACTTTTTGCGTGATTGGATATTTTTTTTTACCAATGTCGTCCCACTATTCAGTCGAGTAGGTCTTAGATGTGACTCGCGCTGGCTTCTTCAAAAGAAGTTAGAAAGGATTGAGTATTCGGCTGATCTTTTCCTTAATGTATATATAAATGATTTTTTAAAATAACATTTTAGACTTCAAAAGTTTTCAGTTTCTTTAGGGTTAAAATATTTTAAACCCAGTCAGATGTGTTTGTGGATTCTTCTAAAAGAATAAGAAAAAATAATGAGAACAAACAAATAATGATAGCGAAACTTATTTTAACACGAAGAAATTATTAATTGAAAAATTATGTCCGAATACAGAAGAATATACATGATTCATTCATAAATAAATAATAAATATATGGAATAGATTTATATAAATTTCAAAAACAAAACACAAATAGTGTAAAACGTATGCTTTATAATGTTTTTTTTTTTTTTTTTTTTTGACTTTATATATTTTTCACACCTGTCAAATAATATTTGACAACCAGTGAATTTGCGGTACGAATTTAAATGGCTTGAAAGGCATGAGAGGGAGCAGAACCCAGCGGCACCTCCAGTCTTTATTTTATTTATATATTTTAGTCAAGGAGGTCTCTCATCCAGCTCCTTTTTAGTCTTCTCTGTGTGTTGTCGGGAATATATGTTGTGGCCATGTTGTTTATTTGTGTATTAGGATGTCCATGTAGTTTTTCGTGGAATCGTTTGTAGTAGGTTTGTATTTGTTCTTTAACTGTTGATATGCGTAGGTCAGTATGTAAAGTTATGTTGCTTACGTACCATGGGGCTTTTGTAATTGTCCTGAATGTTTTTGCCTGGAAGATTTGGAGTTTGTTGATATGTGTCTTTTTAGCTGTCCCGTATATCTGAGAAGCGTATGTCCAAATAGGTTTCAGTAAGTAAGTATAAGTGTTAATTTTTTGTTGAAGTTGTAGAATTGAACGTTTGGAGAGGAGTGAATATAAAAGTCTTAGTCTTTGGTTAAGCGTTTTACTTTTTTTCTTTATATGTGGACCCCATGTCATTCTTCGGTCAAATGTAAGACCAAGGTAGTGTACAGTGTCTGTTTGAGGAATCGGTGTGTTGTCAAGAAAAACTGGTGGGCATGTTTCAAGTCGAAGTGTAAATGTAATGTGTTGCGATTTGTCGTAATTTATTTGTACTTTCCAAGTATTTAGCCAGTCATGTAATTTTGACAAGTGATGCTGTAGAGTCAGTGAAGCATGATTCGGATTTTTATCTCTTGTTAAAATTGCTGTGTCGTCTGCATATGTCGCTGTAAGAATGTCAGAGCTAATTGGAATGTCGTGTGTGTATATGATATAGAGTAATGGAGCAAGCACTGAGCCTTGTGGCACTCCTGCTGACGCCAACTTAATAGAAGAAAGCTCTGAGCCTTGACGGACAGAGAAAGATCTATCAGAAAGAAAGGACTGTAGAATAAGATAGTAGGTCGGTGGGAGTATCGTCTTTAGTTTAAAGAAAAGCCCTTGGTGCCAAACTCTGTCAAAAGCTTGAGCAACATCCAGAAATACTCCAGTTGCATACAGTTTGTGCTCCAGTGCCGTGCATATGTAGTCGGTAACTCTGTGTAATTGATGTATAGTCGAATGTTGTGTTCTAAATCCAAATTGATGATCTGGTATTACGTTCAGTTTTGTTAGTATATCAGAGAGTCTTTTGTATAATAAATGCTCGAAAATTTGGAACAGACAGGAAGTAAGCTAATAGGTCGGTATGATGAGGGGATATTTTTATCTTTGTTTGGTTTGTGAATCATTGTAATATGTGCGTGTTTCCACTGTAGAGGGAATTTAGTAGTCCTTAGTATTGCGTTGTAAATAGTAGTTAAGAACACTAGACCTTTCCTAGGCATTTGTTGGAGTACTCTAGCAGTGATCAGATCATAGCCAGGGGCTTTTCTTTTCGGTAACTTTTTTATTTGTTCGGCAACTTGAGCTGGTGTGAAGGGAGGGGGAGGTAATGTCAGTTGAAGGGGTACATCTAAAGTGCTGTGTATATGTTTGTCATGTTCAATGTTATTGCAGTTCGTATGTGGTGTAAACACAGTTGAGAGATGTTTAGCAAAAAGTTCTGATCTTTCTCCATCGGTCACGGCCCAAGAGCCATCCTCCTTTCGGAGGGGTGCTTGGACTTCACGATGCCCGGTAAGATTTCTAGTACGCCTCCATAGGCTTCCATCATCAGATTTAAGGTTACTAATGTAATTATCGTAATTCGCTCTTTTAAATTTTAGTATCTGTCGCTTGAGTTCGTTATTAAGTCTATTAAAAGTTCGTTTGTCTGAGGGCAATCTGTCAGTCTGCCATATGTTCCGTGCTCTTCTCTTTGCTCTGATCAAATCCCTTATGTATTGAGGGTAAATGGGTAGCTTTTCTGACTTTCTATGCGTGGGAACTGAAGAAGACCACGCAGCTTCTTGTATGTTCTGAGTGAAATATTCTACTGCATCATCCAGTTCATTTTCAGTCTTGATAGATAAAGGAATTGAGAGAGAGTCGTTCAAAAAGGTTCTAAATGCATCCCAATCAGTTTTGCCGTTAGTAAGAGTCGGCTTTTTTTTTTTGCTTCACAGGGTTCTTCAAATAGTAATAAATGCACAAGAGAATGATCAGAACAAAGATGTGAGCTTGTACTTATGCTGTAAGGTATAGTTCTAAGTCCTCTAGTAATGAAAAAGTCTAGTAAGTCTGGTGTTTTTTTTTGTCTGGAAGTTGGCCAATAAGTAGGTGAGTCAGGTGATATTGTATCCAATGAAAGCTCATGGAGGGCACATTTTAGGTTTCTTCCTCGTGGAGTACTCAGTCGTGAACCCCAAGACTGATCCTTGGCGTTGTAGTCGCCTCCTGCAACAAAGCATCTACCAAGACGTCTGAAGAAATCACTGAACATAGTGTGCGTCAGAGCATACCTCGGAGGACAATAAACCGCAGCAAACGTAATGCTGTGTTGTCGGGTTAATAGTATGATGGCTGTTGCTTGAATGTCTGGTGTTATGGGTAATTGTAATGGATTGTGTTTGAGAGCAGTTTTGATGAGGATGGCTGTACCTCCGTGAGGTGTATTGTCTGGGTGATCTGTTCTATATATTTTGTAACCTGGGATGTAAAATTTAGTTCGGGGTGTTAAATGTGTTTCTGTTATTAGTGCAATGTCAATCCGTTTGTCGTGCAAGTATATGTCGACTTCAGTCCTGTGTTGATTTAGTCCGTTTGCGTTCCATAGTATGACAGACATGGAGCCCACAGTCATTTGATTAAGGGTCATATGCACGACGGAAAGCTTCAGTTATCTCAGAAATCTTTTGTAGAAGACCAAAAAGGGGCTGGATTAAGTCATTTAGACCATTGACCAAGTTTAACAACTCACCTGACGGGTTTTCATTTGGAAGAACCGGTAGGATAATGCTCCTACTCATACCTGAACATCGCTGTTGTTGATGAGGCGCTGGTGCTGGTTGCTGCTGATGGACAGACGTAGGCATTTGTCGATGTTGCTGCCTCTGATATTCGTGTTCTGATCTTGAAGGAAGTGGGTAAGACTGAGAGATAGGCGGAAATTCGTGAAGAGCTGGGACTGCTTCAGCGTGAACTTTTGGTGGCCTTTGAAGCGTATCATTTCGGGAGTTCCGATTTCTTCTCAATTCTTTTAAGGTTTGGCATCCCCTATAATTGGCGGGATGTGACCCTCCGCAGTTGGCACAGGTAGCTGCAGTTTCTCTTGTTTTAGTGCAGGAGGTGCTTTCGTGATCTTGACCGCATCTAACACATTTTGGGGAATGGTTGCAATAGGTTTTAGTATGGCCATATTGCTGGCATCTTATACATTGAGGGATCATTTTTTTTTTTCGTGGTTCTTCAATTTTTATGTGTGTGTAATACAGAAATTCAATGTCGAATATTTTTTCATTGAACGTTGCTTTAGTTACGTCTACAAAGAACATAGGGAGAGGTGTTTTAAATCGTGAAACAACATTTACTATATTCGTTGCTTCGTATCCATGTTGGGCAAGTTCTTGCCTTATGACGTCTATGGGAGTCGCAAAGTGTAAATTTTTAATAACAACTCGAGGGGTTCTATCATCCGGGAGTTGGTAAGTGTGAAAGTCCGCTCCACATCTTCTTAAGCTTGTCACTAGTTTTCTATATGTGTCTGGATTAGTCGGGTAAACGCTTACACGTTTCATTGAAGATTTGAGACCAAAGCTGTTGGGACCTACTTCGTTATGAAGGAATGAAATAAGGGCTGTGTAATCCTTCACATCATTTATATGGATAGGTGGGGGCTTAGCATTAACGGGTTTAGCATTATTGGTTGGCTGTGATTCTTCTGTTATGTTAATTAAAGGTTGGTAACTATTTTTGATAGGCGTGAAATCACTGACCTTTTTTGTTTTGCGAGGGTCTCTTTCGGTCGTAAGGTGCCGTTTTCGTCCGGAAACTAGCTCCCATGGATTTTCTTCATTTGAGGTCACTGTATCGGAACTGTCCATAGAATTAGGCATTACGTTAGTAGATGACGTCTCCGTCATTTTAAGCGGAAAACCCGCTCTTCCCGAAATTTGTGCTAACTTTTCTATCGGTATTATTAAGCGCGACAATATCTACAAAATGATTCTGTTTCGCTTCTAATAATATTACAGTGGATCGAAAATAAATCTAATCAAATTTTACAGAAGTACTAATTAAAGTTTTTTGCTTTATAATGTAATCAGAAAAATATTAATGTTAGATTCCAAGGGAGTTCGTATCGCCACACACACACACACACATATGTTTATATATATATATATATATATATATATATATATATATATATATATATAAATATATATATATATATATATATATATATATATATATATATATATATATATATATATATATATATATATATATATATATATATTTTTTTATTGTTTCCCTTTCATAGTAACCCTATGGAAAGGTCGTTTATTTTCATATTTTTTACAGGTTCCATGCATATTTTCATATGCAGGTATTCATATGAATACTACCTGTAATTAACAGGTGTGATATTATTTTTAATTATGATGAATTACAATTGTAAAAGATCTATATAGAAATTAGAACAAACGGGGAAAAATAAGAAAAGAAATAAAAAAAAAGAGAAAAAATCATGAACAAAAAGAACTATTAATAGGTATAATTAAAAAAAATAAATAAATACGTCTAAGACAATAGAAAAAAGAGAAAACAAAACAAAAAAAAACGAGTAGACAAGTTGATTTTCTGATGTGTCTTCAAGTATTTTTCTTAGATTTTGATGAGGGGTGGTCTTCTTTCTTCATGAATGAGGTTCAATTGATGTAGCGAATTCCACTAAATGTTTCTTATATTTTTTATATAGCTTTGCTTCCGGAGAAGGCCATGTGTCCCTATTCATCAGTACTGTCTTTATCAGTAAATATCTGTTGTGTTCGTAAAAGGTGCAGTTGTATAGTAAATGATGAAATGTTTGTGGAGTCTGTCCGTCGCATTCACATGTGTCTGTTTTTCAAGCGGAATCGTTTTAAGTAGTGATTAGTTTGTCCATGTTCCATTAGCAGTTGTGTAAATTTGTGATGTGTACTTTTTGGTGTATCGTGATTTTGCAGTGTGATGTTTGGGATGTATTTGTGCGAGGGTCGTCCTTTTGTTGAGTTGTTCCAAAGTTTGTCCCATTCAGTAAGTGAGTCTGTTTTAATATGTTGCTTAATAAATGAGATAGGAACGCGGTTGTAGTCTATAGCTGGTTCTGAATCGTGAGCAGCTGTCTTTGCCAGTAAATCTGCTTGCTCGTTCCCTTCGATTCCTCCATGGCCTTTGACCCAGATCAATTTAGTTAGTGTTCCACGGTTCATTAGCTCAATCAAATTTGTCTTGAGTTGATGTGTCAGTGGGTCGTTGGATTTGGGGTTATTAGTTGAGTCTATTAATGTCTTGTTGTCCGTGTAAATGGTGTATTTGTGTTGAGCAACGTACGTTTGTCTTAGAGTATATTCTGTGGCCTTAACTACAGCTAATTTCTCTGCCTAATTATTAGAACAGTTATGGCCTAGTCTGTATTATTCATCGTAGTAGCAGTTATTGTGATATAGAGTTAGTGCGCCTCCTGTGTGCTGTTCGTCTTTGCTTCCATCCGTGTAAATGTCAATACTTCCTGTGTTTGTGTCTGTAGCTCCTGTGTCTGTTATGTACTGTGTTAGTTTAGCGTGTATAGCAGGATGTATCCAGTATTTGGTAGTTAGTTCGTCTTCAATGTCCCTTGGCTCCATGTCCTTGTACTTTAGTCCTTGTTTTTTTATTTTATTCTGTAATTTTTAAGTGAATTGTTATTATCCCTGCTAGGACACAGGCAGCGTCGTAAGAGATTGCTTTGCTTATCCTTATTCCCATCAGTCTGCGAACCCGCTGAAGCTTTTTCCGATTGATTGGTTTGACTGCTTCTGATTCCCTAACGGGTATGGGGATAGCCCCTTCATAGATAATTTTTAGTGCCTCTGTCTTTAGGCCCCATGTGTTTCTTGCAGCGATAGTTAGTCCACTATATATATATATATATATATATATATATATATATATACATACACAAGCAACCCCCGTCGCGACTTTGCTCACTCTCATAACGAAAGAACTTAAATAATTTTAACCAATATTAAAGTATTATTTGTTTATCGATAAAAATCTTGTATTAAGATATACAATTTAGCATTATCTCTTCAATGTCAGAGAGTTTAATGAATATCAATAGTCGGTGGTTCAAAATTGCTCTAATTAGGTGTTTAAAAATAAAGGCAAATCATTAGGATATCCAACTGTTTATTTTTTATGAATGAGTTGGTAATCCCGGAGAACAGAGACTATTGAGAAACTCTTGCGGATAATAAAGTTTGGAACTCTAGGCCCATAAATTGTATTTTGCACACAATATCAAAAAGTAAAGGATCGACATTTTGATTTGTAATAATTCAGAAGAAAAAGTTTGGTTGATTTCATCAGGTTAGATGAATTTCCAATAACAAAATTATATGGCAGTGTGGCAAACCTCGCTATTGCCACTCAACATTGTACATTTAAATTTTTACAATTGTAAATTTCATTATTGCAACATCCTCCTTGTAATATGAAAATGATGTAGTTAAAATTTGGTACAAATACGTTCTGTAGTTTTCCATTGCAAACCCCATTGCAGAATGGCGCTTATCACATATCAGTCGATTTTAAAACTTCACTGTGATCCTCATGTTGCACCACATATTTAAATCATTTTAATAACTTGAATAAAAGTAGATTTTATCATCTATTTCATAGTATTATCATCATACCGTAGCTTTGTAACCTCTCATGCAGAATGGCGCTCTCTATTGCTTAATTTTTAAACTTCAATGCTATCTACATAATATCGCATTTTTTATAAAAAAAATTAATTGAATATCAGTAGATTCTATTTTTTCTAAGCCTTCCTGGAACTATAAAGGTGTGGTTAAAACTTGGTACGGATTGGTTTAGTTGTATTCGTGGTTAGTGATCACAAACAAAAAATGGCTTGTCCTTTCATATAATAGTATATATTATATATCGAAATAAATTCGATCATTGGGCTCAGAAATATTTGGTGAATTTCTGCATCAACCCAATAAACTATTATTTTCCTATTCTAATTAAGTGTTATTTCGAGTAGAATAAAATATAATAGCTAAGTTAAGTTTTGTACTCATGAATTGTCCTGCAAATCAAAAATATCCTTAAAATTTCCCGATTGCAGACATTGTTGTAACTGGATAAAGGGTTCGCAGCTGCTCACAGGAGAAACAGAGGAAGCAAAATACAATCTAAGGTTGTTTACTCAGGGGTTTACCGATGTTAGACGTTTATCCCTCAATCATCGAAATGGTCAGTGAATTTTATTTGTATCCAGAAACGTTTCTCATGTTCCTTCACTATCGTGGTTAGGATCATTTTGATACTTAATATAAATAATTCAAGGTCAAACTGTAATTGATACAGCTCATCAAATAGTATAAAATCAAAGATATATGCTTTATTGAGACAATAAACAATAAACATAGTGCTGCCCAACTTTATTGGGTTGCTATAAACACAGCATACTCATCTATCCAATATAATCCAAGACAACAATATAATTTACAATATTTATAATTCAGTTATAGTCCTATAATATAATACTTAATACTACCTAATACTAGATAAACTAATAACATTTTTTAAACTAACAACAAAGATATACATATAAAAATTTAATCAAATATATTATTTTGGCATATTTATAACATAAAAAAAAAAAAAAACCTGTACCGTCACAAACGATTACAATAACATGTCAAAACATGAAAAGAATTACTCATAAGTAGCACTTCAATAATATTTCTACACTTCAATAATGATTAGTAGTTAGAAACTAGTGGATTTAAATGGGCATGGCGCTTATTATGAAAGATTGGTATCTGGTTTGGGTTAAATCAGCAACACATGGAACATTAAGATCTTTATAGATAAGTTTATTTGTAACAAAGTAGGGAGCATTGAGGATTTTTCGAAGAATTTTGGATTGCAAGGATCGGATACGAGAAGAACTAGAAGGTTTTGTTGAGCCCCAAAGCTCAACTCCATATGTCCAAATAAGCCTGACAACTGTCATGTAAATGAGCCTTTTGTAGTAAACTGGGAGTTCTGAACGTTTATCAAGTAAATTTTAAAGAAGTCGGAAACGACGAGCAGTTTCCTGTCGTTTTAGTCTTTTCTAAGGATTCCATGATAAACGTTTGTCCAGTTGAAGTCCTAGATAGCGGATCTGCTTAACAGGGCTTAGCGGAATACTTCTATCTTTAAAAAAAAAAATGTGAGAAATTTGATATTTTCTGATTTCCATTACCCTAATGTAAGAAAGTTTACTAAAAGTTATCAATATAGCGATAAACGTTTATGTAGTAACTATCTCAAAATTTTTCCACAAACATCATTGCTTGTGGGTGATGGTTCGCCCTACTCTAAAAAATAATCACTCTATTAGCATTGAAGTGGGAACATTATCAATCTATTTCGTAGCGAACCTACATAGAATAGGAAAAGTTGCATTAAAAACTTTCGTAATTTTATATTTTACTAAAACATACCAATTTTATAGTTATATATATTTTTTTTAATATGCCCATAGTCGCAGGTTGTTCTTATACAAAATAGAAAAAAACGATATATCTTAAGGTACGTATTCGAAGGAAAAAAGTACAGGATATATATATATTACGTATCCAAACCCATCTGGTTTGGATTTTTAATGTAACACCGTTTGAGTATAGCTAGAAGGAAAGAAAAATTATTCTATAATCTTTAATTGTTTTTCATTTAAAGAGGCTCAGATCTATTCGTAATGAGAAGAAAGATTAAATAGCATTTTAGTTACGAAAATCAGAGCTTAGATAAATCATACTGTCAATATTATAAATAAGGAATAATATTTATTCTAAGTAATGATAATCCTTTAATAAATTTTGTTTTGTTTTTGTCGATAATAATATTTTCTATTCTTAAAAGTTACAATAAAATAATTTTGCGTAACCTATCGATAAATTCACCTAAGAGCTCATTTAGCTATTCTTAACGTTCTATAATCGGCTGACGCTCCTGTTCTCTGAGGAAGTCTTCAATAAATAAGTAGCCCGGGCCATCTCCGCGATTGAATAATGAATCCCGAGGAAGTTGGGCCTCAGCGAGAAGACAGTCGGACACCGGCGAAAGCTAACAGAGCCGCTGGAGGTCTGCTGAATTAGCCAAGTTGCTAAGCACAAGTTATCCTTACTTAGTTATGTCCCTCTCGCCCCGACTTGTAGTCCAGTTGGCCCAACTCTCTCACGCTCTTTAACCTCCCACGCCGCGTTCACAATGCCATCACAATCATCCCGGCTAAACCACACTTAAGTTCCTTTCACAATGTCTCTGAATCCTTCTAACACCTTTAGAAAGTTTAAACGGAGGATTTTCCTCAAATTAGAATAATCTTATCTGATTCATTTGTATTTTGGCATATTACGTAATTGATAGATCAAAAATATCTACAACTTTTAAAAAATGAAACAATTATTCTTAAGTGTCTTGTGACAAGGATTAAACGGTAGGACACAGCGTTCTTTTAAAAATTAAAACTATTAAATCAAATTTCAAAAGGACGAAAATTGACGGAATGGAGTGGCCCAAAGATGTCATTCGCCCGTCAAAAGTGATCAGATCCTGGTAGATCTGAAACTAGTTTCCTTCATTGGCTTGTTTAACCTTCCACTGGTCGCGGTGTAGTAGCTTCTACAACACTCGACTGGTTCTTTCTCTCTCTCACTTCCGGTGTGGTTCTCCGAAAATTGGCTTTAGCTATTCCTCGAAATACTACTCTATTTGCAGCCAACGAATATCTATTCGCGTCTAAACTCCAACCTTAGGGATGTGGCGGAGGAAAAGTTTTGGTGCTATTTGCTTTTTTTGGCATTTAATAATTTTGCTGCGTTTTGGACACGCTGTAGCTACACTGTAGATCTCGAACCATTCAGTTGAAGATCATAAATCATTTTGGAGATCATTAACAGAATTTCTAGCATTTCTATTTTTACTATAATTTTGTTTGTTAGCTAAAAAGTTCCCCACCAAATTATGAGGCCTCTGCAGTCTTCTAGAACTTTCTCAAAGACATAAAGTTTCTTCAGCGAAAACCAAAATTTTTCCCTTTTAGTCTTCGGGAAGCACATTATCCCGAGACATCTAGGTTAGAAAACAAAAAGAGACTAAAGCCAGATATCCAGTTATCACGATAAGAGGATTAAGATTTTTTTTTCAATCTATTTGTTTACTTGCAGATTCTGTTTACTCAGTTGGTTTTATAGTTATGAGACAGTATTATTTTAGATTTATGTTTCTTGTTAAATTTGTAAAAAGAAAAACAATTTTATGTCATCGTATATTTCATTCAATGTACCCAAATAATAGATACGTTTAATTTTTAATGAATTTTTCAAATTAAAGAATAAAAATAAGTGGTTTTATAGTTATGAAACGTTCTTTACAAAACCATGCTCCGTCCAGCACTTCTATACAGCGCTCCGTTGTTCACTCAGCTTCAGGGTTTTCAAGATCTTATGATGCAAAACATAGTGAAAACATTGATGCCATGAAGAAAAATCCAACAGAACTCCATTAATATTCCCAGAATCAATTAACAGACACCTCATCATATTTGTCAACTCCTCTCAATATCTGGAAAATCCATAATTTCAAAGTTTAACCTGTTTTATAGCTGTCGGTTATATCAGTTATAAAATAAGCATATAATACCTTAATTTAGTTATATATTTGGTTTAAGGATACGTTTGGCAAAACATGTGTCCCTAAAACCGCCTTAAAATGTAACCTGGTTACAGCAAAGGGAGCATTATCTTTCTACTTTATTTAATGTTTATAAAGGCCTACACCTGTAGCAGTTTCATAAAAAAAGTAGTTAAGAAAGAAAATATATACTTCAGGTCTTCCTCTCTCGACGCCGTTCCCGCACCAAATTAAAATAAGTTTAGATTAAGTTTGTTTCTGTGATTACTTAAGTTCATAATCTTCAAAATGATCTATATTTTTAATTGTAATTTCATGTTTCCTCTTGTTTGAATATATATCGTTTTTAATTTTACACCAGCCGAGTTTACTAACCAGTTGCATATCACTGATCCGATTAATCTTTTTGGATTACGTTCTCTTATAATTAACGTGTATTCCTTACCGAAAAGAAAACTGACGTTAGAGAAGTTCAAATCAAAGTATAGTGAGTATCGAACCTTTGTTCATTTATTAATTTTTTTTCTGTACAATTTATATACATCTAGTTAAGTTGTTCACAACAATTACAATAACATGTAAAAACCTGAAAACAACTACTCATCATTAGCACTTCAACTAAAATTCTACACTAGAAGGTCGCTAGTACACTAGGGGCCATCTTATTTTTAAACGCCTCCGAGGATTATCGGGAATGGAGTGAGAAGCAAGTTGAGCGGCTAGAGGATTAGTGTGGTTATGGAGCTTACTATGAATGTATAGGTATCTGGTTTGAGCTAAATCAGTAACATATGGTACATTATAATCTTTATGGATAAGTTTATTGGTTAAAACGTAGGGGCATTAAGGATTTTGGATCGTAAGTATTGGGTGTGGGAAGAATTTGAAGGTTTTGTTGACCCCCAAAGCTCAACTCCATATGTCCAAATAAGTCTGATAACTGTCATGTAAATAAGTCATTTATAGTAAATTGGAAGTTTTGAACGTTTGTCTAGAAGTCGAAAACGACGGTCTGTTTCCTGGCGGTTTAGTCTTGTATGAGGATTCCAAATTAAACGTTTGTCCAGTTGGAGTTCTAGATCGCGGATATGTTCAACAGGGATCGGTGGGATATTTTAAAGGATACTGTAGGACAGGAAGTCGTAAAGGTTATTTGATGGGATTTGGTTGGATTTATTTTAATTCTCCAATTTCGACACCATTCTTGAAGATTGATTTGACATGAGATTGGTTTTAAATATGGGATTATTTTAAATATTAAAATTAGTTTGGCAAGTAGGTCCTGTCTGTAGGTACTGTTATTAATTTCTGGATTGTTGCTGACCCGGCCTCGACAGAACGCATTACATGCAACAATGTAGCTCATAACAATATTAATATCCGTTTCACTTTATAGGTATGTTTTTTTTTTTATTTTATATTATATTCGCCACTAACGTTTGTCTTAATTAAAGTTTGAAGTAATCGAAAAATACGAGCAGGAAAAGATATTGTGTTTATGGAAATTTAGATATAATACAAAATGGTGTATGTAAAATTGTAAATAAACACATGTGTAAATTGCTAAAATAGTATTTTCCTTTTCTTATTCCAACCTTTTTATATTACATTTCAATCAAGAATTAATACTCTTCATTAATGACATAAAACTGTGATTAAAAAAACAAAAAAATAAAAAAAACTGTAGGTCACGTAAGTTCTTTATTCAGTATTTCAAAAGTTGTAGACTTTTTTTTTTGTTTTGTTAGTACCATGATGTTTCTTAAAGTTTGATTGTTGATTGTAAAGAAAAAGAGTTCCTGTTCATGGAATAATTTTTTTAAAAAAACTGTTAAGTTGAATTTAAAATTATAATTAAAATGAATAAAGGCCATGTTTTCGTTTCAATGAACATATTTTTAACCTTAGAAATATAAATAGATAAAATGACCGACTACAAAAGCAGCCGAATAGTTAGCATTACCAACTAGTCGGTCCATCTCTAATTAAAATATAGCTTTACCAACTAGTCAGTCCATCTCTAATTGAAATATATCCTAAAACTGTTATTTCTAAATAAAATTTACATTTTGATAAATCATGAATTAAAAAAAAAACAGCAAAAGCTTATTTCTCATTAACACATCAATATAACTATACCTAACTATATAAGGTTATGGTTAATATAATCCGAGGACTATAATGAAGCGACATATAGCAGCTTAATGATAAGGTTTCGCACAGAGCCGTGACAAATAACCGCAGAATGAATTAACTGTGTAAAACTTAAGTAATTAGAACTTAAGTTAAACAGGTCGAGAAGTTAAGTCGCAAAGTAGGTGTTTCCTAACTACTTGCAGTCCGCGGAGCTTTAAACTCTACGCAGGCAAAAATATTCCTTAAGGCCCTCTGCGGCAGTGGAACTTAATCCGCTATCCTTAGTCCTCATTTCAGAATTTTTAAATTTTATTATAATATATATATAGTTATTTATTCTTGACAAATATAACCTAATTAGAAGCACATTGATTATTGGTAAAAAATACAGAAGAGATATTCTGATTGTGAATATTACTCTCTTATATTTCTCAATAACAGCAAACTGTCCATTTTTACAAATAGCACTTGTAATAAATGTATAGTTATTTTAGATTTTAATTAAATATTTTTCAGGAATATTTATAAATTATTGTTGAATTGCAGTTGTTATTCATTAACCATATGAATCAACAAACATTATATAGTTATATAACAAAAAGTATTCCTCTATTAAATTTCTAATGAGGAAAATGTTGAACCGAGCAGCACCCGCGGAGCTAAAGCATGTCAAAATAAGTACCAAAACTGTTTTCATTCAAACCAATATAGCTTCTAAACAGTAGGTCCTAGCGAAAAATGTACAAAAAGTTTTTTCAATACAATTAGGATTGATGAATTAATTGCCACTTCTATTGAGATTATTTTATTAGAAAACTAGTTTCAAATGCTAAACATTCATCTTCAGTTCTAAAACATACATAAAATTTGTCAACACATCAGTACTATGTTACATAGATTAAACAAAAAAATGTAAACATAGAAAAAAAAAATAGGTTTAAACCCTGCATTTAAAATAGAAAAAAACAAAACTATGTCATCATACTTTCCTTCACTTAAAGCCAAAATAGACCCTATCCAAAAAAGCGGTTTATACGAACTACAATATAATGACTGTGAAGCAAAGTACACGGGAAAAGTTGGACAATCGGTAAATCAAAGAGTAAAAGAACATATAAGAGCATACACTAATAAGACCCAAAACTCCAATTTCGCTATCCATCTAAATGAAAATAACCACAAATTTAATAAAGACTCGGGAGTAAAAATACTACATCAAGTAGAAAATAGCCTAAAATTAAATATTTGTGATTCATTAGAAATAATAAAATCGTTTAAAACCGTCCAAGATTTTTGTTTAAATGATCAGATAAACATATCCAATAGCCCAATTTTAAATTTGTTTCCCAGAGGAACGGAAAAATCCAATGAGTCATAAGGGAAATTCCATAGAAAATCACAAAAATGTAACCTACCTGCCCCCTTCCACTTCTCATGATTTCAGTGAGAAATCCATATCTTTTTCAGTCACCTCTTAGACCCCCTAAGGTGAGTGAGTACTGATGTTAGATTTCTTGACTCACATTTATAACAATTGCTTATAGCATACCTAAAGTGAGTTTTTTAAATTTATTATGTGAAAGTTTCGATTTGAGCGACGCGAACAGAATTATAGACCCACAACCAAAAATCATAAAAAAAAGAAGAAAAAAATGTTACATTGAAGAAAGGACGCGTAATCTTATTTTATATAACAGTAAATTTCTTTATATACCTGCTATCATTTCATATTTTTTGTGGTATGATAATTTATGAAAAAATTGATTTAACTGTACAAAAAGTAAAGTCCTATAGACATTGAAATTAAAACTAATATGAACTGTCAATAACGATATAGTTTGTACTCTTCGTTTTTATTAAAATAGGTATAATTAATAAGTTTATATAGTTAATAAGTTTTTATTAAAATCATTGTAGTTTATAGTTAATTCCTAATCATCGAGGACTGAGTTCTTGTTTTAGGTCTTCACTTTATGAAATGAGGTATTCTGACAAAGATAGCGTTAAAAAATTAAAGTTAAAAAATAGACGAACGCTCACTGTGGCTTGTTTAATTGGTTCTAACTGAGCTAGAGCGTGACAAAATTTTACATTTTTGACGGGGAAAAAGAGTTACAATAAAAATATATAAACCCCAGGTCAAAGCACATATCTATGTAAAATGGGCGATAATTCATAATTATTCTCATATATCCAACATTTAACGCTTTATATGTTTAATGATTCATGAACAAATTTATGAATTAATACAATCATTGAATACTTAAAATTATAATCATGATTTATACGGTTATCATCTAATTACGATGGTCTATGTTGATATCTATGTTGATCTACTATCTTTATTTATTTATTATTTTTTTTTTTTATTTCCAGATCGGCCTTGTAAGCCTTACATGGATGGTTTAACAATATTAATAATGCGTTAACAATAGTAAAAGGGAGGGTTTAGTCTCCTGCAAGAGACACCCATAACAAATAAGTTTTATAATAATTTTAGAATAATTGTAACTGTAGAGGAAGTATATAATAACAAAAAAAAAAAAAAAAAGACGAAACAATAAAAAGTAAATAAATAAAATAATAATGATAAACAAATAGGGGAAAAGTAAAAAAAAAAAAAAAAAATAAAAAAAAAAAGAAATAAAAAAAAAAATAATTAAAAAAAAAGAAATATATAAAAAGAATAAAATAAAAAATAATAAAATTAAATGAAGGAAAAAGTTATCATAGTAATATACAAATGAAGTAATTAACAAAAAATAATAATAAAAAATAACAGACAATTGTATACACAAAAAAAAAAAAAAGTAAATAAAAAAAAAAAAAAAAAAAAAATGAAGTAATTACAATTAAATTGTAGTAATAAGAACAGTAATTGGTTTTAAAACGAAAAAGTAAATATTGGATAAAATAGTCATGATGTTTACATTAGGACGTCTTGCATGAGTCTTGGTTTCAATCTGCGGATGTTGTTTGAGCTCCTATGTTGAAAGCTACTGCACCTTTAACCGCTGTTAACTTGCAATGAAACCTGGTGTAGCATTTTTTGATGAAATCGTCTATTGATTCTATGTCTAATTCACGGTATAGTTGACTATTTCTTACAAACCAGGGAGCATCTACAGCAATTCTCAGGACCTTGTTTTGGAAACATTGTAATTTTTTCCGTTTGGTAGAGGATGCAGCACCCCACACTTCACAACCGTACATCATTAATGGCCTGAGTATAGTTGTGTAGACTAAAATAGTTGTACTTGGTTTAAGAGTCGATTTTCGGTTTATTATCGGGTACAGCATTGCCAGCCTTGCGTAGGTCTTTGTAAGTTTAATATTGATGTGGTGATTCCAGGTAAGGCGACGATCGAGATGAACACCAAGGTATTTCACTGCCTCATTAGATGGATTCCACTGAAGTCTGTTACCATTTAGAACCAGTTCCAGTGGGTCTGTTGGTCGTCTAAGGGTAAAAATTTTGGCTATGCATTTTTGTATATTTAGGTTAATCATCCATTTCTTAAGGTACTTTTCTAGTTCGTTGAGGTGAGTTTGGAGCGTATTTCTGGCTATTGTTATATTTTCATGTTGAGAAAAAAACTGCCGTGTCATCAGCAAACATGGCTATAGAGGTTTCGGACGATTGTATGATATCGTGGAGATAAAAGTTGAAGAGGATGAAAGATATAACTGATCCTTGTGGAGTACCAGCACTGATAGGTCTGGTGGTTGAGATGGTGTTGTTTATTCGGACGGTGAAAGTACGTTGGTTGAGGAAGGAATATAGAATATCATATAAATATTTTGGAGTATCTACTGACTTCAGTTTGTATAAGAGACCCTGATGCCATACCTTGTCAAATGCTTGCTGAAAGTCTAAAAATGTGACAAGTGTTTTTTTTTCATTTCGAAGCCGTTTACTATAAATTCTGTTAGTCTTGAAAGTTGGTGTGCTGTGGAATGACTGACCTGAAATCCAAATTGAAAATCTGGAATAATGTATATTTCCTGAAAAAAATGAAGTTAGGCGCCCTTTTATAATTGATTCTAGAAGTTTTCCTAATATTGGTAAGAGGCTTATAGGTCTGTAACTACTGATTTGTTTAGCGTTTTTTTCCTTTTTTGTGGATAACTACCAGTTCAGCCTTCTTCCAAATATCAGGAAAATAACCTGTTCGCAAGCAACTATTGAAAACTGAAGTTATGAAAATTATGGCTTTTCTCGGTAATTTTTTAATGGCAATAACTGGAATTAATCATGACCCGGACTTGATCTACTATCAATGTTATACTTTTAATGAGAGATGGAGAGAGAGCCAGAAACACACACTCCGGTGTTTTCCGATAAAGTCTCCTACTTTTCTTTAACTTAAAACAATCGTTAACACACGTAAAATAAGTTAAATGAAAATTAAACTAAGTAATAAAAAAAAGATCTCTTTTAAGTTGCCATTTACCTCTGGTAAAAATAGTTTCCAGACGCAAAAAATTGGTAAGACATTAATGTTATTTTTTTTTGGACCTTCACTGAAATGTAGTAGTGTGTGTTGATATGTCGATTCTAAATTTCATAGATTCTTTAGAAAAGTATCAATATCAAGTATCTGTCTTAAAAGTTTCAGTTGTATAGTCAATTTATAAATGTCTGAATGTCGGAAATGCGTTAGATAATTACGTATGCATTAGATAATATTGTTTTATTTATGATATATGGTAGTTTATCACCATACTTATGTACTTGTACTCACTGGTTTTCTTCACTCTTGACCACCCATTACATTTATTTTAACATGCGTAGACCAAAGATCTCTTGTTAGATTTATTTTATTTATTTATCTTCAATGTTGTTTCCATTTGATTTTCTTATGCCAATTCGTAATATCTTCATTCTATGTTTTTATTTTCTTGTTATAATACATTATGTATTGGAAATATATAATAATATAGGATATTCTTTAGCCTTATAAGGAGCGCAACAAGGGCGGCCTCTAAAGGGTAAGGTAACAGGATTGCAAGCTGCGGACCACCAGCCATTAGGCCCCAGCGACCCTTATCTCAAGGGGTTAATATTTGAACAGCTCTCACCGCCAGCCAAAATTTTCTTTTCGTATTTTGAAGGCCGCTGTAAAATAATTTAGAACTTGCACAAGTTTACGTACGGCCGTTTTTTTAAAAGTAAATTTTACCGTCTTCAATCTAACATTAATACTAAAATGTCTGTATTTTAAGATTTTGGATAAAATACAATTTTGTTGTATAAAGAAAATATTTGAGACAATCGAAACTAAAAATTTGACAGATGTTATTTAAACTGAAGTTCAAAAATCTTGATAGAATCAAACTTCTTTGACACCTATACAGTCAGAACCTTGCTCCAACAGATTTTAGTTACTTAGTCCACTTCTTAAATGAGAAAAAATCAACAAATCTCAAGGAGTCGAAACAATGATCTAGGAATTTTTCGATAGCCACCCAAAGAGTAGTGCGTTCCTGAGATTGGCTAAAAAATGGGAAATAACTTTTCTTTTTTTTAATTTAGGTTTTACTCTAAGAAATCCTAATGTAATAATAATATACCTGTACGCAGACGACACAAAATTATATCAAGCTTCTTACCGCTTCAACACAATAGTAAACAGATTGCAACAAATGTTTAAAACAATTACCAAACATTGCCGAAACTAGAAACTGAAAGTGAAATCGTGCAAATCAGACACCATTATTTTCGCAAAATTCAGGTCATTAGTAGATGACTTTCACAGAACATTTACAACAAAAATACATAGTAAATTACAGTTAATTTACGATATACAAAATTAAAGTCAATGCTAAAAAAAAAAAAAAAAAAAAAAAAAAAAAAAAAAAAAAAAAAAAAAAAAAAAAAAAAAAAAAAAAAAAAAAAAAAAAAAAAAAAAAAAAAAAAAAAAAAAAACTATGATATATGATAATATTATGACATGTATAGATGATACTATTATACATTTTAATAACTTTAAAATCACCATTTTAGAAATTTTGTCGTTTAGAACGTTTTTCGTCGCTAGTTATGCTCCGAACCTTGTGAGGATTTGGACTTTTCCATGTAGAAATGTAAATGGTTTTTATCCACATCCTACTTATAAGCTTCGTATATAATTTAAATAGAAGAAAATATGTATTCATATAAATAAGCAAGCTGTGGCGCATTTCCTGCTCGGCGGGTGCGGCTCGTCTCTCCTTGGGGGTGCGCCTCTGTTCGTGACTGACCCTAATCTTCTGTGAAAATATACCTATATATATAACTACACAGGCATTGATGACCCTAGGGTTTTATGCCTATAAACCCCAACAAACAAACAAACAACGTTTTTCATCGGACCCATTCAAATATTATGCCGGGTTTTATTTTAAATATTCACTTTTATGTTCGAGACTTAAACAAAAAAACTGTTCGTTGTCTTCGACTACTCCATCATTAAAGAGAGAAGCATTCAGAGCTCCCAAATAATTACAAAAGGCTTATTTACATGACAGTAATTAGACACATTTGGACATACAGAATTGAGCTCCGGTAATTAAATCGAAAATCCTTCTATAAATCATTACATTTAAAACACAAAGAAGATACACCGATAGCTCGAATCCACTAGTACCCCAACTTGCTTCTCACTCGATCCGCGATAGCCATCGGAGGCGTCTGAAAATAAGAAAGCTAAAAGACAGGACAATTATTAAAGTGCAACTAATTGATAGTTTGTTACAGGTTATTGGCATGTCATTGTAATCATTTCACCACTCCAGGTACTTATTTATTGGAAGTATTGTGTACAATTTTAAATATCTATAAATTATAAAAAAAATAAAAATTAATAATTAAATAAATAGATTCCTCTCTGACTGGGAAAAATAGATCATGGATATGTATATCTATAATCCACTGATTATCACAATTTAAATTTTAAAATTAAAAGGATCATGCTATCATCAAATAACTCAAAGATCGAATCAACGATTCATGAATATTCAAAATAAATAAAGTTAACAGAAAATAAGGGTTTCGAACATGACTTTTTTTATTTAAACCAAAATAGATCCCAAGCGGTAGGTCCTAGTGAAAAATTTTATGTGATAAAAATATTTTTATTATATTTTTGATCGGTAAACTATCGTCAAATTTTCGATTAGAGCAACACCAACAGAGCGAGAGTGTATCATTTTACATTTTTGAGGGTGAAAAAATTTTACACCAAAAAGTATAAGTAAAACACAGCCAAAAAACATAGGCATATAAAAAAAATAAAAATAAAATGTTACATTGAAGAAAAAACGTAATTTTTTTAATTACAAAAAAAAAACAAAATAATTTTCTTTGTACACCTGACTAGGGTTTCATATTTTTTGTGGTATAATAATTTATGAGAAGATTGATTTAACATATAAATTTTACCTCATATACCTACATTGAAATTAAAAAAAATATGAACTATCATGTAATGATATAGTTTGTATTATTACTATTATTTCTTTTTTATTAAAATCAATATAATTAAAAAAGAAATTCGATTTTATTAAAATAATTATGGTTCATACTTAGTTCTTAATCATCCAGGATTGAGTTCTTGTTTTAGGTCTTCTCTTTGTTATTGAGGTAATCTGAAAAAAATTGAAGAGCGTTAAAAAATTAAAGTTAAAAAATAGAGGAACGTTGAGGGTGGCTCGTTTGATTGGTATCGGGTTCGATAGGCGAGTGCAAGGGCGGAGGCTTGGAAGTAAACAAAAACTTTGTTAAAATTGGTTCACTTTTCTTTGTTGAACGTGACCGTCGAAAAATAGGTTTTCTTTCCATTTCAGTTTACTTTTTTCCCCGTTTTGAATTCCAATCAATGGTCTTATACTGTGGTAGAGAAGTGTTTTAAATTTTTTTTTTTTTTTTTTTTTTTTTTTTTTTTTTTTTTTTTTTTTTTTTTTTTTTTTTTTTTTTTTTTTTTTTTTTTTTTTTTTTTTTTTTCATTTTCATATCATATTTTAAATACAATTTCATTTTCAACGTCAAACGAAAATTTAAATTAATGTAAAATCAAGAATTTGTAAAAATTAATTTGTGAATACAAATATCTTTTTTAAAAACTATTTATTCATATTTACAATATATGCAACAAGTAAATTTTAAAGGAACTACTCAATTGAGCCACTTTAATAAATGTTCTATATTGGAAGCTTCAACCCTTCTCAAATAAATGTTGGAATAGTCGAAAACGACGAGCAGTTTCTTGTCTTCTAAATCTGCTATGTGTCTAAATATAAATATAAACCACAATTTATAAAACACCTTAGTTTATCACTATACATTTTTAAAGTTTGAATTATCATTAAGAAGCCTTCGCAGTTAAGATCTAGAAGAAAAGAAAAAAAAAGAAAGAAAAAAAAAAACCCTCAAAGTCCAATTGGTTGATGCTTCTTTCCATCTATTCTTCATCGTCGGTTCATTTCAATTGCATTTCATATTCCAAAAACATACGTTTTTGAAATATAGAAGTGAAATTTTTTTGGCAATAATTTGGAGATTTCAGACAATGCTATAGTTTTCGATATAAAAGCAATGAACTGATGATTATTCATTTTAAAACTAGAGTTTTATACGTTTGGGGTCAGAACTGATCTATTAAAATAAACAAATGAACGAGGTATGCAGAAGAATAATGGCATCCAACCGAGCATATTTTGCAAACCTGAGGATCTATAAAAGCATGATAATGTTAAGAAATTTTAAAATTAAACTTTACTAAACACACACCAGTTTAGTAAACTGGTGAACTACGGAGCAGAGACAAGAAGCTCCTACGAAAGATACATATAACGCTGCTTCCAATACATGGAGAATCCAGACCAACGATTAGCCGTACTCGGGAACCCATTGTGGTCCAGTTTATTAAAGCACACCATATAAAATGGCTAGACTATTTAATAAGAATGCCTGAAATCTAAATGGAACAGTAGTTGACCATCAAGACGATGGTTGCAGGTTCTGGAGGAAGTCACGGGGTGGAGTACAAAGATAAGAGACAAATAAATGTGTAACAACACTGTAAAGCAAGCCAAAGCCCGCCTTGGTCAGCGAAGTTTCGATCCAAGCAACACTATATGAGTGTGTCAAAAAAGCCCTAAAACTTAGAAAATGTACGAAAAAAGAAAATTTTTTCATTCAAACCAATACAGCTCCTAATCAGTAGGTCCTTGTCTCAAATGTTATATATCAGATAATATTCTGCATCAAATTTCAAAACAGGAACCTTTCGCAAATTTTTAATCCAAGCAACGCTTACAGAGTTTGAGCGTGTCAAAATGTTACATTTTCGAGGGTGAAAAAAAAACAAAAAAAAACGCTACACTTTAAAAAAGTAGTAGGAGTCTATTTACATTAACTTACCTTTAGATCTACATTTAAGAGATCATTTTTTAAAATAAGTAATATAAAGAAAAGAGTACCGACTTCAACCTAAAAACCTTACTTCAAAATATTGTTGGGGGAAACAAAGTTAGCTATACACGTTAAATAAATTAGCAAGCTCTAGTGAATAATCAAGTAATTAAAATAAAATCCTAGTATCGCTTTTGTAATTTTTTTTTTTCGAAATAATTTCAAACCATTATTTGGAAGACTTTTATGGCAACCAAAAATTATTTTTTTTAAACTGGATTTTTATAAAAAGTTTATAGGAAAAAATAATTAAAAAATAATGACGTGAAAAGCTGCGATTTTAGACTGGATAAATTATTCCCAGCGACTTTTAGTATTATAAGAATGCAGTTTTCCTATGGTCATTGTTGGTCCAAAACGAAGGCATAAAAATGTAAATTTCAATTTTCATAAAAAAATATTGTAATTATCTGATTTTAAATATATATGTTAATAAATATCAAAGTTTTAACTCTTTAAAACATTTGATCTATGAAATTAAATCTAGCAATAGAGCACTCTTCCGAGTCAGTTGGTATTTAAATATAGATGGAAGGACAAGGTCAAAGTGCTACACTTTAATCAGAGGCTACGGTTTTATAGATTTCCGGGGCTACTCTATTTTTAATTTTTTTTTTTTTATTCTTTTTTTTTTTTTAGGGATTGGTTTTATATAGTACGTGTTATTGAGCCCCGTGGCTCGATAGGTCAACATTCTTGTTTTCGAAATTAAATATTTTCGCAGGTGTATATTAAAGTAAAATATAAGGTACATGTACCTGTAGTGAACACTGCTCCAGGTAGTAGGCATTTGGATAAAAGAATTGTTGTTGTTCAACATGATGTTAGACTTTAAATCAGTTTCAAAGTTATATGTAGGTACAAGTATAGATGTAGGTACAAGACTAAATTGATAAAAGACTGCCCTATGTTTTCGACTCTTCAACATTTTTACTCGACTTTCAACTCTTTCAACAATTGATAAAGACTCATTAATATAAAATTAATTTGACGTACTTGGGCATACGGAGCTGAGCTTTGGGGCTCCACTAAACCATCCAATTAATTTCATATTCAATCCTTTCAATCCAAAATCCTTAATGTCGCCTCACTTAGTTACAATGAAACTTACCCATAAAGATTTTAATGTACCATACGCTTCTGATTTAGCTCAAACCAGACAGGGGCTATTCCGGGTTTGTATCAAATGCATTCTTCATGGCTGGTCATCTCTTTCAACCAGCACATCGCTGCACCATCGAATTTCTTCGTGCTTCTCCCAAGAACTGTCCTATCTTTCCGAATCAGCCCAATTTAAATGTCTAAACATAATCCCTTTTACTTTTGGATTTCTTTGTTTGAATATTTTCTTTATTTGTCCTAACAATATTTTCCCAAATTTAAAGACTATTGCTAGTTAGCTGCCATTACGGTTTGTCCTCTTGTACCTGAGGACCTCACTTTACTTAGGCTTTCAATTCTCATAATAGGAGGTTCATAGATCTGTACCAAATTTAAACTACATCATCTTCATAGTTCAAGGAAGGTTTAGCAATGATAAAATTTATTAGTTTTCAATAAAATTGTTGTTAAAAGAGCGATAAATAGGTGGTGCGCAGTTTGAAAATCGACCGATAGTTGGCGAGTGCCATTCTGTGTGAGAGGTTACAAGGTATTGTGTTGTATAGAGCTTGACATTGATAATAAAATTTACTTATTTTCAATTATATTTGCATTTAAAAAAGTATTAAATATGTGGATACCAGAGAAATTTAAAAAGCGAATGGTATGTGGCTAATAATACAGTAAATATTCACCGTCCATCTGGATTATACATTAAAATAAGAAATGAGATGTCCCATTACCTTGTCACGTGATTTCTAACCACCAATCTGTGCAATGGTATCACTTTAAAATTACAGATATGTCGATACGTTATTAATTCTGGATGTCTTATGAAAACAATTTTTCCTTTTCACATGCTTTCTATAATACAAAATTTTTATCGAAAAACGAATAAAATTTCTATTATTAATTAAAATTAACTGATTTCTTTACGTATGAGAGCGGGCAAAGCTGCGACATGGAATGCGAGTAATTAATATAATTTCATAATCGTGTACCCATAATGCACCGTTTTGGATAAAAAAATAATACAGAAAACTGCATATTTTTTCTTTCTTTTTCTAAAAATTTAATTGTAACTACTTTTAAAGCCATTACACCTGGGCTGTTCCACCTTCACACAAAAAAAAAAAAAGAAATTAGAAAAAAAAAGAACCACGAAAGGGCCCCCTAAGGGACGCAGACCACCTCCTCATACATACATAAGCGTAGCTAACCGACGATGGGGAGGAGTGCAGGAGATAGGAGAAGAAGGACACGAAGATTAATGCAAAAGGGCAATTACTCCTTCTTGAGGGATGTCCACGGAGAGATGTTTAATGCATGAGAGCCGTCGTAATTGGTCTCCTCTGTCTTCTGCCCCATTAGCTGTGTCCTCATATCTGCATACCGGACTCCCTGTCCGCTCTCCGCTAAATCTTCCCTGCGGTGTCATCCCGTCGTAGGGAGGAGCCTTAACAACACCTAGCTACGACGATAAAGTAGATTGCAGGTGAATTTAACGATATGTGATCCTATAGGAGAAAACAGGGGCAGAAATGATAAATGTTTATTCCTAATGGTTATCACTTACAGAATACGTTTAGTTACCTTTTGTTGATAGAGACACCTATCAGAGGATAGGGATTGTCCCTCATAACAAGTTTCAGCACTATAGTGCTAAACTGAAAATGATTTAAAATTCTTCAAAAGTTATTGGACCACAATTGATATATTTCATGCCCAAACTAGAAGTAGAAAAATTTAATAAGTATGTGCAAGTCAGACATAATAATATAGCAGGAATGTGATCTATATGAGACCAAATCCTCCCTCGGAAAGAACATATGCTCCTTATTACTAGAAATACAATATCTTCCTTTCGAATATAGTAGCTGAAACTCCTTCCACAACTAACCAGCCAACTTCTAGGCTCTATCTGCACATTACCCGATTCGAATACAAGAGTGAGGTGTAAAAATGTTTCACTGAATCACAGGATACAAGACTAAAAACTCTAATGAATTGAATGTTTCACTGCAAAAAAGAGAAAGTTACATCTCATAAAAGAAAAAAAACGCTTTTGTTTGATACTAGTAGGATGCAGCTCCAATCGTTATTTAAAGCGTTGTTCGAGCAATGAAGCTGCCTCGTTAGTTTGCTGCAAAAGAGTGATATCTCCTGGAGCTCTATGTATTCACAGGCGAAAGATGAGTATAGTTTACAGGGAGCTTACTATTTAACGCTTTCAATTTTAGATTTTCATTTATTACACATCCTGAAATCAATGTAGAAAACATCTTAGGTTAAGAAAGTTTTGGATTAATGTGTAACAAAACTGTAAGGATGTTCAACACCCAAAACAGTACACTTGTAATATTGAACTACCTTCAACAATCATTAGCCAAACCGCCTACCATCTTTATTCTTTCGTAGACAATTCTTCGTTTATTGTTTCATTTATAATTCTTTATCCATACACCCATCTTCTTACGTTATCGAAGGCTTATCTATAAAGTCATCAGTCAGTTCCTTTAACCTGAAATACCTCTGATTCAAACATAGCCAAATTCCATATCGCAATATTCATACTTCATTTATTGATTTAGCACTCGATTTAAGGTACTCCCTCCCAACCAGGATACGCCATTCTCAAGTTTGAGTATAATTAATTAATATACAAGATCTTTTCTAAAGTGGGGCGGAAAAATCCAGTTAATTTAATTATTATAAAAAATTAACCTAAGGGAATTAATAAGATGAGTGAAAGACAAATTTAAAATTGTCTTAAATTAACAGCAACGTATATTCATAAACATGTTTGACATACAAAATCACAATGAAAAATAGAGGTCATAACTAAAAACGTAAGAGTGAACAAAAAAAAAAAAAAAACTTAACCTAGACTTATCTTAATGCGGAGGATTTGCTGTGAGAGGTCATGGGAGATGACGAAATCTGATTGGCTACATCGTGGTAAGAGCGGAAACCGCAAGACTGCTGTGAAGGACTAAACGGACAAGAGAAAACAAGATACAACCCCAGAGAGAATGTTAGGGTCATTTTTTAACCATTCTACTCACCATAGGTCTGGCACCAACACGTCTACTGACTTCTAGATGGTGAGAGGTTGGGAACAAACTTAAGATATAAGTGTTACTCAGAATATTAGAAATAAGGGATAGCTACCAAAAAATGTACTTTCAAGAAGGGTTATATATTCTCATATTTCTTGTCTAAAACTGAAATGAGTATGGCTACTGTTTGGCAAACAGTCTTATAGTTAATTTTAAACTGTGTAAGTTTAATGTATAGCAGAATGTTGGAAAACCTGTTCTGATTGGCTGCGCTCCGATCCGCACTAGAATCCGCTAGTCTTAACACGGCCATTAATTTATTAACAAATTTTTAAGGATAGTACAAGATTAATAGTTTCCCTCGTTTACTAGATCGTTGGCCTTTTCCTTAAGCTAAAAATATATATTCTATTCTATTCTATATCGGGCGCTACAGTCCATGAAGGCTGTACGTTCCACCAATTCTGATATTCAGCCGCTGGATGTCCCCCTCCAACAAAATATATATAGTTAAAGATAATTAGTTATAAATTGTTTAATGTGGCTCATTATTGAAATTTCACACTTATTTTAGCATCACTCCTCTTTATTATTCCTCAATTAAGTTACATGTTTCGGGAACTTTGTCCCATCCTCAGACTGAAAACAGTATTTCTTATAATTACACTACTATTCTATTAATAACATCAATCAATACAACTCCCAGATTAATTGCCCATAACATATCATTATAATTTTACCTTTAACAGTTATTTTTTCATGGTGTTATAACAGACAAGGTGTGATAACACCATGAAAAAAATAACTGTTAAAGGTAAAATTATAATGATATGTTATGGGCAATTAATCTAGGAGTTGTATTGATTGATGTTATTAATAGAATAGTAGTGTAATTATAAGAAATACTGTTTTCAGTCTGAGGATGGGACAAAGTTCCCGAAACATGTAACTTAATTGAGGAATAATAAAGAGGAGTGATGCCAAAATAAGTGTGAAATTTCTATAATTGTTGGCTCCTTAATTGAAGAATTTAGTGGCTCATTATTGTTTTTTTCGCTGAAGCCCTTTGTTTTTATGCTACGAATTTCATACAATTCGCATTTTGTTCTTAAACTTAAAAACGAAAACTTGATTTCCCTATACACACTTCATCTGTAAATTTTTGCGTGTAGATCCGCATCTAGGCTTAAGTATTTTCTCTTTTTTTCACATGAGATCCATATTATTTTGGAAATGTTAGACCGTAAGGCAGTATTACATATGTCTGCATCTGAATATTAGATAAAAAATCAAAAAGTATAAGGGATGTATTTGTTTTATCGAATTTAATGGGAATTTTATAATGCTAAAATTATGTAATTTTGATAGGTAGGTCGTACGCATTTTGTAAATATTTCATACTGTTATGATCAACCAAAAAAAAAAAATCAATTTTATACTATGTTTAACTAGCGAATTCAATTATGAAAGTATAAATATGGAATCGAAATGAATTATTAATAGCACTCGTTTTTAGTTAGTAAGCTTCCATAACTGGAATTCATGAAGCCATTAGAGCTCAGCTGTTGATATTCAAATCTGTTAAAAACATGAGTTAACTCCATCAAACGGAAAGCTGAAATTGTAAAATGTACTTTAAATGTTTTATTCCACTTCATAATATTGTATATACAAATAACATTTCCTCTAATCCATGTATTTTTTTTATCCTCAATCCCTACAGCGGGTTTAACAAGGCTATCGGAATAAAGAAGGGCGGGTATGATTATTGGCCTGAATCAGTTTCGCCCTTAATCCGGTAATGCCCTTGCCCTGAGTTATAGTCGTTTAAACCGCTTGGCCTAGTAAATAATTCCACCAGCTCAGGAATGTCACCTGGAAGCGTTTCTTTCCAAATCATTTTTTAATTTTTTTAAAAAAGTTCTTATGTATATACAAGCTTCATTACGGAACTGGAACAGTTCATAATATATATATATATATATATATATATATATATATATATATATATATATATATATATATACATATTTAAAATTGCTTTATTGAATAAATATTAAAAGCTATATTTTTAATGGGCAAAGAATAATATGGATGTCAATGAATCCAATCATACAATATGTACATTAAAAAAGTTATTGCCTAATCGCAAAACGTAGCAAATCCACCGAAAATCGAAATTGAGTTTTATTACCGTTCGATCCAGCTCCTTGAAGACTAACTAAGTTTTAGGTTTAAAAACGGAGGAAAAGCTGTTCAAATTTACAATTAAAAATCACGTACTGTTGCAAAAGGGAGTAAAACCATGCCTATCACAGTATCAAAAAGGAGTATCTCCCAATATAGCTGCCATTTTTTAACAGTTACCCAATGCTAGTTGAAACTTTGGCGGTGTCCCGGTCAAAGAAGAAAAGTAGAGTGAAGTCAATAAATTATTAAAAAAACATTAAGGGGACAATTGAAAAGAATTAAAAGATTTAGAGATGTACAAGAAAATATTTAACAATGAAAATTATGATGGAGAAAATGAAGATAATCATTATTTGTCAGATTTAGGAGACACAAACGAGGTGGAAAAAACACAATTAGCTGTTTTTAAAATTTACCTGTTATTTTGATCTTAATTACTATTGACTAGTCCATTTTTTAAATTAGATTTTTTTTCTGTTAAACTAAACTATTAAATGTTTTTAACCATTTTCAAAGAGGTTTTTACAAAAGTCAGTTTAGAAGTAAGATGAGGAAGAATAATAATATGTTTAGGAAAATGTGTATTGTGATTACATAGACTAGTCCATGTATGTACATATATTGTTTATTACTATCTGTTTTTATTGTTCACCAAGCTAATAAGAAATATTTTTGAACTTAAAATCATTTTTTTAATCCATCATTTCAATTTTAAAAATCAACTCAACACTTGTATTTATTTCATTATCAAAAATGAGTAAGTCTCAAACTGTTGCAAAACGGAGTAAGTAAAGAAGAAAAACCAATTTTTAAAAAAATTGGTCAACAGGGGCCCTTATTACGCTTGCCCGACTAAAACCATTTATTTTTCTGCTAATTATACAGGAAACATTACATGAATATCAAATTATTAAATATTAATAGAAAATAATACTATGGAGAAATAACAAATAATAATAATAATAAAGACAAAAAAAAAAAACACAATCACACTATATACAAAATAAATACACACATCCCAGGAAAACCGGCTTGCTTCTCCACTTATAAGATGGCAAACCAGGCCCAAACTAATCCTAGCGCTGTTCTTTCAGCCGCCTCAATAGTGTCAAAAATCAGTGGAGGCTGAGAGAGTGCGCCTTATCAAAGTCGATCAGGAATTGTGTGGAAAAGTTGGCCACTGCCAGAGCTTTAATAAAATAAATATTTACAATAGATCTCGGGGCCATTGCTGATTTAATCTGCGAGTAGGGTTATAAGAATGTGTGAAACTGAATAATGAATGTGCCAGGGGGCTTAGGGTAGCTGGAAGTATTTTGAAACTTTAAGGGATCCATTAAGGTATATTTAGGGACAAAAGGTATATTAAGGTCATATAATTAAATTAGTTTGAAAGAATCCCTGAAATATTATTGGTGTTCATTTATTTTCCTTACGTTATTAGCTATAATACAGGAGCTCAAGGCCTCAGTTCCCGCCAATACTGCATCATCCCCTGCCATCAATGTTTTTCTATATCTTTTATGTAGTTTGAAGGTTGCTTTACAACTACTATTCTGCTATTTATGGTACATACATATATGTATTAAGTACACAGAAATGTGTCATGGAAACATGATTAATAAATAAGTAATATTAATAATTATTATGAATGTAAAACAAAGAGATGGGGTATTAAAAGGGTAAGATTGACAGCTCAGAAGGCAGACTTTAGGCATTAAACTCTATAAGGACCTTTTTGATCCCTGACCGACAGTACCTGCCGTAAACGTATTCAAAAACGAAATTCAAAGGTTAGATGGAGGGGAGAGGTTCTATATTGCTCTGAAAAATAAGAGGATCTCTTTTGGAAGAACGCGGAAGAAGTCGATGGACGCGAGCATGATAGATGGATACGACTAGGCACGAGGAAAGCATTTGAGACAGACCATGAATAGCCCTGCTTTGCCGTAACATCTTACAGATTAGTACCTTTTAAATAGTATTTAAGAAGTAGATATTGTGAATTGTGTGCAGACCCTTAAATAGGTTAATATATTTCACAGTTCTAGGATCATAATGTTTAATAATTTGTTTATTAATACTAATAATTATTCTTGACCTAACTGGCATTATATTAAATAGAATTGGTTTGCACGGTAGGATAATAAGAATCCAATAAATGAGACATCAAAAGATGGGGCTATTGAGTCATCAGGGACTATACCTAATATTAATTTAGTGTTTTATAAGCCCTCAAGCTATGAAACAACATAACCATCGAATTAACCAACTGTCAAAGCTTTACTTCGCCTTGAGGATTTTATGAAGACTACCAGATTGTTTCATTTTCTAATGGCAATATATGAGGATTATAGAAGAAAAAAGAAACAGCTGAGACATCATTCACAGCAGACACCTATTATACTTGGTATTTAACTAGTTAAATACAACTCCTAGAAGTTTTAAACAATTTAGGAAGCGAACTAATCGATACTTTAAAGGCAGTTGTTTTTAAAAGCACAAAAATACAGTCATTAGTGGGAAACTCCCACCCGTGTCTTAATTCTTACGTCATCAAGCCTTTTAACGATTCCTATACAATGTTGCTCTTTCGTTAAAAACAAATTACTGAATTTAGACTGAAGTTTAAACTCTGAGAATAACGTTATGTATTAGTGTTTCCTAGATGCGTAAATCATTCCTATGTGTTAAGCAAAGAATAAACTCGCTTCGATAAGTATGATACAAAATCCGGAGAAGTTAGTAACAAATTGAAGACCAATCGAATTTGGTGCTGTCGATTCAATGTTCATAATGATTTTATTGTACCATTAGATATAATAAAATTATTTTTAAAAATATTTAATTCAATTGATGGGGGGATTTAGTGTCTATCGTTTAAAAACCTAATTATGTTCCTGTTCTTTCATAATATGTCATCGAGATATCGATGCCAATATATGCTTTGAAGGGCCAGTTTAAAGATTTTTGATTGGAGGATTGTTGTTCAAATTTGTCCATGAAAAAATCTGCCCAAAGGGGTGATATAGGGGATCCCATAGGTAAACCTTCTTCCTATTTATGTAATATATTGTTGAGTTGAAAGTAGTTATGCTTTATACAAACTGCCATTAAATTGTAAAAATCTAATTTCTTCCATGTTGTAAATTTGAACCGAAGATTAGTTATTCTAAAATTTCTATATTTTCTGAAGCTGGAATACTTGTAAAAGTGACGTCAAAGGACATTAATTTGGCATTGTCTGGAATTTAATGTTTTAAATTTTGGTGACTAATCCTCTTCAGTTTGCATTTGGTTTGTGAGAAAAAGTAAATTTTAGTTTTGAATATGTTCAAATAATAGGCAAGTATATAGATAGACGTAGATTTCATGTATTTTGGGTAGGGCGTAGATTCGGAAAGGCAAAGGGTTCATTCAATGGGGCTATATTTTTTACTATTGGGTATTTAAATATTATTATTATTGAGTCTCGAACTGTTTGTTAGCGGAGTTTTTCAAGTTTCAAAGTTTTGTTTTTTCCTCAGTGTTATGATTCTAAAATATATACACATATTAGATTCAACTTGCAATAAAAACATATTATTTCTATCATATCATAAAGCAACGTTAAATTAGCTAACTGTGTCAGAGCCCTCCTGAGTAAACTGCTTTAATTTCGTCTCCCATAATGCCTACCTTTCCTTTTCTTTGTCACGGCTAACAGTTGTCAGACAGAGGGCGCTTTCACTTTGTCATGGAAATTCCATGGCGAATTACTTATATAGGGAAGGGCTAAAAGAGGGTGTAAAAGCCCGAAAGGAGAAAAGATTAAAAAATAATCATTCGGCTAAGTCCCTGGGAGCCGCAGAGCGTGGTCCGCACAAAGCTGCCCCTGGGACAATGTGACAGAGAATGCACAACGTGTGTCAACTCCGGCTTTAGAAAACCTTTTAAATGAGGTGCCATTTAGCCCCTCTCATATATATATCGCTCCCTCAACTCCTCTTCTTCTCTTTGGAATATTATATGAATAGCCTTCAGCTACAATGGAGGATTCTGTAATTGTTAATGATAATAGTCTCGATAACAATTATTTAAAATACCCATAAGCTTTTAGTATCATACTATTTCACTTCAATATTCGTTTCACATTTATAATTTTAATAAAGATTTATATGTAGAACAAAAGCTCGTGAAGAAAGTGTTACATTTTTAAGATTAATATTTGACTCTCTTTTGTCGTAAACCTACGACTTGATGTCTTATAGTATCCTTTCACAATATAATCCACAAATCCCTGTTGAACAGATCCGCTACCTAGGACTCCATGTGGACAGAAGTTTAACTTGCAACCCACATACAAGACTAAAAAGGCAAGAAACTGCTCGTCGTTTTCAACTTCAACATTTACTTAACGGACGTTCAAAGCTTCCATTTATTACAAAAAACTCATTTACATGGATGTGACTACACCTATCTGGACGTTCGAAGTTGAGCTTTGGGACTCCAAAAAACCATCCAATTCATCTCGTATCTAATCCTTTCAATCCAAAATCCTTCGAAAAATTCTAAATGCTCCTTACTTTGTCACAAACAAACTTATCCATAAAGACCATAATGTTCCATACGTTACTGATCTAGCCCAAACCAGATACCTATCATTTCATAGTAAGCTCCATAACTATTCAAATCCACTTGTCTCTCAACTTGCCTTACACTCCATTCCCGATAATCTTCCGAGGCGTCTGATAAAAAGATGGCCTAGAGACCTTCTAGTGTAAAATTTATTGAAGTACTACTGATGAGAAGTTCTTTTCAAATTTGACATGTTATTTTTATCGTTATCAACACAGTTACTTGATGTATATTATGTATAGTAAGTATTGATTACAAATATTGATTCCTTATTTCACTGATTCATGAAAAAATAATCGGTATCTATAATCGAAGGTTCCTAGGACTTGATAGATAATGCTAACACTGGCGATAGTTTCATGATACCTAGTAGTACGAGTAGGCGATAAGTAAATTAAAAAAAAAAAAAACTTGTTAGAGCATACAGTAAGAAGCAGAATCTCAACTCCGCTATCTATTTAAATAAAAATAACAATCAATTCAATAAAGACTCAGGAGTAAAACTAATACATTAAGTATGAAATAGTTTCAAATAAAAAAAAATAAGGGATCATTAGAAATAATAAAATCGTTCAAAACGAATCTAGATTTTTGTTTAAATAGCCAAAAAAATATTTCTCATTTTAAATTTGTTTTCAGTAGAAATAGAAAAACCGACTATTCATAGACAAAACGTAAAGGACTGCCCGTTTAGGAGCGTTCAAAGCTCTTAATAAATTACAAAAGAGTTATTTACATGACAGTAATTAGACCTATTCGGACTTAGATGAGGTTACGGCTACACTAAAGCTTCCAATTCTTCTCGTATCCAATCTTGCGTAATATCTCCAATGCCCCTTATTATATCACAAACAAACATATCCATAAAGATTTTAATGTGTTCTATACAGTCCAAAACTTGTGAGGAAAGTTTTATATTTTAACAACTTCTGTAGGTGCTTAGTTCCTGTTCACCAGAATTTTCAAGATTTGACCCTGCTATTATAGGTTGGGAATATTAATGTATAATAGACATTTTACAGTAGTAAGTAGATATCAATGAAATATATGAATCACAGACGGAATCCTTATCAAAGATCTTTCAAACTTTGATTACACAGGTCTGTATATCTTTATTTTTCAGCTGCATGGGATAAATTAATATAATCAAATTTATCTCATGCAACTAAAAAAAAAAAAAAAAAAAAAAATTAGAACATAGATACAATGTTAGGAAACAGATTTTAAGCATATATTTAAAAAAAAGCTCAATGAAAACAATTTCTTCCTAATTGGAAAAAAGAATAAATCATAGATATCTATGATAGTATAGGTATAGTATAGTAGATTATAATCTACTGCTTTTTCGAATTTACATTTTAGAATTAAAAGGATCAAGTTATTTGTATTAATAATTAAATTTTATTGCAATTAATAATTAATTAAAATAAACAAAATTGGAAGAAAGTTGGGGTTTCAAAGGCGACTTTTTTCATTCAAACCTAGCCGGTATGTCAAATATTATAACCACAAAAAAAAAAAAAAAATAAAAAAATATATAATATTTTTTGAAAATTTCTCACTCCTCACTGGAGAATCCTAGAAGCCATCAAATTTCTCAAAAACTGCAGAATTTAGTTAGCTTTTTATTGGTGTAACTCATGATACAATTGCACTTCACCTTTTGAGTCTAACAGACGTTTTTCTGATGAAAAACACGCTAGAGAATAAATACCTGATTGCTCCACATACTTACTAGATTGAATAAATGTATTTGTTTTTTTATCACTTGTCCATATGCATGATGGATAAAGAGTTGTGAAGGTGGCAAACCCTCCCTCCCCCCAAAAAAAAACAAACTTATAGGGAGTTAAGGGGGGTTAACCAAATTCTTGCTGATTACCTAATGTTACATAAACGTACTTTTTTTTTTAAATATAAAAAATAATAATTTAGGATTATTTGAAGAAATTAAATACCTATTGGGCCTTAGATGTAATTAAATATTATTAGATGTAAAAATGAGGATAAAGAAAATTGTCCTTCTTGCGTGGTCAGATGTAAACTCACTAGTCTAAATTAATAGAACTTTTCTCTTTCTGAAGTTCCCATGAGTTAGAATTTTTTTTACTTTATTTTTTTAAGACTAGAAAGAACAATGTATGAATTCTAAATAATGTAAAAAGGGTGATAATAATCTAAAATAAAAAATAAAAAAACTCCTTAGTTTAAATTTAAAAAATACTTTCTTTAAAATAAATTAAATTTTTTTCTTCTCATCAACTAAAATTTGAAAAATTTACATAATAAATGTTGAAGATAAAAAAAAAATAGCGAGGATTATTATTATTGGTGAAACATATTAAAATGGATTATTGCAGCGCGTGTTCAAAATGTCCTCCATTACTTCGGATGCAGGCTCTAGCGCGCTTCCTCATTGCCCCAACACTGACATTTAATGACAACTTGGCTTTTACTACTTCAGCAGCCTCAAGTATCTTTGCTCGTAGTTCCGCCACACATGTAATTGGCGTTTTGTACACCTCTTCCTTCAAGGCACCCCAAACGAAAAAATCAAGGGGGGTGAGATCCGGGGACCTAGGCGGCCAGGATACCACGCCTCCGCGACCTATCCAAGTGCGATATGTGTCATTAAGCCAATTCTTCACTGCGGTGGTGTAGTGCGGTGGAGCTCCGTCATGCTGGAAGACAATTTTCTTCTGACTTCTGGATCCACTTCTTCCAGAAGGACCTGCAGATCAGTTTGCAGGAAATTTAGGTAGGCTTCACCATTTAAATTCCCTTCAAAAAAATAAGGCCCCAGCATTATGTCACCAATAACACCGACCCATACGTTGCAGGAAAACCGATGCTGGAATGAGCTCGATTGGCAGACGTGAGGGTTCTGAGTAGCCCAGTAATGGGAATTGTGTGTGTTATAAATTCCTTGCCTCACAAAAGTAGACTCATCAGTCCAAAGAATTTAAAAAAAAAAATGATATTGCTCTATATCGGAGTTAAAGAGCCATCGACAAAATTGAACTCTCTGTGGGTAATCGGTCTCCAGTAGGTCCTGTACTTTGAAAAAAATGAAGGGGGTGTAACTTCTCTTTTTTTTTTAAAACGCGCCAAACTAAACTTTTACTAACTCCCGTATGAGAGGCAACTTGGCGGACACTGGTAGTGGGGGATTCCTCTACTTCACTGATGATATGTTCTTCTATGTCTACATCCCTTAATTGAGGCCCAACCTCACGTCGTGGTTTTATGACTGATCCGGTTTCTGAAAGCCGCCGAAATGTCCTGCTGAAAACGGCAGGGCTTGGAACCCGACGATTTGGGTATCGGTTCTCATACTCCCTCTGAGCTGCTAGCGCATTGCCATTGCAGAACCCGTAGACGAAAACCATATCTGCGTACTCACTTGTGGTGAAGTCCATGGCTGAAGAATAAATGACAATCGATGCAGTCATAAAATAAGAGATAACTTCTTATGACCTTTGCACAGAGTGGGGGGACTATAATTGTTTACAAAGCTTTACTAAATAAATCCGGGGCTTGATAACACAGTCTGGGCTAATGAGTAATAGCAGGGCACATTTTGAAATGTTATTTCTCTGTTTATGTATTTAATATCTTCAAATAATCCTAAATTATTATTTTTATATTTTAAAAAAAAGTACGTTTATGTAACATTAGGTAATCTGCAAGAATTTGGTTAACCCCCCTTAACTCCCTATAAATAAGTTTTTTTTTTTTTTTTTTTTTGGGGGGGGGGGGGGGGAGGGCTTGCCACCTTCACAACTCTTTATCCATCATGCATATGGACAAGTAATAAAAAACCTAATACATTTATTCAATCTAGTAGGTATGTGGAGCAATCAAGTATTTATTCTCTAGCGTGTTTTTCATCAGAAAAACGTCTGTTAGACTCAAAAGGTGAAGTGCAATTGTATCATGAGTTACACCAATAAAAAGCTAACTAAATTCTGCAGTTTTTGAGAAATTTGACGGCTTCTAGGGTTCTCCAGTGAGGAGTGAGGAATTTTCAAAAAATATTAAAAATTTAAGTTTTAATAAATGTTTTGTGTTTTGCGCGTTAAAAGGCCCATTAAAAGTAAATTTAAATTAATTAGACCTATTTCATCTTTTAGAAAATTTAATGTTGATTAAGAAAATATCATCGTTTTAGTTTCTACGCTAAAACAAAGTAGAGAAAATAAAATAAATGTATTTTTTCAGAAAAAAAGTAAGATTTTAAAAATAAAAACGAAAAAATTATATCTCCTCAAAAAATTGAGATAGGACACTCGTGTTTGCGCCATTCTACCCCGTTTAGTTTGCAGTATTACCCATTTTTTTTTTTTACACTATGTCTGGGACACCCTGTATATATATATATATATATATATATATATATATATATATATATATATATATATATATATATATATATATATATATATATATATATCAAATATATAGATACATATATTTTATTTACATTTTTTTTTTTTTACAAATCACTAATGAATAAGTTATAAAGAAAAAATCATACACGTCTGTATAAAAAAAAAAAAAAAAATCTGACGTTTTGAAGCAATTAAAATCTGATTAATAAATAATCATAGATGAGACAAAGTTTGAAATGATTAAATTAAATTTAATTAAATAAATAAACCGACTAAAACTTCATTTAATGTTTTATTCAATGATACATCAGATAACTTAATTAAAACAATACAACCAGATAACAATGTATTGCGAATATTTAAAATGTATAATGTTATAAGATATATTTTTGTAATATTTAAATGACTTTATTGTACTATGGTGTATATAAATTTCATTAATCAAACCGAGTGACATTGATTGTACTATGAATATGAACCAAATTTATCTTTAATTTTACAATAATATATTTATTTTATTTATATTACCTAAATCATCTAAGAATCACACAAAGATAGTAATGCTTGGAGCAGCCTTATGAAGCAGACTCATGGAATCATTTCTGTTTGGGAAGCTGGATCGGTTGAAATCCTGGAGAAGACCAAGAGAGCGTAGATAAGCTGCTAACGAAAGCCGTAATGGAAGGATTCGAATGTAACTTAGGACGAGGGCATTATAGTCCCTGGTGGAACAATGACCACTTCGTCGAATGGATCCACCGAATTCTCGAATATTATTTATTCCATAGACTCGATTTTGTTTATTTCACTTAGTAACTTTTATATAAAATTATAAGTGAAATACTTCTTAAGTTTACCATTATACTATATTATATATATTTTTTTATTTACTTATTTATTTTTTAAATCTTGTATCAAGTTTTTCACATTCTCCTCTTACTTTTTTCTAGCCATTGCCTTTTTGTTGTTTATTTTTTTATTAATCTTATATCAAATTTTTCACATTCTCCTTTTACTGTTTTCTAGCATTTTAAGGAGTCATAGATGGTTTATCATAATTTGTTATGATATAGTTAAATTCATAATTAGGTGATAGGGCTCACCGTTTATTTATGTGTATACGCCTAATAAACTAAAATAACTCATATCTATAATTCCAAATTTAAAATAATTTTTGCCATCGCTTTTGTATCTAAATTTGTGTGTAAAAGGTGATTTCTATTTTCTGATCAATATTTTTTTTTCGCAATTTAATCATTATTCTTTATGCAATACCGTATCACTCAGTGAGTGATAATAATTTTTAATCAAATCAATAAACATCAAAAATCAATTGTAATTTTTATTTATAAATCAGAAATGATTTTTGAATTAAAAATCAAATATAATAATTATTAATGACATACCTAAATGTGGCACTAAATATATTGTTATATCAATTATGCATATAAATATATTAATGCTATCAATTTAGGTTGTTTTTTTTAGGCCTAAACTTCGATTGATTCAAGAAGAGTTTTTGGTAAATTATAAAAATATTAAATATGCTTTTTAAGTTCAATTCCAAGAACACGACGAGGGGGGGGGGGTCGTACACTCCATTTCCTCAAGTTTCAGAAACCACTTAATAATAAATGGGATTCCTAATTTAAGGTTTCCCATTGAAAAAATGTTTTAAAAATATTCAGTTAGTATGTGTTGTTTCAACGTTCAAAGTAACTTGATCAATGCTTTAAAAAATATATTTACTAAAACATATTTATTTCTAAGGTTTTTAAATTGGAATGTGTTGAGCTTGTGGTGCCCAAAAGCTCAGCTCCGTATATCTAAATGGTTCGAATATCTATCATTCCAGTGAATAAGTAATTAAGTAGAATTTTGACCAAAATGAGTAAAGTTACTAAAAAGAATCGTGGAGGTTTCTCTTCATTGTAAACAAATATCTAATTGTAAGTAAGATGTTCATTTTAAATAACCATGTTTTGAAAAAAAAAACACTTACTTCAACCCTTAACCACTATTAAGGAAAACCTCAACGATATTTTTAATCACTCAACTTATTTTGGTCAAGATTAGAATTAACTGCTTATTCACTGGGATGACAGATATATGAGTCGTTTATAATTAATTGATGATCTAATACGATTTGATTTAATTTAAAATTTAATTAATTATATTTAGTCATAAGACAGAATAATTCCCTGGCAGTCTTAAAAAAGTGGATGAGACAAAATTTTGCATTTTTTCGGGAATTTTGGATTGTTTACCAAAATCCTGTAACTACTCTAAAAATACAACATTCGACGAAAGAGTTCCTTTATCGTTAAGTAGAAAATCTTAACTAATTTTTCATAACAGAGATATCGTTTTCTTTTTTAAGATTGTAGATAATTTTTTTTTTTTTTATATCCATTTATTGAAATTTACAACTGTATAAAATATATACATCTAGTAAATGAGTTGATTATGATTACAATAACATGCGAAACTTGAAGAGAACTACTCATCAGTAGCCCTCAAAAAAAAACTTTACACTAGAAGGTCTCTAGGCCCCCCCCCCTCTAGGCCATCTTCTTTTCAGACGCCTCGGAGGGTTATCGGGAATAGAATGGGAAGCAAGTTGAAGGACTAGTGGATTTGTGTGGTTATATGGAGTTTAATATGAAAGGATAGGTATCTGGTTTGGGCTAAATCAGAAACATATGGGACATTAAGATCTTTATGGATAAGTTTGTTTGTGACAAAGTAAGGAGCATTAAATATTTTTCGAAGGATTTTGGATTGTAAGGATTGGATACGGGAAGAATTAGAAGGTTTAGTTGAGCCCCAAAGCTCAACTCCATATGTCCATATAGGTCTGATAACTGTCATGTAAATGAGTCTTTTGTAATAAATCGGAATAATAAATAAATAAATAAATCGGTCCCATCCTCTACACGGTGTATACAGCTGATATCCCGACCCATCCTAGCACCGTCCTCACCACGTATGCTGATGACACATGTGTGTTATCAGTAAATAATGATCCCTTCATTGCCTCACAAAAACTCCAATCTCATGTACTCAACCTTCAAGAATGGTGTCGAAATTGGAGAATTACAATAAATCCAAGCAAATCCCACCAAATAACCTTTACCCTTCGTCGTAAACCTACGTCTTCTTGTCCTACAATATCCTTTAATAATATCCCACTGATCCCTGTTGAACAGATCCGCTATCTTGGACTCCAACTAGACAAACGTTTAACCTGGAATCCACATACGAGACTAAAAAGGCAGGAAACTGCTCGTCGTTTTCGACTTCTTCTACATTTACTAGACAAACGTTCAAACCTTCCGATTGTAGATAATTAACTTTGTTTTTTAAGGTAATGAGACTTAAAAGCCATTGAAGGATACTGGTTTTAGATCTGCCGGGACTTAACGATTTTGGAAGGCCAAAGGACATCTTTGGCCACTTCTTTCCAACAAAGTATTCTTCGTCTTTTTAAAAATTGATTAAGTTGTTTTAATTTTTAAAAGGGCATTCTCTCTTCCCGTTTAATTATTTTCACAGGACACTGAAGGATACTGTTTTGAGATCTGCCAGGATATAACTATTGCTCCAGGTCGCAGGATAGTGCGCCACTGTTGTCCGTTATAAAATTGAATAAATATTTTCGTAGAGGGCACTCTTTCTTCCCATTTAATCCTTTAGATTTTGGTCCTTTTGATCATTGTCTATACATATATACATATACATTGCTTATATGTATTTTAATATATTATTACGTTTTAAAATTTAGAGGTAATTAACGATTATTTCAATGATGATACTTGAGTAGAATTTCCAGTTCTATTCTAGATTGTAAATACATTTTTTAGGTTAAGATTTAAGTTTTCTTCAACTATATAAGTCATTTGTTCGGAGTATGCACCAAATTATAAAAATCTGACAAATTAAACCGTTTGGTTACGAATAGTTTCATAACCTATCGTCTCCTTAAATGAGTATCAACATTTTTTATTTCTTGTCGAAGATTAAGAAAAAATACTCTCTATAATTTATGTAGCAAAGTCCTGATGTTTTGGAAAAGTTTGTATGTTATTAGAATTGATAATAACCGTTTAACATTTTTAAACTATTTTTCATATTAAAAAAATTTCAACTGAAGTGACAAATAATTCGTCAATTCTAATTGTATTTATACTTCAACTCCATCATGCGCACCTCAAGTTGAACTTTAAAACCTTGATCCTTGATATTTTTCGATAAACGAAAAGCCCTTTCCGAACGTTCATCGACCGATCACCACCAGAAGACGAAGCTGCCCCAGTGGCTACTGCCGATGACAAATGGTCTCGTGGCGATGATGACAAATTCTCCGCCGGCGCGGTTTGGTATTCCGCAAGCATCCCCTCCACTCAGTTAGCCACGTCAATGAATGGTGGTGGGGGTAATTTATTGGGGAGGGTCTCTTTGAGTAAATTGTTGATTCAGGAAAAGAAGTTCTGTAGGGAGCTGGTCTCAATAAAGTCGTCATTGGCTATTAATGGCTATTTATTGGAAATGTAAACTCTGCCTTATTGCTTTTTGTTTGCATACCGATTTATTTTATTTTTTTTTACGATTTTTGATTATTTATGCTGTTACTCGATTTAGGAATATATAAGTGACATTTTTTGAGTTACGAATGACGATATAGAAGGATCAATACATTAGAAATTGGTTTATTCATTGTCACATCTATGGTGTTTTCCAATATCAGCTGTTGTAAGGCAGGGAGAAGCTCTATCTGCCACTCTTTTTGATTTAGCATTACATAAAGTAGTGAATAGTATAAATTTACAGGGAAATATAATTTATTCAAGTCTGCGCATATGTGGTTGAAATCCGTCTTGTAGCTAAAAATGCTCTAACCTTACTGAAAAGTGCAAAAGTCTCAATATTGAGAGTAAAAAAATGGGCCTTGAAATAAATGATTCAAAGACTAGGCTTATGTGTATTGCACCGGATAATTTAACAGCTACCAACAATCTTGTTGTAGAAGGTTATGTCTTCGAAAATGTCAGTAACTTCATTTATCTGGGGGCAGAGTTAAACAGTGCAAATAAAATGATAATAGAAGTGCAAAAAAGGATCATGGCTGCAAATCGTGCATATTTCGCAAAGTTAAGGTTCTTCAGATCATCATTTATATCTAAAAAAACTAAAGTAACGCCGCTGAAACGTGGACGCTTACCACCACTATTATACTAAAAATGCATTGAGAGTTTTTGTAAGGAAAGTTCTTAGAAAAATATTTGGTCCTGTTTTTGATGTAGGAACTCAAGAATGGAGAATAAGAACAAACTAAGAGATATACGAGCTTTTCGACAAAACTGAAATTGTGGGTTCAATAAAATCCCGCTGGATCGAATGGCTGGAGTATGTTATGAGAATGCCTGACAACATGAAACATGAAAAGGATGCTCCAAATTAAGGTATATGGTCCAAGAGGAAAGGGAAGGCAGAGAAGATGATGGCTGAGTGCGTGGTTGATGATCTTGTGCGGCTTGGAATGATTCAATAGAGGAAGAAAGCTATGGATAGGAAAGTCTAGAGTTCATTGAATGTAATTCATTCATTTGATCATTACAGTCTTTTAAGGACCATGGCCTCTGCTATAGCTATCCTCCAATCTTCTCTACCTGCCTTCCACGTCGTCCGGAGTTTTTCTCTTCCTCATTTACCCTCTGGTCTGCCATAAAGTTATATCCATGTCTGGTCCATCCTTTCTAGATGCCTCAACCATCATATTATTTTCAGCTGAAGCAATTTATAAGCATAATTTATAAGCTTGTACGATTTTAACCTCACTTTTCTTGTTTTTTCAAGTAAGTGGGCCGAAAACATTCAAATTTTATTTCCAGATAAACAATATTTTTCGAAAGATTTTTCTAAAAATTAATAATTTTGAATTTCATCAGAAATTTATTGTTGCCTTTTTCACAATTTTTTTTCTAATCCTCCATTTATTTATTATATTTACTAATAAATTTAAATAGTAAATTTAGGGAAATGGTTATCTTGCTTTGCCTTTCGGCATTTGAAGATAGGTGTCCTCTGCTGCTGATGGGTCCTCTACAGAGACGGATGGTCATCTTCTTCTTGATGAACGAAGAGGAGTCACTCTGTGGTGGTGGTGGTACTATGGTACTAGTGGGTCCGTCTGTAGAGTCTGAACCCCTTCCCTCGGCGAGTACGTCCTTTAAGGGAGTTAAGCCTTGCAACCTCACAAGTTTGGGAGGCGGGGCTACGACTCTGAAGAGTGGGTTGGAGCTTCAACCCGTCAAAGAAACCGTTGAAGAAGCTCATGAACTGTTGTCTAAGATTTGTTCTAGGGATATCACGTTATGACCAGTTATCACCACTACACAAGATTAAAATGGTTATTTCCCTCCTTCCGAAGACAATACTTCTTTGGTTCGTTTCTTTACAAATCGCATTCCTCTCAGTCACCTCCCTATATCCTGAAAGCATTAACATTAAAGTCATCTGTGAGTTCCCGCAAAACCAGATTCCGTTCCTCAGACCTCTACCAAACTCCCTACAACACAGCATCCTTCAAACGTTCCTTTATTTCCAGAGCTCCCTTCGATTATTCACCACTCATCCACTCATAATAGTTTCAAATCCCGACTTTTCGTTTACTTGTTAGATATTTAGTCAAATAGTCATATCGATGAAGAAAATATTTTTTAAAATGAAATATGAATATTCTGAGTATAATATTGATTTTGTACAGCATTATTTTAGTTCTATTGCAAGACATTTGTATAATTGGTTTCGGCATAATTTATACTATTTTATTAGTCAAGAAGTATTATTCTTCCGGATAATTTATATTCCTTAACTTTGTTTGCTGTATTTTGTTTACATTGATTTTTTTTATTTTCCTTTTTTTTCTTTTGTAGCTTATTTTAAATTCTAACCTTAAGATATAATTTGTTTTTCGTGTGTTATTTTAAAACATGTAATATTACTTTTATTAATTTATATTGTAATTTAATAGTTCTTTTAAATCCCTTAACTTAATTTTAATTTTATTTTTCTTGCTTTTATTATATTTCTAAATTATGCATACGGCACCTAGGCCGCCATTATGTTCATTATAATTATTCTTAAGGGGAAATGACGCCAGAATAAAATTTATTTTCATTCATTCAATATACGCCAGTTTATCCTTTGTGAAATATTGAAATATTATATTGCATAGGGCTTTGTGTAGCTCTCCGCTGCCATACTTGAGGAGTTCGGCTGGGATTCCATCCTCACCCGGAGCCTTATTACTGTTTAGAAGATTAATGGCATCCTCAATAATCATATGTTATCATATAGTCATATGTTGGTGGGTCAGGTGGGTCTGAGTCATCTTGTATTCCTCCGGCTTGAAAAGTCTCCAGGTCTTCAGCACTTCATTTAGGAGATTGTCAAAATGACGCGACCATTGGCTGAGAATTTCTTCTTTTTCCGAGAGTAGCGAGCCGTCTTCCTTCCTGCAGGCTATAACTCTTGGCTTAAAAACCGCCCTACTTTCGTTAACTTTCTTATAGAAGACTCTGCACTCGTTTTCATTGTTGTGCATCTCAATTTCTTCCAGTCGCCTGTACTCCCACTCCCTCTTCTTCCTTCAATGGACGCTTTTCTCCTGCCTTCTTTTGACCCTATACTCTTCCGTAGTGTGTGTCTCTTCTGGACCATGTTCCTATATGCTACGTTCTTCGCTTCTGTAACAGCTACACACTCATTATCGAACCATAGGGGTCTTGCTGCACGTTCCTCCATACCTATCTTTTCCTTAGCAACTTCCTTGATAACTGTCGAAAGGGTGCTCCACTGCTCTAGGTCTGAACCCACCGCCATGCTGACCTCTTCAAGCCTCTGATCAAGTCCCTGATGATAACTCAAAACGTGTAAAGTTTTTTTCACAATCAAAAATATAACTTTGCGACACACTCTAGTTCAGTTGGTCTAGATCGGACCGAAACAGAATTTTTTGTGATAAAAACTATGAAAAAATAATAATTTCAGTTATCCTATGTGCGAACTGTCATATATTACAATTAAAAAAAAAGGTCTGTAGCAAATAGTCTCCACAAAAGATTATTTAAAAGTAGTAGATTATAGGTAGACATTTCCATGATCTTTTGTTTTTTCTTGTCAGGAAAAACTTTAAAAATTTACTAATATTACTCAAGAAATTGTTTTGATATTTAAATATTTTATTATCTATTATAAACATCTTGTTATAAGGCGCATTGCAGTATGGCAATAATAATGTATTAAACTATTATATTCAATTATGGATACTAATTAATAGTTGTACAACATTTGCTTTAACAGTAACCTAATTATACTTGTAAAAAATTATTATAGATAACTACGGTTGTTACCAGCAACTAAAAGTATTGCATCAGTTTTGAGTATAATAAACATTAAGCAAATTACTGAGTAATTAGCAGAGATCGTGTTATTTGTTGACATTGAAAATTAAGCTTGATATCAATCAATATGTTGATGTTGATTGCATTAATTGCTCATGGACCAACAACTATTACAGTATTCATTAATGTTTCAATGGCTTGATTAGTTGCTATCAGCCCTGATAAATAATTCAAGGTACAAGTTTAGTTTATTTATATATAAACGCTTAAGCAAAATTTATTAATTAATAATATTTATTTATTTTTAATTGTTTTTATGTTAATTGTATTTACTTTTTATTGTATTATTATTGAACATCAAGCAATTAATTAATATAACTATATTTACTTCTTTTTTTTACGATCAATTGAATAGTCTTCGTATTTTTTTGAATACAATTGAAGAGCTAAGTTAAGTGACTGAATCATCAATTAAAATATATTTAGACAAACTTAACTAAAAATAATTTATTTTATTAGCTAACGTTTCGGCCAAATATTTAAATGGCCATCATCATCGAATTGGAAAACAGATATGAGAACAACAATTGGGTTAAAGGGAGGAGTGGAATATTCTACAACATATCTTTTAATATTTACAATTAAAACTTCATTTAAGTATTATTGCCTTACCTAGGAGAAAAGCAGTAACTCAAAAATTGTGAGATAATGACTCATTAATAGCGTTGTATTTGTTGTGTAATTTTCTACTCGATGCTCCGTATAAAAGAAGTAATTAGACTCAGCTTTTCTACGGAACATAGAATCGAAAATTTCACAATGAATCCAACAATACCATTATCTCACAATTTTTGAGTTACTGCTTTTCTCCTTGGCAATGCACTTAACATGATACACATACCTAAAAAAATAAATAAATAAAAAAAACTGATACATATATAAAAAAAAGTAAATATGCTAAAATAAAAATGACTAATATGTATCTATAACAACAAATATTGTACATAATTAACTAGAGAAGAGAAAACTTCTAGGATGTGAGTACATGTTTTATTCTTTTTTCTGTGTATCTTTTGAGAGATATTTTATTGTAATTACCGATTTCAAGGGTAAACGAATTTTTTTAATAGATGTTTTTACAAAAGTTCTTTTCTTTTGACTATAGACGTGAAGTTGGAAAAATATAATATTTATATCGTGCATCTTTGTTGATATTTGTGTATGCCTTGGGTAATCATTGATGATCCTAATACACAAGTTTATGATCCTTTCGAGTTTACTGTTGTTAGTTGCACAAGTTGAGCTCCACACAGGTGATGCATACGTAATCTGAACTTGAATAACTGTTCTGTATTGATTGATTGTTCTAGAACTTTTTTTACTGAAATAAGGGGACATTCTGTGTATGATTTTTTTTTTCTTTGTCTATTTTATTGTTTATCTGCTGTAAAGTTAGTGATCTGTCATGCTTTAAACCCTAGTATTTTACTGATTTGACCCTGGTGTGTTTTCTTATTTTAAAATCATATGCTCGTCTATGAGAGGCTTGCTTTTTGTGAAAATAGTGGCTTCTGATTGGCTTGTATTTACTTTCAGTTTCCATTTTTGGATTTTTTTTTCTTTTACAATGTTTGTTGTAATCTTTGTACTATTGTGCCAATATGGCAAGTATTATGTTCCATTTCCGTATAGAGAATGTTATTACATAGGGTTGAAACTAGTTGGAGATTGGTAGGGAGCTTGTGGAAGACCGGCAGAGAGAGTAAATATTTTTGATAAGGATGAGTTTATGTGGGTATAGAGCTGTCTTTTAAAGAGGAGTGGATAATATGATTTAAGTAAGAAGGGGATTGGTACTCATTCATTTTAACAGTTTTTTTATTATTATGTTTTTTTTTTTTAAATTTCATTATCTTAATACTTCGTATTTATTTTTATTTCACTCTTAAGCTGTCAGATATATTAAAAATATATTTATAAATCAGGGTTATTTACTTATTTTATTACCTATAATGATTGGAATCGATGATTCAGTTGTCAAACCAATGAGACACTAAAGTTCATGAGTAAACTATAATATTTATAATATATTTGTATAATATACTGTTTTTCCTTAATTTTCCCGTCCTTATTTCTCATACTTGAAAATCTGTTCTTTAAATCCCTTCTTGTGAACATTTAGTATTGTTCTTTAGCTTTCTCAGAAACAAGATCCTGGTATTTATTTGAAAAACCCTCCTTTTCAGTTACTATTCAGCGTCTTGTTACAGCCAGTCTCAATGTAACTGTTTTCCCTGTTTTTTTTTTTTGTTTTTTTTTTTCAGACAATTATGGTTTATTATTTTACTTTTAAGTGTAAATTATTTTTAAAATGCTGTTTTTAAAATATATGAAGAGTTATTTCAAAAATAACTCATACTGGAACTAAACGATGTTTAACTGCCAGGATTTTTATCAAATTAAGTTTACCAACTATTTAGTGCTGGGTGTGCCCCAGGTGGTCTTCAGACCTCAAAGTTAATTCACGGCTGAAACAACTAAAAATAATTTTTCTGCCTTCAAACCCTCAACTTGATCCCAGGACCTTGTTCACTGAGCTATGTCCACACATTTACTTTATGTATGTATTGCATACAGCTTTAAATATCATTTTACAAAATTTTATTTAAAAAAAAAATATTAACTTAAATAGAAAAAAAATAAATCAATAATTATATATTAAAAAAATTATAAATACTTCTTTATATAGCAAAGAAGGAGCGAAACATCATAGGAAGAGTACTTGGGCCGAAATGGGACTTGGAGGCTTACAAGTAATAAAGAAGTGTACGACAAAGTTGAGAAAGTGGGAGATACTATGAGGAAGAGAAGAGTAAGCTTTAATGCACCTTTGAAAAGAATGAACAATGAAAGGCTGACAAAGAAAATATTCAAATAAAACCAAATAATAAGCTTCAAAGAAGTCAAAGCAGACTTAGTGGAGATGGGAGAAGAAGATGTCAAAAACAGAGACCTGATGAGAAACAAAATTTAGCGCTTTGAGAGATTTGAAATGAAGAAGAGAAGAACTGGAGGAGCGGTGTGGACATAGGACCGAAGAAAGCAGCATGGACAAATATGAAGACATATTGGCAGAAGAGGAAAGAGGATGAACGCAATGTACATTGTACAGTGGTTGTTTAACGCGGTCCCTAGACTGCCAAAATTGAAAATAAAAATAAGTGTTTTAGCCAAAGCCGAAAAGAGGTTTTGTTCTTACTAAACAATGTCAGTTCTCTTATCATTATACATGGACCATACAATCCGCTGAATGTTAATTTATTTTTTAAAGTACTTTTTTTTTTTAATAGTTGCACAACTAAACAAATGATTCTTTAGAAACAACTGAAATCTAATCACAATCTAAGAAATCTTACATTTTTTAATAAAAATTATATATTAGTTAGCCTCCTCTTTAAGAAATAGTAAACTTTGTTTTCGATTCTTTGATTATGCTACTAGGGATTATGAGCATAATATAATGTACAAACATATAATTCAATGTATGTGTTGTCTATCCGGTACAGTGCAATGCTTCATTGTTACAAATGTGAAAACGTTAAAATCGAATTGGGTATGTACATGCTGTATGAGAAATTGTGTCAGTTAGTAATGTGTACTTTTCAGTTTATTGCAGGTCGCTGGATTAACGCCCAGAATCAGTTTATAAACTCGTCCTCTGTTTGTTTGTTGCCAGTAAATGTTCAAGTCCCTAATTTTTATTGAACTTTCATTTTATTTTTTGGTATCTGCATAAAGATTATTTTTTAATTCATTTTTTTTTAAATTTCATTTATTTATTTGCTTTAGTAATTTACATTATAAATTTGTATAATAATATATATATAAAATACCAGCTCTCATACGTACAACCTCGAAACTTTTAACTAATCATTGAAGTTTAATCTGTTAAACGATATAAATTTTATATCATAGCAAACAATTCAGCATTAGTTCCTCAATAATACTTTCTGGCGTAGCTGTAATTTTTAAACTGGCTGAAATTGCAATTATTAGATAAGTAAAGATAATTAGGCATCTAATTCTTAATTTTAATCTATGACATTTGTAATCCAGACGGACAGAGACTATTAAGAAACTCTTGCGGATAATGGACCGCATTATGAGTGCTTATGCATTAATATTAAAAAACAAAAGACTGACATTTTAATTTGATAATAACTTTTATTCGACAGAAATATTTTAATGGATTTAATCTGGCTGGAATTTCATTTCTAGCCCTAAAAGTATAAGATAGTTTGACAAACCTGTCTCTCAAATTATGCATTTAAATTTTAATGATTGTCAATTTTATCATTGCTACACCTTCCTTGAACAATGAATATGATGTGGTTAAAATGTGGTACAGATTGGTTCTGTAGTTTTCGTGGTTAGTGATCACAAACGAAAAATTGTCCTTTTAAATAATACTATATATATAGTTAAATAAGCTTACTCCAACTTAGACTTTTTTTAAAAAAAAGTTTATTTCAAATACAATAAATACAACACTTGTGTCTAACAATGACTGACTGATAGCTATAAGAGGGTCGTACTGACCGCTACAATCCTAATTTACTTTTCTCCTTCGTCCTAAAAGACGAGGTCATATATAGGGGTTGTTATCGGTGTGAAAGCAAATAGTGAATAAGGAATCGAAGGGCGTGGGATAAGAGATGATAACCTTTAATAAAGTTTACTGTCTTAACTTATAGGGGTTGTTATCAATGTGAAAGCAAATAGTGAATAAGGAATCGAAGGGCGTAGGATAAGAGGTGATGACCCCTTTTACAAAGGTTACTGTCTTAACTATATATTTAGGAGGATAGGTTGGGTATGTTTTCTGCTTTCTTGTCCCTTTTCAGTCGGCCCTTTGCTGGTTCCCTCATCATAGTTATGAAATGAAATGAAATGAAATGAAATGAATGAAATGAAAAAAAATAATCTTTATTTATGTATAATAAATTAATAGTATAGAATATATAACACAAATTAGATTTTATGGATATATTAACGAATGTTGAAATAATTAAAATTATAATTAACAACGGTATAAACATGTTTCACTAACATGAAAATTCTTTTCCGCTCTATATTTTAATTATTTCAAATATTATTATTGTATTTTTTTTTTTTTTTTTTTTCAGTTTGACAGGAATAATTTAAAATAATATAAATATCAATTCTAAATGAATTTAATGAAGGTTTTTTCCTGTTGGTTATTCAGAATAATTTAATGTATTAATTAAATTATTTTTCATTAACAGTATGATTTTTTTTTTTTTTTTGGTTTAAACTTTTTCAATTTAAACAGTCAATAACAGCTTTCAAATAATTATAATAAACGTTATGATTAAAATCGTTCTTGGAAATTTTATTTATTCTTATATGTTTCCATTACATTGAATCACGAATATATAATCTAGGTAATATATCATATACAAATATATAATCATACTGAACCACTAATATAGTGAAAGGCGTTTATAGAGCTCTCTCTGGGCCTGCCTTCCATTAATTGGCTTCTCCTATGCCATTCTTTTCCTCTTTTCTATATTTCTATATTTAATTTTATATACAATAAAACCTCACTAATCCCCGACCCTTAAGAGACTATGGGGTCGGGTGGAACAGCCAAAAAATATTAACCAGAGATTTCAATGAAACATATATTTTGCATAGTGAAAAGTGCATTATAATTATACTATATGTTTATATTAACATTTTAAAAATGGAAGTTATATACACTAATTGGCTAATATGTTTGCATAGAAATGTATGTATGCCAAGTCTATACGCATAGAAGCATTGGTTATAATATTGAAACGTATTTGGCTTATAGATAACTCATTTTTAAGATCGTTCATATGCTCTATAGGTACACTTTTTGAGAGAATTCAAAAAATTATAAGCTTGTATCTTTGTCCGCATTTAAAGCTAAAGAGCATTAATTTAATATAATTTTGAATATTATAAGCTATTCTTAATAACTAACCGTGCAGCAGAAAGTTTGGGGCATGGAAGAGTTTAAAATATATAACATTTAAACATTATCAATTAACCAGAGGTGGCGGTTCAAGAACCAAAACTTGGTTTTTCGTACACAAGCACAGTAGAAACAACGTATCAAATAATCAAAACTTTCTTTTGCATATCAAAATGTATAATTTTACTAGACTATTAGTTATTCCGCGAAAATATTGTCCCCCTACCCCGGACTCCACGTGTAGATCAAATTACCAGGGGAGTCGGTCTAGCAAAAGTCGGATTAATGTGGTTCTACTGCACGATTGAAATCTATCTTGTAATTATTTCGGTATTAATTTTCGCCTTGTTGAATGCTGGCCATGGCCAGGCTTTTCGCTCATATTTGGAATATTTGCTGCTTAGGCCTCTATTGGATTTCGTGGTGTAAATTTCTAAAGCCCTGCTAAATATTCAGAGGGGTCCTTACCTTAGTTGTAAATATCTAATAATGTATTTTTTCTTATTTAATTCTTATTTTATCTTTATTATATATTTTTTGTTTTACCAGTTAATTAACTTGACTCTTTTGCATCATGATGCGATGAATCACAAAACTAATTCCGTTTTCATTGTGTTTGAACGTCGAATCGTTTGCGATTCCTCTCTTCTTTACACTAAGCAGCTATAAATCAACTATAGTTTTAATTCAATTATAGCATTTGAAAATGTATTATATAGTTTTCTGTTTTGTAATTTAAAGACGAAATTCATATCAAAGCTAGTATTGGAATGGAAAAAGCAGATTGGATTAATTAAGAGGCAGATTGGGCTGATCTGTATTCTTTATACAGCAATTCAATCTATCAAAGCATTGGGCCGTAAATTCCAGTCAGCAGTTTTATGGTGTAATTTTAATTTGATAGCCATCGGCATCTTTTATTACATCTGAACAATGAAAATATGGAATAGTTATAATGAATAAAATAAAAATAAATGCTACAAATCATACAACAAAAGTTAAAATAAATAAAGGCTTAGCGAACCCGAAGGTTCGATGCCGACACCGTCGACCACACACTTCCCTCCAACCCCCAAAACCCAAATCCTCCAGGTCGGCCTTGACGCAATCCTCCCATCTTAGTATCGGTCTACCCCTTGGTGGTTTACCTGTCGGCTCAAAACTGATAACTTTTTTTCGGAAATCGATCATTATTAAACCCAACGACTTTACATGCCAATTTTAAGCCCCGCGCTGCTATTACTTGAACTATATTTACTAGATATAGCTCGCGCTGTTCCAAATTGTGAAGCCTTCTAAATTCTTCTGTTTCTTCATCCTTTTTTGGGCCAAATATTCTACGCAGTGCTAATATTCGAAAACTTTAAGGCGTTGTTCCTCCCTTAACGTTAGCGGCCATATTTCGCATTCATACAAAACTGTTGGTAGTATAATAGTTTTGTATATCCTAATTTTTAAAATTTTTGTAGAGTAAGCGTGAACTGAGTAATTTTGCGTAAATAACAAGCATTACCGGCTTTTAACCTAGCCTTTATTTCTTCTTGAATTTCATTTTTCCTCGATATAGTAGACCCTAGATATTTGAATTGTTCACCGTGTTCAAACTTTATCCCGGAAATATTTACATCACTAAAATGTTCACCGCTTCTACTACTAACCATATATTCCGTTTTATCTGTATTAATTACTAAACTAGATTTGTTACCGGTTTTCATGAGCGTAGTAGCGTTTAGTTTTAAAGTTTCCTCGTTTTCACCCAAAAGTACCAGCATAACCAAGAACCGGCTATTTTCCGCCCATCTCTAATCCTTTTCCCGAAAGCATTACCGTCCTAATGACGTATTCTAGCGCTAACTTAAATAATACCGGAGAAATAATAAAAATTAAAAAGATAAATTTAAATGTTAAAATATTACATTAATAGTTATGGGGAAAAAAAAATGATTTAGCTAATCATATGCGTGTGATTGACTATGGCACAAGTGTTGTAATTTTAAGACAAACAAATTGGAAGCAGGCTTGTGTGAACATTGGGCACAGAGTTAACTAAAACAACTAATTGAAATAACACAATAATGTTTTGAAGAAAAAAATGCACCAGTATTCACATAAGATGTCTCCATCTATGTATGAAATAATTTTACATTTAAAACATTTAAAAAAAAAAGAAAAGAAATTAGTGGTGTCAGATTTAATATTTCATTTATATTTCACTAAGCTTCTTAGTTGATTTTAGATTAAATCAGGCTTAAATATTTGTAAATTTACACTGAACTTGCGAAAAATACACAAATTTCTCTTGGTATAAAGAGGTTGGTATTGCTTATACCAATAAGCATTTTATGAAAGATAAAAACACTTTATTAAGTGATGCTGCCCATATCAAATGTGTTGTTACATGTTATGCAGCATACTTAACAATCTAATTGACAGACATATTGTTATGCATTCTAAACGTTTCAGAAATATAACAAGAAGTTGATATTTCTTTTTTTGACATAGATATGTCTTTGGCTGGGAGTCTATACTCTTTTGGTGTGACGTTTTTTTCAGCATTATAACATTTTGATAAGCTCTAGCTTTGTTGGTGTTTGAAAATTTGCCTACATTTTTTGATCCGAAATTTAAGGAAAATTATTTATTTTAATATAAAATTTGCCTCTAGGACCAATCGTTTAGGAGCTGTGTTGATTTGCATAAAAATAGTCACGTCTCTTAACTTTGTTTATTTCGAATAATCAATTATTCTTAATTTAAGTAATTTGATCCTTTAAATTGTTCATTTTTTTTCTCTTTAATTTTATTAATCCACACCTGTCACTAATCAAGTGACAACAAGCAGATATGATAGTTGGAATATACTAGATAATTGGCATGTCAGACCATGAGGGAGGACAGCACCCAGCGGTACTTACAGTTAACATGAACATGATATTTAATCAGTTTTAACGGAGTAGATCCCTCAACCAACTCCTTTTTAGCCTCCTTTGGGTATTATCTGGCAAGATTCTAGGGGCTATACTTTGTATTAAATTATTGATATGTCCATGAAGTTTGTCGTGGAGTCTTTTGTATAAACTCTGGATGTGATCTTGTTCCAAGGGTATGTGTAAGTGTGTGTGAAAAGTTTTGTTATTGACATACCAAGGTGATTGTGTAATGAGTCTTAAAGTTTTTAACTGGAAAGTCTGTATTTTTTGGATGTGTGTTTTTTTAGCTGTTCCATAAATTTGGGAGGCGTACGTCCATAGAGGTGTTAATAAGTAAGTATTTGTAGATAGTCTTTGCGTCATTTACAATTTAGATCGTTTATGTAGAAGTGGATATAAAAGTCTCAGTCTTTTGTTAAGGCTTAGGCGTTTCTGTTTCACATGTGGGCCCCATGTCATCCTTCTGTCGAACATTAGGCCTAAGTATTGAACAGTGTCAGACTGTTTAATTGAAACATTGCTAATGTAAACGATGGGGCAGGTATTATGTCGAAGTGCTAAAGTGATAGGTTGTGATTTGTCGTTATTGAGTTTAATTTTCCATTTGTTGACCAGTATTGTAATTGTTTTAAATAGTGTTGGAGAGTCAGTGAAGCCTGATTGATGTCTGAGTGTCTAGTAAGAATTAAATTTAAATTGGGTAAAGCAGTATAGACTGACATCTATATCTAACTGATCCTTTGTTTTTCCCACACGATCAAACGATTTTTTTGTCATGGAATTTACATTAAGGAAACTGTTATTTATCTCTTTAAAGGTGCTGCTGTTTTAAGAAGGCGTATAAAAAATAACTCTCCCATTAAAAAAATAAATAAAAAAATCAAAAAAAATCAAAAAAAAAATCTGTCAGATGTACTAAGGTGGACAAATTTAATAGACCAATCCCATTCCGAGATTCTCTGTAGGAGACCAAGACCAACTCCCTTGTTATGGGTTGGAGTTCGATTGGAGGAGATAATTATTTATTCTCTTATACCAGCCGAAGAAGATCCTGATGTTGGTTGTACCCTCCTGCGTGTCCTTATGTGGATAACCTTAATAGGAGAAAACATGAGGGTTTTGGTTTTTTGTTCTTGTTATTTATTCTTAGACGTCAGCTACACGTAAAATAAACTAGAGATAGTATCTAAAGACATCATATTATTTGGTTAATCAGTTACTGTACTTTATCCCTCAAATATGCTAATTTTCCCGCGTGCTGGTTTCTTTCCTGTTATCTCTAGTCTGTTATACCTTAGTTCTAGCAGGCAAGCCAACGAAAAACCCAGGTCTAAAAGTCCTAAATTTTTTCTTAATGTTTTTTTTTGTTTTGTTTTTTTAAGATTTCCAGAGATTAATATCTATTAACATTTATACTAGCAGTATCTGATACGTTTCTTTGATATAAATACATTTTTTAAAAATTTATTTATATCAATTAATTGAAATTTACAACTGTACATATATATACATCAAGTAAATGTGTTGATAACGATTTCAATAACACGTCAAAACTTGAAATTTAATACTCATCATTAGCACTTCAATAGAATTCTACACTAGAAGATCTCTAGGCCATCTTCTTTTCAGTCACCACGGAGGATGGAATGGGAAGCAAGTAAAGAAACAAATGGATTTGAGTGGTTATGGAGCTTACTATGAAAGGATATGTATCTGGTTTGGGCTAACTCAGCAACATATGGAACATTAAAAATATAATATTTTAAAGTCATTAGTCCCGATTTAAATATTTCTGAACTATATCTAAAAAAAACTAGAGCCTAATGATTACATATTTTCCTCAATTTTTTTTTTTAATATAAAAGATCGGAGGTTAACTCCGGCAGCTAAAATATTTCATTAATTTTGATCCAGCAGTTACCGACTGAGGAAGGAACATGAGTTAAATATTTGAAATATTTAGGACGGTGACGTGAATATATAGAAAAAGACTTTATGTTTAGAAAATCATTTTAGGTCGTATGTAATTTACTTCTTGAAGTATACAATGACATGAGATTTAACTGGCTTGTTATCTGAAAATTCGACGATTCGAATGCTGGGATCATCTTTCAGAATGAGCAGTTGAATATGTGATGTAAGCAATTTGCAAAATGTATTATGTATTTTACAGTCGTATAGAAATTGATTATTTATTGTATATTAACTAACTTTGCAGTATCCTCAGGATATCTTTGTGTAATTAACTCATTAGTGATACAATATGACGACTGAAGTAGAATTCAAATTGTTTTTTTATTTATGGAGCACTGTAAGTTGACTAAATTAAAATAGACTCATATACACTAATATTATGAGACCATATTACTATTAAAGTACCACAATAATATTATGAGAACTCAATACACTAAACATACGAAGTTGTATATGAAACCTTGCTAAACCATACCATTTATATTTTATCTAATCTTTACAACCCAAAATCCTTCGATCCTCAATGCTCCTAATTTTGTCGCAAATAAACTAATTTTTAAAAACCACAGTCTTCCATATGTTGCTGATTTAGCATCTGGTACGTATCCTTTCATACTCAACTCCATAACCACTCAAATCCACTAATATCTCAACTTCCTTCCCACTCCTATTCCCGAATACTCTACTAGGCGTCTGATAATAAGATGGTATTTGGACCTCCTAATATAGAACCTTTATGAAACCATAAATTTGTTGTTTAACCCTTTTCTTGGTAAAATAATTTTTTTAAAGAAAAAAAAAAAGAAGAAAATTCCCAGTAAAATCACTTTAAAGGAGATCAAATAAAACAGTGATATACAAACTTCTGGCCAATTTTTTTTTTTTTTTTTTTTTTTTTAATTATAAATAGTATCTTCTGAGATACTAAACGAAGATTGAAGTTCCTAATCACTCAAGAGTATCTCAGTGGTAGTATAATATTGGGATGGAACCTAAAAATACGTCAGAATATGCCTGAAATTTGTGAAAAACACTCATAAAGGGATGGTATCCCAAGAAAAGGGTTAACATGCAATTGGCATATTATTTTGAACGTTACTTTCATATTTATAGATTTATTTTTTGTATGCAGTAATAAATTTCAATAAATATATTAAATTTTTGCTCCTAGCGTCTTTCTTTACTTTCGATTTTGAATAGATGACCTTGGACTTTTTATTAAATCGCTAATTATTTATTATTCATGTAGTTGTAGCTATAAATAAGTAGGTTAAAAAAAAAAATTAACATCAGTTTCTAAGTGTTCTACTGATACTTATTATTTCATTCAGTTGAATATTGAGCCAAGCCAAAAAAAAAAAAAATACTATCTACACAATCCAGATATTATTACTTTGTTTCTAAACCAGAGGTGCTTAATTAAATAAAAAATCTTAAGTAATAAATTAATAGTTTACTCCATACCCATTGCTCTTCATAAAATTTATTTCTTCTTTTAAGTTCCATTTTAATAATTCATCAGCACTTTCCAAACCTTGTTTTTGTCATCATCAAGCGAAATCATTGCCTGGTCATCGATTAATAATTAATGAGGTGAGTTGCTGTTCGTGACGCTCATCAAACCACATTTTTTAAGCATGTATCATTTAAATAAAAAAAAATATATATATATATATATATATATATATATATATATATATATATATATATATATATATATATATATATATAACCATAAGGCTCGACGCCTTTTAAATCACCTTCTGACCACATACCTCCCTCTGTCATAACTCCTTGATACCCAAAACCTTCCATTTACAACGTAGTCTTTCTCTCGGAAGTTTATTTCACATTTAAACGCTGATTATTTACGATTCCTCTAACTCAATTATTGCATTATTTTCAGAGTTGCAAATACCAATAAACAAGGATAAACAAAAAACAAATGTTATGTTTTATTACTGAATAAAATGAGCCGTTTCCCTTCAATTAGTGACTATAGGATTCCATCTTAAAAAGAAGCAGCTCTTATTATAGGCCTCTGTATTTTAATTGTGTGCCTTCTCAACTCTTGTTAAATGAGCATCTTAATGAGGCAACGGTAAATAGCATCTCTCTTCTTTAATATTTTATAAACGTTTCAACCTTATATCAATTTTGTATTCTTTTTTTTTTTTTAAAGATAATTCAGATTTTACATTTATATTTTGTCTTTTGTAAAATGCATTCTGTCGTGCTTTTTGCTTTTGTTTCTATTTATTTATTTAGTATACATAAATAAATATTTGTATATAAATATTAATAAAATGCAAAATTAGTTTTGTCCTCAATGTTACTATTTTGAAATCTTTCATGATTTAAAGATTTTGTCAGGGTAACAAAATTGCGGTATATTTTCGCAGAATATTCCGCGATTATTGTCCATTTTGAAAATTGAATTTTCGTTACGTATTTAAAAAAGGACACTTCCCGTTCAATCCTTTGGTCCCTGTTTAATGCATCCTTCGAAAAGTTGGAGATAAAACATTCGATGTTGAGTGTCCATAATAAAATTTAACCTAACCTAATCCAAGATATTTTCCACTGAGAAATATTAACAATCCAATAGTACATCTATTGTTCCTACCATCTATACGCGGATGATTTCCAGATATATCTATCCTTCCATCCCTCTGATTAAATTAAATCATTCTCCCTTATCCAAGAAGACCTTAATAGCATTTGCAAGTGGGCCTCTGATAACAAATTAAAATTAAATGTTGAAAAAAACGCAGGCTATTATCATAGGTTCTAATACCCATCTGAGATCCCTTCCCCACCTCCCGATACTGTCTCAAAGTGAACTCCCAACCTATTCAATTCCACCCCACAGTCAAAAACCTTGGTATCTCTTCAAGCTAAATTTGAAACGGTAAATGAAAAAATCAGTGACCTAAATTTTATCCTATCAAAACAGAATCAAGTAGATACCCAAGCCCCAGCTATAGCCTTCAATGATATAGCGCGTAAAATAAAGGCTAAATTATTTCAGTTAAAAATAGAACAACCCAGTATAACCTCAACACCGGTTGCCACCCCTATTCATGGCTCAAAGTGCTTTCTCCTTACCACCTATCAATCATCAATCATGGAAATCTTCGGAAACTGAAAATATTGAAAAACTCCCAGTTGAACAATCCGTGAGTACAGACCATAAAGACTCAAATGTTTCTGACATTCCAGAAAACATTGACCCTTCTATTGACATCCATACATGTAGGCATGCACTAACCAGTGATAACGTTCACCAGGACATGCAAATCAATAATCTAGATGCTTCTTTATACTCAAATCGAGTTTCAATAATTAATCACGTAGATAAAACAGGTGGTGCTGATACCACTGTCAGTGACTTACCTTTGACCAAACCCTTTCATGGAAACCTCATATCTCCCAAATTTTAATATGCTAGACGGGTTATATCTCTGCCCTGGATCCATCCTTTTGTCCAAGCTATTCCATTCTTCCCAGGACTCCCTTCCGAAACCTACTCGTCAACTCTTGGTTTCTTCCCTTATCCTACCCCCATTTTGACTACAGCTGTGTTGCATATGGTGGCTTGATGGCAGAACTCGAGAGTAAACTAAGGAGACTAATGAACTGTTTCATTAGGTTTATCTTTAGGGTTCCAAAAGCCTCCCACACATTACATCTATATACAGAGTTAAAATGGCTTTATCCTTCATCCCGCATAAATTACTTCCTAGCCTCCTTCCTCTACCAAACCATCAATTCTCGGAATCCCTCCTACATCTATAACATCTTCCAGTTCAGATCCTCGGTCTCCTCCCGCACTACAAGATCTCGCTCCTCTGACCTGTATACTTCTTCCCATAAGAGTACATCATTTGACCACTCCTTCATTTCCCGTGCTACTTGTGGAATTCACTACCCTGTAATATCCGTAATGCTCCATTTCTGTCCACATTTAAATCTCTTCTCTTTCAATACCTCCTTTCCCTCCAGAATGATACTGACTAGCAAAACTTCACTAAAAAAAAAAAAAAAAGTGCATTCAGTAGATGTAAATAGGTTTTTATTCTTTCTCCTGCAATTATTGGATTTTGTAATTTTTATTTCAATTTTTGTTCTTTATTTGTAAAATTGTAAATAGTTAACCAGATTGTTATTTTATTTTATTTCATCTTATGAAAGCTAGACTCATTGTATTTATTTATGTACATTATATTATTCTTAGGGGACATCGTCCCAGAATAAAGTTTATTTTCTATTATATTCTATTCTATTCTACATGCCAAAATAATTATAAAATTTATTTGAAATATATTTATATTTTATTTTATCTTTATTATTATGGTCCTTACAATCTGTTTACTTTAATTAAGTTGTTATCAAATAAAACAACAATAATAACCATTACAGTGCTTTGCCCTGACGGAAACAAACAGAAACAAAAGACCAATTTACATGGCCATAATTAGAGGTATTCGGACATGGGGAGCTTTAGGGCTTCACTGAACCATCCAGCTTTGTCGTTTCGTAGAATCTTCCTAAAATCGATGCTGCTCCATATTATGTCACAAATCCGCCATTAATCACTTTGATGTTCCGTATGCTACTGATTTGTACCACGAGATACCTAGGCCTTTCATGATAAAATCTATACACACTCAAACTAACTAGTCGGTCAACTTGCTTCCAATTTGATTCTCAATAGGCCACATCACCTTCCACTATAGGGTTTTCATTGAACTACTACCACGATTATTTTCTTTTCAGCTAAGTCATAAGATTAATAATTACGCCGCACACACGGCAAAATCACTAATTTAGGTGGACAAAAGTCAAGTCAAATGTATAGAATCTGAGTGCTTGACCTTTTTATTATTATTTTGTAAGACGCTTAATACTAATATTTCCCGCCATACCGTGTTTACAAATAAATAGAAAATGTTTCGAATGTTCTAGTGAAAAGACAAAAAAAAAACAGAAAAGTCAGCGAGTTATTGAAAGTAGACTGTGAAAAACTGACTTTTGTTGCACAGCAAGAGCTTTATGTTTTTGGTAAGCGTGGTGCTTCCAAAGTTGTGAAAGAGGCATCTACTTCTCAACAGCCATCTTCTTCTACAAGAAAATTTCACGGATAGCGACAAATAGTGATTTGTTGACAATGCGTATCATCGGACCTTATTGTTGCTTCGCTACGAAAACCTGTAAAAAAAAAAAAAAAAAAATACAATTAGACTCAGATGTGCTATATTTACTAAAGTGCACTACTCCGAACGAACAAGTATCCTCATCAAACTTAAATATTGAAAACCAAATGATGACATGTCAGAGCCAGAGTTATCAGATCAATCTGGATCATCATATTATGATACAAGAGAAGAAGATAATTATTTGTTTAATATTCATACTTTTTTAATATTTATCTACCTGTGCTTAATTACGTTTATTAATTATTATAAATTATGCCTAATTTTAATTCTGTAATTGATTTAAATTCTATTTAACGTACATTGATTATTAAAAAATAAATAAAAGTTTTACAATCTATAATTTGAAGAGTTTCCTAAATGATTTAAAATACATCTATTAGCAGGTTAACGCCACTCCAAGCTGATAATTAGATTTGTTGCATTATTTTTCCCATATTCAGTGTCTTCAAACGTTAAATGTAGGAACGATTTAGATTTTAGCAAATAAACATGATTTTTTTACCACTGTGCACTCACCAATCGTGTCAAAAAATTGATTTTTTAAATTATTTTTTCTGTAATTTGGGACCCCAAAGGTTAAATATGACCAAGTTTCAGAATTTTGTCCACCTAAATCGGTCACATTTTCCACTTTGCGCCGGTTCACTTCATAAGTAACGTTTTAAACTCGTGAATATAACAAATTTATTGGAGTACAACAGCTTTTGCTTTTTAGTTTGTACCCATTACGTCAGAAAACCCTTCGTCATACATACCTATTTCTCTCCTACCTATCATAGACAAATTTCTTGAAAAACTCCTTTTGAAACGCCTTTATCCTCTTCCTTGATTCCAATCACATTATCCCTGATGATTAGTATGGATTTCGCCAGTTTCACTCCACTACCCAGCATTGCCATCGTGTGGTGGATATCTCATCTGCATTGGAGCGCAAGATGTACTGCATGGGTGTCTTTCTTGGCATTGGACAGGCTTTTGACCGGGTATGGCATCTAAGATTGCTTTTTAAACTTCGCCAATTCTTTCCATCTACATATTTTCTCGTCCCCCTTTTCCATCTTTCAGATAGAGTGTTTAATGTAAACCACAATTCTACATACTCATCTAACTTTCCTAAGACCGCTGGTATTCCTTTTGGCCGTATTCTGGGTCTCATTCTTTATACCGTGTATACAGCTGATACCCCAACTCACCCTAATACTATCCTCACAACCTATGCTGATGACACCAGCGTTTTATCAGTCATAGATGATCCACTTGCTGCTTCCCACTCTCCAGTTTTCTTGAAGAATGGTTTCATAACTACAGCATTAAGATAAATCCCAGAAAATAGCATATACCCTTCTTCAAAAACCTACCTCACCCTGTCCTCCAGTATCCTTTAATGTGAAGCAAATAAGATACCCTGGATTTTATCTAGATAACAGACTTACCTGTAACTCTAATAGAATATTGAAAAAACAAGAAGCTGCACGTCGATTTCGACTACATGGGTCGATTTCGACAACACCTACTTGACAAACGTTCAAATCTCCCAATTCACTACAAAAAAACTCATCTATATGACGATTGATTATCAGACCTATTTGGACATACGGAATAGAGTTGTGGGGATCCACCAAACCATTGGATTATTTCCGCATCCAATAACTCCAATACAAAATCCTTTATGATCCTTACTTAGTCACAAATGAACCTTTCCTTTCTTAATAAGCTTGAAAGTCATCCAAATCCATTTCTTTTACAACTTGCTTCCCATTCCATTCCTGGCAATCCTCCGAGGCGTCTGAATAAAAGATCTTCATCTGTAGATATTTTATGAGAATACTACCAATAGGTAGTTCCTCTACAAGTTTATCTTGCATTGTATACCTCATATTTACTGGGTGTGTTTTCGATGTACCTTGTTGTAAATTTCTGTTAGTAAAATAATTTAAAAAAAAAAAAAAAAATTGTACCCATTGAGTAAAATTTACCAAAAACGAGTCATTTTGGCTATAGAATTTAAACTATTGAAGGAGAATGGATTGAAATCAATCCATCTTTTTAAACATAAACTTTAGTGTTTGCATTGGTAAAATCTGTTTTGAATCTTATATAAAAAAATAGCGAAATCGCTGAATATAAACAAGATGTTACTTTTCGGATGACCTCATAGATTTCAACCTTCTGACAGCCAGTTTAAATTCTTTACGTTACGAAAACTGTACTCATTGCCACCTATCATGTATTTAAGGCGGGTACGTACACACCTCCAGGTATGACTCTTCTCCGGTAACAAACCTGTCCGGTCAATGAGATTGTTGATGAACAATAGCTGTCATTTGCAAATTAAATTAACATGAAAAATAAATATAAATACATTTATAAAATTATATATATATATATATATATATATATATATATATATATATATATATATATATATATATATATATATATATATATATATATAGGTAAGAAAAAGTAATTAAAAAACTAAAATCTCATTCATATTTTATATTTTATATTTACTCAGAATAACTGTCTAGTTCTAAAGGATTTAATCAGTATTACCTCATCTCTCTGCAGGATTTCATCCCTATACAATTTTTGTCCAAATATCATTTTTCATTTAAATATATGCATATTTAACCATCTCCACAATATAATGATTATCATAAATAGATTTCACATTCCATTTCTAATGTAAATTTTTATCTGTAAATTTCAATCATTCAAAAATAAATAAAGCATAATTATTATTTAATACCTTGCAACTTCACTCAAAGTTCCTGAATATAAATTTTGTATAACCTTACGTAATATCTCGAAACCGATCGAGCAGTGACTAATTCTAGCGTTCCAACAGTGAATGAAATATTGTCATTATGGATGCCATATGAATTTTACAATAGAACCTTCCGTATTTCCGGATTGATGTTTATGTTTCATTCAGGTTATGGAAGTTTTCAATGATGCAAGTGGATGTCACTTCAATGTGTCAATATTCCGGTCTAAAATCGTTGGGGACATATATAATTTCACATATAAAGAGTATTATGGATAGCTGTCTTTTCATTTCAAATAATATATTTCTACACGCTCAGGTGCGTTTTACTATTTAATTGCATATCTTATGCCTTCATTAAATATTTTTATTTATGATAAATATATCGGTAATGGTTTCTACTATAGTCGATGTCATTCGGCTACAGGTGGAAAAGATTAACGATATCAAGCATTATCGGGACTGAGGGACTGACACCGCGGCAAATAAAGGGAATTATAAATTATAATAAGAAATTATTATTGATTGTAAATATATATATATATATATATATATATATATATATATATATATATATATATATATATATATATATATATATATAACAAAAATTACGTGAAGAGTACAAACCTGGTAAGACGAAAATGTACATCACTATCGTCTAATTTATTTAATTTATTTTTAAAAGAAATCATTTTAAGTATTGTTTTTTATAGTTATAAATTATTATTCGATGTTAGCAAATATAGTTGTCGTGAAGAGGTGTATAATTCAAATTACCTTGAAAACGAGTTAACTATTAACATTTAAAGCTGGATTTTAAATATAAGCTGTTTTAAAAAGTAGCTAAGTAAGGTTTCTCAACAATGCCTTAAAGGAACTATTCCGGTGCTAATAGTATTTTTAGAGTAACTAATAGATTTTGAAAAGCGATTAAAAAGTCATGTTTGAGTCATTTTTTTAAATTTATTTATTTATTTTATTTTTTTTTGTTTTACAATAAATTGTATTTAATAGATTTCCATCGTTCTACAGTTAGTGCAAATTCGATATAGTCCAGTCAATAAACATATTGTAGAGTGCATGGAATATGCGATAATTTTCGACTTCATAGCTTCGTTTGGAATAGTTTGAAGGAAAACATATTAAAAGTCCCCGCCCCTGGGGGGTGAGCTAAAGGAGAGTTAGAATCTCGTAAGCGGTTAGAATTACGACAAATTTATGTTTAGTCAACTTTATAGTACATTTAATTAGATTTTATGTTTATTTAAAACATGTTTTTCAAGAGTCAACCGTTTTCGAGATATTATCGAAAAATCAAAAAAATTAAAATTCTGCCCTCTCCCCCACCGTTAGCTCACCCCCTAGCGGCGGGGACTTTTAGTATGTTTACCTTCCAACTATTCCTAACGAAGCTATGAAGTAAAAAATTATCGCATATTCCATGCACTCTACACCCCTCATTCCAGCACTCATTGACTGTACTAATAATGAAAAATGGAAAATGAAACATTCATTTTGAGTGAATCTCATAAGTACCTGGGGAACTGCTGGCTCAGTGAAATAATGGAAATACACTATACCTTTACATACTCCGTCAATTCAGAATCGATTTTGATGATTCTTTTTCTGATCGGTAGGTCATACTTCAGAGGTGGTCCTATTAGAATTTTATGAAATAATCTCAGCGTTTTTTTAGAAAAAAAAACAACAAAACAATTAATCCATGGTTACTAAATCTACATTGTTAAGAAAAGTTATTTTAATATACGGTCAACTCTCGATGTGCCGAATTTTGATAAGCCGAATTATTAAATAAGTCGAACAAAATTCACACTCCCAGGCACATTACACAATATAATTCGAGATTCAGGCAAAGAACGTGAAAAACTTTGTAAATAAGTCGAACTAAAAATAGAGGACTTCTAAGCTTACGTTCACTTATTCTAATGGAAATACACTATACCTTTAACATCTTGAATTAGCCGTTATTCTTCTCCAACTTGAATTAGCCCGAAGATAAACAAATTTATATACTCCGTCGCTGCTAAAACAATACCGTCTAACTACAGTTTTTCCGAAAATAAGTTTCTGTTACAGTTGAAACAATCCTTCGAAGACGCATCTAACCAATAAGTTGTTTCGCTCAAAACTCAAAAGATGTCGGTTTATCGGTACATAAGTGAACAGAGCTTATCTGAAAACTCCTTAATGAACGGCGTTCCCAACGATTGTAAAAATAAAAATAGTCGGTATTGTTTTAGCAGAGGTGGTTTGTTTTATACTTGTATTATTCCAATGAACAAAATTGGCTATTTTAGTTTAATATTACTAAATTAAACTATACTTAATGAAATATAATTATATGTTAAGAGATAATTTCAATGTTCAACAGGATTTCGTTACTCAAGTGTTTCATTGTTCGAAGCGGTAATTATGTAGCATGAGTTTCTTCCTTGAAATCAGCGAGGTTCACTACATACAGTACGTCCAAGCTTTTGACCGGTCCTATTTTCGTAGAATCAAAATTAATACAAATTAGAATGTCAGGCATTCTTATTTTCTTCAATAAATTAAGATTCTCTAATCATTTTTTTTATGTACCGTTTTTTTTTTAAATACACTTATTTACTGTTATCTAATACTGTACATAATATATAGATCTATTAATTGTGTGGGGAATGATTACAATAACTTTTAAAGCAACTAAGTATTGGCAGCACTTCAATAACGGTTCTACATTACAGGTTTCGTAGGCGATCATCTTTTCAGACTTTTTTGAAGAATATTTAAAATAGAATGGGAAGCAAATTTGAGTGGAATTGAAATGGAATTCGCCATAAAAGGTACCTGGTTTGGTCTTAATCAGCAACACATGGAACTAATTGTAAGATCTTTATGGATAAGTTTATTTGTAAAAAAGTAAGAAGAATGAGGATTTTTCGAACTTGTGGATTATAAGAATTGGATACAAGAAGAATTCAATGTTTAGTGGAGCCCCAAAGCTCAACTCCGTATGTCCAAATATATTAGATTTGTTTAGATTAATTGTAATCCTCTAATTTCTAAAACTTTCATGAAGATTTGTATGTATATATTTGAGTATTATACTTTTCATGCCATACTGTCATCATAAATATGTATATTTTAAAAGAATTTAAGAATTCAATGCATTATTCAATATTAATATATTTTACATGAAATACATTTTAGTGGTAACAACTGTGGCGTTATCCTACACCATTTTTATATTTTTTATCTTTCAAAATATATTTAGATGAATCTAACGGTATCAAATAATGGAGTCCAAAGAGTGTTACTGTCCTGACATCATTCGCGGCAGAGAGGATACTTGTCAAGCGATCTTGTCAAGAATTGTAACTAGTTTAAAGCTCTAAGCTCAACTTTCTAACATGAATATGCATTTACATTATAGTTCTAATTCCTGCCACCTCTGACCCACATGGCTGGGCCATCCCTTTGAGATGTTATCGATTTGAATATGTTGACATGTCGCCACTTCCTTGTCACTAAGTTATTTCATATATGTTCTATTAGGTTATTTGAAGGTTATTCAACTAGTTATAGGGGCTAAGAAAAATGATAAATGACATCTGGCTCTGTTTACTCCCCCCCCCCTTTTGTATAAACAACTTTTATTGTAAGATTATTACAATATGGACAACTCAAAGGCATTTTTTTTTAATTTATTGGCATTGGGTAGTTCCTTACAGCCAGATATAATCTTTTTAATTAATTTGTAAAAATATTTACTTAATTATGTTTTAAACGATTTTTTTTTATTGATTTAAAATAGATCAATATGTAGCTTATCTCATCTCTTCCGCTTAGTGATATTATTTTTATTATATAAAATGTTGTTATTCTTAAGGTCTTCAAAAAGTTTTTTTCTATTAGATGTATATGCCTTATATTCCGTAACGATATGGTGCAAAGTTCCTCGGATATCGCAGTTTTGGCAAGCAGCCGATTCCGAAATTCCGATACGGTGCAAATAACTGTTACACAAAGCCTATGTGATTCGACCGTAATCTACAATAAGCTTTTATTTCCTGTTTATTTAAAGTGATGTTTGAAAACCATGGCTTGCGTGAGACACTAGGAAATACGGATTTGTAATACTGCCCTGTAGGAGATAGTGAATATTGATACTCCCATGTGTTATGACAATTTTCTTTTATTGCTAAATAAAAATCTGTAAATGGGACCGAAATGTTTACCTGTTCGCCACTAATTTATCAACCTCTTCATTTTCGATAATCCCAATATGAGCTTTAACCCATAGGAATGGGATCTGTTTATTATTTTGTACGCATGAACTAGGTACTTTTATAATATCTATTAACATGTTGTTACTATTCATGTTTTTGAAGTTGTTTAATAATTGTAAGGCACTTAGGCTGTCTGATAATATTACGAATTTACTTTTATTTGATTGTTTAATATATTTTAAGGGTTCTAAAATTGCATATAGTTCTGAGGTGAATGATGAACAACCGGAAGGTGATTTGAATTTAGCCCTATATTTATATTTTGGAAAGTAAATTGCAATTTGCAATCTAATCTGTTTGACGAATAAACACTCAAAGGCATTGTAATAGGAGTGAGGATGATTACACTTATGCAATGTGAACAAAAAATAAGTTTAATAATATCTGAAAGTAACAATCACAAAATAATTTAAAAAAAATAAATAGACATTAAAAAAAACTGAATAAAGTCCAACCACTGGCGCAACCAAGGGGGGAGCTTGGGGACTGCAGCCCTCCCCCCCCCCTCTCAGACGACCGAAACAACTAATTTTTATTTAGTCACTACCTATGATTTACATTTATACAGGGTGAGTATCTCTTAGTGTAAAAAAAAAAAAAAAAAAAAAAAATGGGTGAAACTAGATCAAAAATGTAGCAAAATGCCGCAGACCTCACCTTTCTATTCCAATCCGTTGCAGATATAAAATAAATCAAAGACTTTTTTGAGGAAACCACGTTTTTTTTTCTCCAAAAAAGCTGTAATATCTCCATTTTTTAAGAATACTTTTCTAATTTTAACCACATTATCGGATTTAGTATTAAATTTTCTATAATAGCTGAGTACCTGTAACCTTGAATTTTACAAACTTGGTATCTAAAGAACAGCTTGATCTTCACCTTATTTGGGGAAGTCACAATGTCGTATTTACTTCAACGCTCATCGTTTTTCGAAAAAACTATCCACAAAACGTCAAATTTTACAAAAACTTGCAAATTTAATACGCTTTCGAATGATTTGTCAAACGTAATGATTTTGTTTCGATTTCATAGAGAAATTTACTTTTGAAACCGAAAAAACATTGTGTTCTCATTTGGCATACAAATCAGTTACTTGTGTAAATAAAACATTATGACAATCCCTTAATATAAATGTGTATTTTAAACACAATAAACTCTTCATTGGAATAAAAAGCAAAGAAAAAAAATATTGTTTAACAGAAAATAAAGGAAAACTGTCAATAAAGCGACACCAGATCAGAGGATCTTATGTTATTACATTTATTTATTTATTACTATAATTTAGGACTTATTTTATTAGATTTTCAATGTAAGGTTTAAAACTCAATGATAATGAACATAGACCTCAATTTTGCTATTACCTTCTGGATGCAGATGATATTAAAGAATACCACTTTTTGCGGTGAATTTATGGGTAGATGAGGGTTACTTTAAGTTTTAATTCAAAAGGGTCAATAGTTATTTAATTCATTGTTTGAAAATAGTTAATGCTTGTTTTCTTTATAGTAAATATATTATATATGTTTGGTGTATAGTTTCGGTTTTCTCAGACAGATACCAATATTCGGAACCTTAGTTTATTTATTTATTTCATTTTAGTTTTTGGAGCCTCATTCAAAAGACCCTGCCAATTTTGCAGGGGCTCCAACAATAATAATAGTAAAAAGAAGAATTAAATGAAATTTAATATACAATTATTACACCTATGGAAGGACAAGCCAAGTACGATGATATCTCAACGCTGCACTGTGAAAACCCAGTGGAGGCTGACTGTCAGCGCTACAGTCCCTCAGTGAAGATTATTATACCAAAACTGTAACTTAAATAAATATTTACAAAATGTTTTGGCGCCACTGTCGTTTTGATCTGGGTAGTGGTTGATCCAGAGGATTTGGGTTAGACTAAGAGCAGCACTTCATTTAATGGAATATTTTTAAAGGGAAAAAGGTCTTGAAAGGCTGTTTGGTTGGATTGACTGAATTTATTTTAAACCTTTTATATCGAAACCAGTTATAAAGGTTTTAGATTGATAAAGGAATGATGTTCAAGCTGAGTTATGTCAGTTGGAAGTCAGACGATCCAGACATGTTGCTGACGGTGGATCGGATGGAAGGCATTTGAGAATCTGTAAAGCAATCAGGACAAACAACCTAAGAGGGCAGTAGTGGTCAAATATTATAAGAATCAGTATTTAAAATAATCATATAATAAAAGAAAATATCTTCTTCCATATAGAAATAAAGTGGTTTCCTTGAAAATAAAAACAAGAATATATCATTTTATTCTTCTATGAACAGTCCTGTATGGGCCCGAAACATGGACAATCGCAGATGGTCGTGAGCTGCCCTCTCTTGAAATGGACTTATTTAGACGTAGTTGCAGCATCTCATGGCTTCAACACATTCCTAATATTAGAGAAACTATAGGGCAGGAGAAAAATATATTGCATGGCCTAGAGACCAAGAGGCTTATGAGGTTTTGTCATTTATTGAGAATGAAATACATGGTCAAAAAACACTCCTCCATTATAAGTCAGAGTATAGAAGAATGGGAGGAAGACCGAGGAAGACATTAGTTGAGAATGTAAGAGAAAGACTGACAGCAAGAGGACTGCGAGAAGTAGAAGAATGGGCAGATAAGAAGAATCAGAGGGGATAAGTTCAGGGGATCGGAGTACACCAAATGTTAAAATCCCAATAAATAAAGGAAAAAAAAATAATAATGTGTGAAACAAAATTTGGCATTCAAACTTTAGCCAAAGTAATTAAAATTATAGTGTAAATATACAGCCATTTGTAAATATACCCTATAAACTCTGGGTATTTAACAATCATGTTTCAATATACATCTAAGTCTATGAGTGATTTATATTTTGATTTATCTAAATTGTTTCTCTAAGCACACATTCTTGAATTTAAATCTACAGATCATGGTTAAAAAATCAAATTCTTAAAAATAAACGATCAATAACAGGAATTCGTTAACGTTTAACGAAGATTGGTTCCAAATTTTCAAGTTGCTGACAAGTTGAAACAGATTGTTTTTGATCCAATTTCCGAGACCTGTCATTTTCAGTGTCTGCAACCGTTGACACTAATTATTTCTGACCACAGCTTTACACCATGGGTACGACCCTGTTACCAACCTAATTATTAAGGTGCTATATTTATTTTTTATGTATCTATATTTAACATTATATAATTGGATTATGTATGTGATTTTTCCTACCATTCTTTTGTCATGGCCAAACCACTGTAATCAATATTATAGTTTTCTGGCCGAATTGATTCCCAGAGTAATTCTAAAAGTAGTGTTTTTGATCTTATTCCTCCTTGTTTATCCTTCTATCTTCCTCCGATACTTTATTAAACTTTTTTTTTGAGGTGATAGTCCAGTACGCACGGGTATAGCCAGTTAGGGTTTAACAGAATTTATATATACTACTTAATTAATGCCACAATCTATTTGAGAATGACAAACTTATCCAAGCATTGGCAAATTTTTTTTTTTTTTAAGTGTCATATACCTTATTATTATGGATTAACATGAAGATCATGCCATCATGTTATCAAAAGTTAGTCCAAGGTATTTTACTTTGTTAGTCGGTATTTATGTTGTCTAGGCTATTTGAAGGAAACATGTGGCATAGTGTGAATATAATGTGCTGATATTTAATTGTTACATTTTATTTTCAAAATATTAAAGTTCAAGAGCTAGTTAGTAATAAGGAAGAGACAGTAGAGTTTGTGTTGAACCAATGTCTCTAAAATATTTATAATTATCTAATTATATTGCTATTTATTATAATGGCATACTTCGTTTAGCATTAATAACTATATTTAGAATAGAAAAAAAAATAACAAAAAACAAATCATATCTGGCTTAAAAATGTTAATAAAATAAGATAATATAAAGTAAATACAAATTTATATTAAATAGAATATATATATATATATATATATATTATATATATATATATGGATATTACTCAATATTTTTTAAAATATTATTTTATTTTTTGAAGAGAAAAGATTAAGGGATTCGAACCCAAGTTTTCCACCTCTCTAGCGTGGCGCCTTATCCAACTAGGCCACCGGGGTCGTATCCGAACCAGGCAAATCCTTTCTCTTCAGTGATCCATATTTCTATCAGTGATCCATCCCGGGCGAGTGCCCGGGGGTTATGGATCACTGAAAAAATCCCAAATCAATCTTTTCTCTTAAAAATGTTACATATATTTAAAACGGTGACGGATTGTCAAGAGATCCAAATTTCAAATGAACATAATGTTCAATATGAACATTCAACCCCGGAATACATCGCGAAAAACTTGGGTTCAAATCCCAACCGGGTCAAATCTTTTCTCTTCAAAAAAAATAAAATAATATATTTAAAAAATATTGATAATATCAAGAAAAATTACATATATTTAAAACGGTGACGGATAAGAGATCCAAATTTATAATGTTCAATATATACATCGCGATTTGCGATATGCCCGGGGGTTATGGATCATAGAAAGGATTTGCCTGGTTCGGATACGACCCCGGTGGCCTAGTTGGATAAGGCGCCACGCTAGAGAGGTGGAAAACTTGGGTTCGAATCCCAACCGGGTCAAATCTTTTCTCTTCAAAAAAATAAAATAATATATATTAAAAAATATATAATATAATAAAATTATATATATATTAAAACAGTGACACACATAAAATGTAATGTTCACTATATATACAGTCAATATAGGAAAGAATATTATATACAAAGTTGATTGGATGATAGATTTTTGAAGTTGCACATGGTGAAGTATGAAGAAAAATAATAATTATTGAGTGGAATTAGATAATAAATAATAATGAAAAATATAAATGAAAATATTTGTATTAAATTTTATTGTAAATAACTTTATATTAGGATGAATCAATAGTTATTATGTGGAATGCTTTATTACTGAGTGTTATTTAATTAATTATATTAAAAATGTCGTTCATATATTCCGTAATAGATGATGATAGGTAGGAATTTTATTGCATATTTTAATACTCAATTAGGAACAGCCTAAAAATGAAATATATTCTTATTTAATTTTCCAGTTAAAACACGTAGGTACTAACAATGTCTTGTTTTAACTAGTTTGATGTTATTGGCATTGAACCACTATTTTCGATAAATTGTACTACTGTTCTTCTTAAAGTGTTGTAACATATTAAATATTATGTTTAATATAATGAAAAATACTACAAGTTTCTTAAGATAAGCATTGAGCTGTGTTTTCCTACCTGCACGGAACCGATTTCCATATTATGTTATCCAGAAATGGATCTCGAATCAGCTTCTCTTGGGCTCAACAGTTGTCGGAGGTTGCCTAAGCCAATCTTACAAAAACCCAGTTCTATCAGAATCCTAAGAAAAAAAAAAAAAAAAAAATCTTCCTACAACAAAGGAAAACTGAAATAATAATAATAAAATTACGCTTAAACTCAACATTTATGAATTTTTCGAAAATGATTGATTCATTTGGAATCACATGCCATAATGTAAAATATAGCTAATTCATTTTGGAACTGTGATCAAACACCTCTTTGTATTTAGGTGATATGCTTTTAAAAATGCTACAACCATAATGGACTATTTATGTTAAATTATTTTTTAAATATTCTTTTTTATTGTTCATATATAACCTACCGCCAAAATTTAATCATAACTAAAATTAATAAAAATTTAATCATTACTATTTAACAACTAATTTCATGGGATCAACCCTATAATGTAATAATGATTAAATCTTCCTGTAATTTTTTAATAAAAGTAATGATTATTTAACTGGAAGATTTAATCATTATTGAATTAGGTGATTGTTTCCTGGAAATTAGTTGTCAATAGCAATGATTGAACTTTGATTATATTTTAGCTATGATTAAATTTTGAGCAACTCTGCCTGGCTACATACTACTAACGAAACTGTATTTTCCAACAGTGGTGGTATTTGTTGGTTGGACATGATAACCAGCGTTATCTAAAAATCCGCTCCGATAAACTCCGGTCCGATCAATCAGTATTGTGCGCTAGCCTTTAGATTTATATTGTCACGGAAGATGTGCAGTTGAGTTTTACTTTATGCAGTACGTTTTTTAATTTATTTATGAGAAGCGCTAAGATCCCCTGGAGTCCTGCTTTACACATCACATGGTAAAAATGGAAGCTTGTTTGGGCTCCTTAATCCAGCTTGTAAATAAGTATGAGTTTGTTTTAAACTGTTTTATTTTATTTAATTTCTCTGTGGTATCAATATTGTACCGATATTAAATACCACTTATATCATGATTTCTTTGTAAGAAATAAACGTGTACTTTATAGATCATTAACTTAATGCCTCTAATTATTGACAAACAACGAAAATAAAGAAATATTACAAAGTAATAAATAAAATTCGTTAAACCAGCACACAAGAGATGTGTTATAGAAGATAAGTTGCGATTGGCTGGAAACTGATTCAACAAGTAATCGATCCACTGAGACTAAAGCCTTAAATGAAGTTGTCCTACCGAGAAGACTGGGAGAGGAATCTGCCCTTGAGGCGAAGACATAGCTGTCCACACCTGGCCAACTATTCGGCTAAATACTTTGGATGATTCGGCCAGGAATTTCCCCGGTAAAGGTTCAGTTTTCGGGAAGATAGTGGACGGATGATTGCTACGGCGAAGATCCCAACCACGATTAACAGGGTCAGCGGGACTTATTCCTTCATTCCGAGCTGGCAGGACTTCATTATTCCTAGGGGCAGCGAGCAGCGATACTAGAAGGGGAAGGGAAAGGGAAATGATAAAACTTTTAAACAGAAAAAAAAAATACTAGAAACTGCCTCGACGTTTTCTGTAAAGAGCGGTCTTACTGCAAGCCTACTGCATAGCCCTAGTCCTATTATATTTTGTAGTTAGCATAATCAAAATACTAATAATCATTCTAGATATATATTTTTTTATTACTTATAATAATGATCATCTAAATTTTATTTATATATATTTTATTTACTCCTGTTCGAAGAAAACAACAATAGTATACTGACAAATAAAGCATACAATAAATCATTTCTACGCAGAAAACAATAGATTGTATATATGAATATGATCAATCTCCAACAAGATGGCCAAGCCAAATTTTAAGAAACTATTATTTGATTGATTTTTTATTTATTTGATTGATATATACACTGACAGGCGAAAAATAGATTTGTTTTCTCAGCTAATTTTTTTGTTTAGGGTAGTATTAGTATAAGCATAAGTATTAGGGTTATTAAGTATTATTATTAAGGGTTATTAAGTATTAGTATAAGTATAAGTATTAGGGTTATTAAGTATTATTATTAAGGGTTATTAAGTACTAGCTGAAAGTGCCCGTGCTCCGCTACGGTTTAATATCATTAGGATTAAGGTAAAAGTTAAGCTTAACGTTGATAATTATTATTACTTAAATAAACCTAAAGAATTCCATTCTTAGAATAATTTCATTAGGTAAATTTGACAATTTGCAAATGTTAATTTTATATTCTTTTTAACAGTCCTCCAGTGAAGCTTCGAGGCAGCACTACCATCTTACCCAGCTCTGATCAGACCATCAGCTTTTCTTATGGCATACTTTAAGAAAATATAATCTCAACTTCTCAACTTTTTTTGTTGTTTTTTTCGAATTTTAGTGTTTAGTGTTGCTGTTTCTATTTTTCCTTACATATCAAGCATAAATTGGTTAAGGAGATTACGAAGGTTTTTCGCCATCTTGCTCCACCAACATATAGGTGCGAAAATCAGCAGACACAGTTTTCTTAAGTGGTGTATTGGTGTTTGGGTCACACAGAGGGATGTTAATACTGTACCCATCTTCTGCATGGCAGAACATGAGTCGACACTGAAGAGAATCATACGCTCGATAGAACTCACTAATTCTTATCAGTCGAGAATAATGTCTCGCTTTTCAAACACCTGGCCAACAATCAAGCAGGCAACTTGATTAGAGGTAAGAATATAATACCTGTAGTATTGTAACGTCCTCAGTGAGCATTTGAAGACTTTTTGTCAGCACTGATAACTACCTGGAAATCTTGTAGATCTTTGGGAACGGACTCAACAGCAGCTCTGAAGTCCTTGATATCCTTGTTATGTTCCTGAACAATTTTCTGGAATTGGCCTCCCAATGCAGGCTTCACATTCTAAAAGTAACCACAACAAATGTCTCTTTCATGGATTTCATCACCGACAAATTTTATCTGAATAAAAGACGGCTGCTGTTGTGTTCCAGGCATCAAACTCCCTATTCTGTGGCATACCTGTCCTTGCCGTAAATGTTGGCATGAAATGTCCCTCTTTTAACTCTTTTGCTCCAAACGACGTCATTTGAAAACAACCGTTCTCTTTCCAAATATTATTTAGAAAATATTCAACCTCAGGATGTTCGTGAGTAAGGAGGCTGTGTATTCTTGAAATGGAGGAAGTTGGACTTTCCCGTTACTGCAGCACATGACAGGGCTCTTGTCCTTCCATTTTACAGCATAACACCAATTGCATGTTGACCGTTGTCCTATATCGCCTGTTTTATCTTTTGGATATTCAGTTTTTGGGTCATACTTGTAACCTGAATGCTTCTTTCCTGTCCATGGCTTCAACCTTTCCATTGAATGTTTTTCATCGTGTTTTGTTGAACACGTTTAACTTGAGGATTATTTTCTAAGTATTTTTTTTAAGACTTTCTATGGATTTCAGGATGGGTTATGTTATACTTCTATGTACTACAGCCCCTCTATGTATATTTGGGTGATCATCAGTATATGTGTGTACATCATTTCTTTTAACTTCGAGTTGGCTCTCTTTATGTTTGTTAACCTCTTTTCTTCTAGTGTTTTTCCAGGATAATTTTACCTGTATTTTTTAATTACTTCCCTGTTAACCTCTACATGTGCTTGACTATATTGTTGTAGCCGGTTTCCTTAGTTGTTTGTTGTGAACTGAATCTGTGAATCATTTCCTGCGTTATTCTCATCTGAACTGAGAACAAAGGTAGATTGTCGGTTCAAGGAGTTAAATTCATAAAGGCTAGGTACAACTTGTTTTGATTTGAGAAATACAACATGCCACCATGAGTTAACAGAAAGTACCATATAATAAGGTTTCCACATCGTATGTGTATCGTATTTCTGTTTGGTTACTACAATAAAGAACTTAATTTGTGGTCAAAGTGTGCGGTTTAGGCATCTAACCTATTTTTGAATTTATCTTAGCACCTTATACCATATGACAATAAATCTATTATTATTTGCCCAATAAAATTATATGAGTACTTTTATTTTACCCCTTTGTAGTACCGATATAGGGCAAACTACTAAGAAAATAATTGTTATCGTTCATCTAGCATCTAATAAGAAGCAATGTACTTAGTTTTATTAAGATCCGTAATGTTAATTCAAAGAATTTCCTATGCGTGAGAAATCGCGTTTTTCGCGAATTGCACGCGATCCAGGCCAATTTTTTTAAAATCCTTTCTTAGCGAGCACCTACGTTCCTAGAGGAAGCCATATGAGAAATTTCATTCCAGTCCGTTCGGTCGTTTTTGAGATTTCGTGTTAAATGAGTGAGTGGTATTTGACAAATATATAATAGATTAGTGTAAGCATAAGTATTAGGGTAGTATAAGTATTAGGGGTACTAAACAACTAATTAAATAAAAGAAAACAGTATTTTTTTTTTTAAATGCATAGCAATTGCATAACTTATGGCTTGCATTCTATGGGGAATAGGCCTGATGTGAGTTTGAATACATTCTTGGGGTATATATCCTATCAAATACAGAAATGTAAAAAAAAATCAAATTAATTTTAAATTCCGCAACTTTTTATTTTAAATACTGCTTGATTTTATTTAATTGAAGTTTTTCATAACCTCAATGTATTTCAAATTTCCTGTTTAAAGAATATGAGGAAGTAAACCCCTAAAGAAAAATGTAAATTTTAGCGGGAAAAAACAACAAAAAAAACATGGTGGATTTTTTCGCCTGTCAGTGCATAAATCAATAACGAAGCATCATCCTAGTCATAGGAAAAAAAAATAAGGACGATAGAACTAAATATAAAAAAGTTTATCTTTTCGTGAAAAAGAAAACAACTTAAATTACAATATTAAAGAAATATGAAAGAAAAAATATAAAATGGAAAAATATGCATGAGCCAAGTATCGGACTCCTTGCTTCCAGCCTAATGTTCTAGTCTGTCTTATAGAATAATAATGTGCAATGTAAGAAAAAAATAATCACTACAAAAATCAAAACTGTATATGCTTAAAAAACTTATCTATGTATAAAATAAAAATAAATTGGCACCCTACAATAATAAAGGTTTAGTTCTTTAATGTACATTCCGCTTTGTACTATTTTTTTTATTCTCCCCAATATTTTTTTAGCGCGTTTTTTATTGTTATTACATTTAATAAAAAATTTTGTATTTAATTAATAAATACATTAAAAAAAGTATACGCAATCAATTCTTTACATATAATTTTAACTTCTGTGTAGTATGCGTAATTTCCAGTAATTCTAAGAAATTTGTTTTGGAATATTTGTATTTTTTTAAAAATTAGTTTTAGACATATAACTAAACTAGGATCCCCCATCGCGGCTTCGCCCGCTCTCATCATTAAAAAACTTGAATAATTTAAACTAATAATTGAAATTTTATTTGTTTATATTGATAAAAAAAAATGGATTGGAGCATGTAATTAATAAGCATTATTTCCTCAATGATATTATCACACATAGCTGTAATTTTTAACTTAGTTAAAATTACACTGATTAGGTGGTTGAAGATTAGCTAAAGGAATAGTTAGACACCTAATTTTGGTTAGGTGGCAAATCTCGTTTATTAAACTCAACATTGTACATTTAAATTTTTACAATCGAAAACCTTCCTACAACTATGAAAATAATGTATTTAAAATTTGGTACAGGTGGGTTCAATAGTTTTACAACTGAAAACTCTGTGGCAGTATGGCGTTAGAACTTTACTGAGATCTCTATGTCAATCAAAATATTTATAGATTTTTTATAACAATTTTATTGAATAAAGCAAAGTTTGTTTTCAATTTTATCTCTATATAAAACCCATGGAGTTATAGACAAGTGGAGGGGGCTTACCTTCCAATCACTGAGACTTTGACTAGACGCAGCAATTTTCAATCGAGCTATATAGTTAGCATATTAGCCGTTTTTAGTTCAAATTTTAGTTTCTTAGGTTTTCTTCTGGGATTTTATTATATTTAATGCGTTATTTTTCCATTTAATAATGGGGAAATACCCTAGCCCAAATGGAATGCAAGTCGAAAGTTGGGCAAAGTGGGCGTGGCCGGTTGTTGTTTTGGTCTCACTCCTCATTGAAGAAAATATAGGAAGGGCCTTTCCATGTGATTATATGATACAACCATATCTTTGTTACCTCTCTTGAATACGGATTGCCACTGGTCAATTTTCAAACTTCGCTGCGCACCACATATTTATCATTTTTTAAACTACGATTTAATTAAAATATGTAAATTTTATTATTGCTGAACCTTCCTTGAACTATGAAGACTATCTAGTTCAAATTTGGTACTGATTGGTTGAGATGTTTCCGCGGTTAGTGATCACTAACGAAAAATGGCTTGTCCTTATATATAATAGTATAGACATGGGTATAGGGCATGCATATAATATATAGGTCTTAAACAGGCTTTGTATAATAGTAGTTTATTATCTGTGCTTAATTATTAAAAAATAACCAACCAACTAGTAGAAGACAAAAAAATTAAAAAAATGTATAAAAAACCTAGGTACAATCAATGAGCACCTAACAGGAATCCAGGAATTAATTGAACTTTGTTACATTTTATTTAAGTACTGCCCACGTAAAAAAGTGCAACTTAAATAACAAGCTGCAAAGTTAGCAGAGATGTAAAATACTTGAAAGGGTGGTAACGAACCATAATTAATATTAAAATTAATTGACGATGAAGGGTAGAGGGCTCTCAAAGGTATCGAAGGGTCTGAAAAAGTTTGTATCGGCATCATGTTTTTTTTTTCCTTCCTCGCCACTTCACCCCTGCGGTGAGGGAACGCAGTTAGATGAGTTTGAATAGGGACGGCTGCATCTCTTCCTAATTACCTCGCCTATTCTCCTATCCCAAGTTGATTCACTGCCTTGGCTGAGTATTCCATGTTTGCTTGTTTTCCTCATATTTCCTTGTGATGTTTCGTTTAAAATAGACTCATGATATCAGGAAACTCTCGTTGGTATCCATTCAGTTTCTAACTTCCCTAACATTTGTGAGATCGTTCATATCTTTCATTTAAAGGCCCAGGGGGAACGACGTTTTAGTACAGTTTACTGATTTTTTTTTTTTTAATTTACAACTGTACAACTACATACATTAGTAAATGTGTTATTCACGATTACAATAATATGTCAAAACTTGAAAAAAAAAAAAAAAAAAAAAAAAAAAAAAACTACTCATCAGTAGCAATTCACTAAAAATTCTACACTAGAATATCTCTAGACCATCTTCTTTTCAGACGCCTCGGAGGATTATCGGGAATAAAGTGGGAAGGAGGTTGAGAAACCAGTGAATTTGAGTGGTTATGGAGCTTACTATGAAAGGATAGGTATCTGGTTTGAGTTAAATCAGCAACATGTGGAACGTTAAGATCTTTATGGATATGTTTATTGGTGGCAAAGTAAGGAGCATTTAGGATTTTTCGAAGGATTTGGGGTTGTAAAAATTTGGATATGAGATGAATTAGATCGTTTAATGGAGCCCCGAAACTCAACTTGTTCAAATAGATCTAATCACAGTCATGTAAATAAGGCTTTTGTAATTAATTGGGATTTTTGATTTTAAACTGGTACAACAATCGGATATAAAAGTGAGTGTACTTTGTGTGCATATTACAATCTGGATGAAAAAAAAAATGCAAGACCACAACTTCTGAAACAAAAAAAAAAAAATGAACTATTGCTAATATCTTGAAAAAAATCTCATTTCTCCCTGAATGGAAAAACAATAAATCATGGATAATCTATAATCTACTGCTTTTTCCCAATTTATATATTAGAATTAAAATACTCAAATTACATAAATCAATAGTAAATTAAATTAACTATTTGAAATAAACAAAGTTGAGAAAAAAAAATAGCCTTTTCAAACGAGACTTCGTTCATTCAACCAATATAGCTCCTATACACTTGATCCTAGCGACAATTGCTATTAATTTAAAAAAATATTTTTCACTTAATTTCTGGTCAGGAAACTGCCTGCAAATGTTCAATCAGAGCAACACAAACAGAGCGAGAGCTTGTCAAGGTATTGCATTTTTTAATGTGAAAAAAAAAAAAGTTAGATATTTTAGGGTGACAAATAATACAACGTTAATTTTTTTATTGAAACCAATATAGCTTCTAAAAAGAAGCCCTAGTGACTAATATAAAATAAAATTAAAAAATATTTTCTAATAAGAAACTGTCAAATTTTTGGTCCGAGTAACACCAACAGAGCTTGAGTGTGTCAAGAAAGCCACTACACTTAAAAAATTCAGGCAAAACGTGACATGATTCAAACCAATACAGTTCCTAAACGGTAGGTCCTAGCGGCAAATGTTAAAGAACAAAAAAAATGTTGCCATTGAATCTGATCAGAAAATTGTCAAATTTTTGATCCGAGGAACACCAAACAGAGCTAGAGCGTGTAAAAATGTTAAATATTAGAGAGTAAAAAACACGTTAAACGTTTTGTGGGTGAAAAAAGTTATAAAATAAAACTATAGACCCTCAGCCAAGATGAGTATCCACGTCGAGGAATCACTAAATGTCCCTTGTTTGATGTGATATTGTTTTTGATTCAATTTAAACTTTCGCAATATCAGGAAGAAAATCGAAATCCTTTGATTATTTTATCTTATACGAAATCTTTAGTAATCATATTAACTAGAAAATATTGATAGTTTTTTTGTTTTTTTTTTATGATCTAGGTTTGAGGAATATATATCGTGAAAGCAATTTTTACTTTTGGAATATGGATCAAGGTGACCACGAACTTTATCCAGTTTCTGCTACCATGGTTTTTCCCACGACCCTTCAATTTACTGGTCACAAACAAGTAAGCAATATTCACCCCGCAAAAAATAAGCAGTATGGTAATTTCTCATTGTTTTGGGGCATTAAGGTTTAATTTTTAGTATTGAAATTTAGTGTTGAGAGCAAAGATTATCTGTGTAAAGAGATATTTCACTTTTTGAAAAAAAATTACGGCTAGTTTTACTTTGAATTTAATTTTTATCAATTCGACCGGGTCGGAATACTGTACTTATTTTCCCAGGCCGATATGATATAATCGATAATCTAAAATGTCGCAAAGTAATTTAGGTCACAATCTAGAGCAACAAAACATTTTTTTTTTTCACGAATACATCTTTTATATAATACTCTAATACTGGTAAAAAGAAAAAACACTATAACTGGTTTCTGTGACAATTGTTTTCAAACCATCTATTGTCTAATACTGACAAAAAAAACCTGATTGTTTACCTGACCTGGATAACTAGTTTTAACACTGTTTACTTTTCATTAGAGAGCTATTCCATTGTTATATTGGTCTCCAGCTATTCACTATACCAAAAGTAGCTCCCAATGTTCAAATCATATTATTTTCTGATTTAATATATATTAGGATGTATTCGTAATTATTGATATCAATATCAATTACGCGATTTCAAACATACCTTTTATTGCCAAATAAACTTAGTTTCGCTAAAAAAACAAAAGTTATAATAATAATTCATATAAATTATATATATATATATATATATATATATATATATATATATATATATATATATATATATAAATCATACAAAGGCAATGGAATACAATGCAACTAGGGAATTCCTTCATATATTCAAAGAGTGATTATTAATAAATATATATTTACAAAATATTATTTGCCTCTTTTTATCGCACTAGATTGTGATTCTTAACCACTGTGCATCGCTACACAACAAACGTATTGCTTTTTATAGTGTTTTCCTATTGCACGCACATTCTAACCATATTCTTTTTCTTTTGAATTGCGATCAACCAATCCAAATCAATATTTAAAATAATAGTGAAAGTCATCAGTAGTTTACAATATAGACCCAAAGACAAACCCATGTAAAAGGGGAATGTATAAGTTATAGATATAGATAGATGCATAGATATTATTGAATATCTAGTAGTCAAAACAATATGATGATATATTTAATTTAGTAGGTACGATCCCTTTTTCAATGGGATATTTTTAGATGATATAAGTTCCTTTTAATATCTACCTCTATTTTTTTTTAAGTTTAAAAAATATAGGAGTACACAGTTAGTAAAGAATGTACTAAGTTTCTAATTTCGAAAACGACTAAGCATTTTTGCGTTTCCGAACCTCCATGTATACAATATCGACACAATCTCAGGGATGTAAAGGTTTTGCAGGGTGTTCCGATTTGCATAGGCTCTCCGTAATGGCGACCATTCTTTCCCCTTTGATTGAAGTTTTTACCTCAGATCTCCCATCCCCATCTCCCATCATATACCTTACTGATTTCTATCCCATTTTTACTAGCTCTGAGGCTTATATATATATATTTTTAAATTAAAATATTTTCTCCAGACACTCCAATCCCATATCATAAACCTTCATCAAATCAAATAAATCCCATCAAATAACCTTTACCCTTCGTCGTAAACATACGACTTCCTGTCCTACAGTATCCTTTAATAATGTTCCACTAATCCCTGTAGAACAGATCCGCTACCTAGGATTCCATCTGGACAAACGTCTTACTTGGAATCCACATACAAGACTAAAACGACAAGAAACTTCTCGTCGTTACAGACTACTTCAACATTTACTTGACAAACATTCAAACCTTCCAATTAATTACAAAAGACTCATTTACATAACAGTAATTAAAACAATTAGGACATTAGGAGTTGAGCTTTGATGAATTTTGTTTCACTTCCTGAACAAGGAACAATAACAGATATGAAGTCTGTTATTTTCATTTAAATGCATTGAGAAGTTAGAATTCTGCTTCTTATTGTAATCTCTTATATAACTTTTGATATTTGATTTAGCGATCGCCCTGTTTTAGTTTCTTATTTAGCTTACAAGTTATTGCAGTTCCTATACCCTGTATTTTTTGTAAAATTTTATTATTACTTTTTTTGGCTCTATTGTGTCTATAGGATGATCCTGTTTAAGACAGTGAACAGTGCCGTTAAATTTTACTCCCTCTGATGTCTTATTTGCCATGAATATTTATTGATTGCTGGTAACATAATTAGTTAAAGCTGATGGTTAACATATTCATTCCACGATTTGATTTGTTATTTTATATATAAATAGAAACTATTGACCATGTTGGTGATGGAAACAATCTTATAAATGCTTAACCTGGTTGTTTGCCCAAAAATAAACCACAAAGCTTAATGGTTTCCACAACATTTGTCAAGCAATCATGTATGTAAATAAACGTGGCTCTGTTTTCTTGTGTGTGTGTGTCAAGGAGAGGGGAGAGGGTATGTTAATCTGGAACTTATGATAGGCAATTTGGGCTGAACGATGGTTTGTTTGTTGTTATATACATTTAATAAAATTTGAGTATTTTTCAATAGTTCCTGCCCAGTTAGATTTATAAATAATAGTGAATTAAATGATACATGATAAAAGTACTTATTAATATTTTTTATTTACCATAGACTTGGCGCGCCTCAGGTATCAGGTATGTAAATTGTTTTGTACCTTTTAAGAATATATTCAGTCCTGATCTAAAATATTTTGTATTAACATCGATTCTTATTGTCTTCTTTTGTTTATTTTTAATTAGGAAAAATACCACGCTAAATATTATATGTATATATATATATATATATATATATATATATATATATATATATATATATATATATATTCTAATCAGTCGTTTCCTTATCTTAGTTCTCATCAGTCGTTTTTATTACTTTTTTTTGAATTTAATAATTTTATATTATATAAATTGTATGAATGGATCTATTAAGCCATCCATATTACTTATTGCCCACATTGAGGCAGATTGTAATGCTTTCTTTAAATAAATGTTTAAAAAAAAAAAAAAAAAAAAAAAAAAAAAAAAAAAAAAAAAAAAAAAAAAAAAAAAAAAAAAAAAAAAAAAAAAAAAAAAAAAAAAAAAAAAAAAAAAAAAAAAAAAAAAAAAAAAAAAAAATTGGTGAAGTCCATCGTAGGCCACATATTTTTTCTTTCCAAATATAAAATAATTTCAATCTCATATTCAAAAAGTAATTCATTTCAGAATCAGCTTTCTGCTCGGTTTTGATTTCCTGGTAAGAATAATTTATAGTTTAATATTCGCAGTTAGAACAATCAGACTCTGATGATTTAACATTGCGTGTTCTAGCTTCTTTTTCCTTGTCAAATTGCTCTTAAAAATTTTGTGAAATTCTAGCCATGTCTTCAGTTTTAATAAAAGAAACATAACAAAATATAATCTGATTTAGAGAAGAGGCGCAAAATTTATTATAAGTAGAAACTAATACCAATACTAACATGACTGGGCCCATGGTTCACTTTGTCTAGCTTGGTTTCAAATATTTAATTTTGAAAAAACGTAATAGGTGCTCACTAGACTAAATTTGAAATAGTACAAAAGGAACAAAGTAATATCGAGGAAAGGTATTGGCGACCACAAGAAAGTGGGTTCGAGCATAGGAAAACTGGAGAGGAAGACATCTGGCTAGTTGAAAAAAGCAGCCAGCGCGCCCTGTCTATTATTTAATGTCCGGTTAGTCTATTTAATGTCCATTATTAGCAATGTGATTTAATCTAAATACTATCAAGCTGACTTTTATGCTTATCAGAATCCTTGCGGCCACCAGATTGCTTGTCTGATTCATATTTTGATAACTTTTTTTAGCAATTCTCAAATTGAAAAAAAAGAATAAAAAAAACATATTTATTGTTTTGGTCCAAGTAGCTTTCTGAACTGAGAAAACATAAACTGTGTAGAAAATCTTGTTTATTAATAAAATATTAATATATCTTTCTATAAACATATCATGATATTATCAAAATATAATTTTATCAAGATGTAATTTTTCAAACTCGAGATCAATTATAAAATATGATATTGAGCAAGTTTCGTTTGTTTTATCATCTTCTAAGGCCCGCTGGAAAAAATTAAAATTTGTATACATATAGAATCACCATAAAATTCAGAAGGCAAATTGATAGTTTGAAGGTCCTTAGTGATAAGAAAAAGCATACCGGAGGAAAATGGACTGAAGAGAGGAGGGCACTTCACTCGGAGAGAATGAAGGAAGTATGGAGAAGGAGGAAAGGAGTCAGGGACAAATGATATTTGCGTGGTCCATAGCTGGCCTGTTCGCGAGAAAAAAAAAATAGAATCACCATAGTAACTGTAATTGAAATTGACGTCGGACAGTCCCGAAGTTTCCTGGTTAGATTCATTTGACAATTAAATAATTTTTTGCTACTCCCGTATCGATGACTTGCCATTCTAATGATAAAGTACTTCATTATCACCTGAGCCGCTAATAGTGTACGATACACAAATATCTTTGTCTTTATTACATTCTAATTTGGGCTAATGGGGAAAAATGCCCTCTGTAGAGGGGTTATAGCAACGTTTTTACAGCTATGGAACCACCGTGAAGTTGTATATTCATTAAATCGAACGTTTTCTCTCGTAAATGGATCAGACACTAAAGAAAAATGTAGGTAATGGATTCTGGACAATTCATTAGGAATAGAAAACAAATTAAAGGTATAGTTTTATTTTTAAACTGTTTTGTCTTACTTTATTTAAACAACTATAATGTAATTATTTTTTTCCTGTAGCATTCTTGTTTATTAGAATATTTGGGAAAAATAATCTCCAATATTAAATGAACCTATTTATTTTATTTAAAAATAAGATAAATAGGTCTTTGGATGTGGCAACTTTTGGGGTTGCTATGCTATCTTAAAAAATTATTCAAAAACATAAAAGTGAAAATTTGTATTTTCTTTATTCTCTCACTTATAAACTCCCACTTTTAGACTCTTCAATGATTTATATGTTAAAATTTTATATCAAACAAGGTAGTTAATTTTAAACGATTAATACATTTCCAAGTAAAAAAAGATATTATTTTTGTTAACATTTTAGATTCGTTAGTGATATATATAAAAACAAACAAACAAAAAAAACTAGAATATATTTCACTTGAGGTATGCATGATGGTATAGAAGGATCAATACAATTAGGATTGATGGATTAATTGCCACTTCTATTGAGATTATTTTATTAGAAAACTAGTTTCGAATGCTAAACATTCATCTTCAGTTCTAAAACATACAGGATTTTTTTAACACATCAGTACTATGTTACATAGATAATATATACTAAAGTTTTTAAAAAGGTAAGACAAGAAATCAAGCATGGGCACTCACCTTCGAGGTAACTAAAACACTGAATTCGTGAGAAGTAAAGGGGGGGGCAGGTAGGTTAAGTTTTTGATTTACAATGGGGTTTCCCTTTGTATGACTCAGTGGGATTTTTCCGTTCCTATGGGAAACAAATTTAAAATGGGGCTATTGGATGTGTTAATCTGATCATTTTGAATCACTAGAAATAATAAAATCGTTAAAAACCAATCCAGATTTTTGTTTAAATGATCAGATTAACATATCCAATGTTTTAGTTACCTCGAAGGTGAGTGCCTATGCTTGATTTATTGTCTTGCCTTTTAAAAAACTTTAGTATATATAATCTATGTAACATAGTACTGATGTGTTGAAAAATTTTGTATGTTTTAGAACTGAAGATGAATGTTTAGCATTCGAAACTAGTTTTCTAATAAAATAATCTCAATAGAAGTGGCAATTAATTCATCAATCCTAATAGAATATATTTCATTCTGTATAGAATTTAAACTTTATCACAATACTAATAGAGTCAAGTGATTCATGAAAAAAAATATATATAATTTTATCAGAATTAAAAAAATTATATATATATATATATATATATATATAGAGAGAGAGAGAGAGAGAGAGAGAGAGAGAGAGAGAGAGAGAGAGAGAGAGAGAGAGAGAGAGAGAGAGAGAGAGAGAGAGAGAGAGAGAGAGAGAGAGAGAGAGAGAGAGAGAGAGAGAGAGAGAGAGAGAGAGAGAGAGAGAGAGAGAGAGAGAGAGAGAGAGAGAGAGAGAGAGAGAGAGAGAGAGAGAGAGAGAGAGAGAGAGAGAGAGAGAGAGAGATTTTAATTTTTTTTTATTTACTGATATTTACAACTGTATAGAATAAAATAAAAATAAATTTCATCGTGATACAAGGCCTCTTAACAATAAAAAAACCAGTACGAAAATAAGTGCCATTCATAGGGTCAGGGACATATCAAAATGATAAAAATCAATAAAAAATAATTATAATAAAGATAATAGATACATAAATACTAACTAAAGATGCAGAGAAGAGAGTAAGAGATCACTCCACAAATAAAATAAATAATAAAAACAATAAAAAAATATACAATATACAATAGAAGTAACTGAATATTACATATCGGGTAAAAAATAAAATATTAAGTGGAATTTATATTATAAACATAGTTATTGTTAGGATTCCAGAAATGCAAGAACATAAAATCATTTAATTGAGTAGTGCGATAGTAAGCGTCCATCATCTTGGGTAAGAATGAGATACTGAAAATAAAGTTATTTAAATGTTTTTTATTGATTTATTTGTCTCATATGAAGCAGAATTCCAGCATATATTATGTATACAGTATACATATTTAAATGATGGAAGAAGGGATGGAGTTACACAGAGTCGAGAATAGGGCAAGGAATAAGTAAATTATTACTGTCTGTTACGTTGGAATAAAAATAAAGGAAAAGTTCTGAGGGAAAAAAATATAACCTTATATATGTAGTTTATTTTTAAATAATTATTACTCCTAAATAACATAGTGAAATTGTTTGTTTGTTTTGGATAACTGTTGAATATGAGATGTTTGCCTGCGATGATTCCCGGCAAAGTTTTAGTTCATTACGTCGTAACTGGAAGCTCAACTGCCAAAAGCCATCAGATCTTGTAGTGGCCGTTTTAAAGAGAAGTTGGTCCCTGTAGCATTGAATATTTCATAGGCCGCTCCAGATTAAATTTAGATTATGGTTTCAACTCCCAAAACACTCTTGTCTCATGTAAATTTCATCTTATATGTTTATTTCATTGACATTTAATTGTCCTTAAAAGCTTCGTCTCTTCTCTCCTATTTTCAGGGATGATTTATTTGTAAAATATATTATTATGTTTTATCCATTTCCTTATTTATTTACGTCTTCCAGAGACATAGATATGTATACATATTTAATTATGTTTGCTATACTTATATATTCTTCACAGCTTGGAAGTTTATTAAACAATTAGGATTGATGAATTAATTTCTACTTCTTTAGGAATTATTTTTATTTGACAAATTCAAATATTTGGTGGATGTGTGTTTAAAGCTAAATACAGGGGAAAGCTAAATGATCGGAAAACCAAAGATTAAAAGAGCATATAAGATCATACGATAATTCACAGACACTTAATCGATTATACAGCGTGTCCAAATAATCATACTTGTCTGATTTTTTTTGATTTTTTTTATTGAATTAAATTTTAAAAAAACAAAAAAAAACAGAGTGTAATTTGAACTATTATTTTTCCCTTAGTTTAAGATTTTTTTTTTTCATATGTTACATATTTACATTTTTTAAAAACAGATATACCTATTTTTTTCAAATAGATATACCATTTTTAAAAACATAAGAAATATTTAGTTAACATATGAAAGAAGGCTGAATATTTTCTCTTAAGATTTTTCAGGCAAGAAATACTTATTAAATAAAAAAGGTACCTAATAATATTATTCGTTTGTTTGTAATGCTTTTTTGTTCCATTAAAATTTAAGCCATGATCAAAGCTTGAAACGAAATCTCAAAAGAATTAAAAAAAAATAAATTTCTCCATGAATTGAAAAAACATGAGATAATGGATGTGTCTATTAAAATCTACTATGCACTGGCGAGGAGGCTAAAGAGAAGGAAGCCCCATGACCTAATATAGGGTCTTGTATTTTACATTCAAAATTATTCACATTTGAAGCTTTTTAATTAAAAAAAAAACAACTATATTTTATGTATATATGTTTTAATAGTGTATTTTTATTCTTAGAAAAAAAATTGCTAATAAGCTCTTAAAGAGCTCGATTGCAATATAAATAAAAAAATAAAAAATAAAACCTACTGCTGTTATATGTACTTCTCTATGATAAGGAAACTGTAGGCAATTTTCGACAAAATAAAGCCATAAATAAAAAAAAAATGTAGGCAAAACGTGACTTCTTTCGTTCAAATGGATATATAGCTCGTAAACAGTAGGTCCGACAAATCTTATATAAACAATCTCATGAAAAACTAAAAGATAACGGAGTAAGACTAATACATCAAATAAAAAATAGTCTAAAATTAAGTATTTATGAATCATTAGAAATAATTAAATCTTTCGGTACCAGCCCAGATTATTTGTTAAATGATTAGATAAATATTTCCAATAGTCCTATCGCAAACACAATTTTTTCCGATAGGAACGGAAAAAACTAAACAGTTATAAGAAAATCCGGGTGAATTTAACCTATCTACCTGCTGATCCATACCGCCCGTTCTTATTCAGGCTGCTCTGATATATTTCAGAAGTCCCTTTCATTTTGTCTCCTTTTGTGAGTACGAGCATATTTGATTTATTTTCTTACATTTTTAAAAAAGTTTAATATATTTAATCTATGTAACAAAGCGCTGATATTTTGGAATTTTTGTATGATTCTAGAACTGATGATGAATGTGTAACATTTAAAACTAGTTTTCAAATTAAAAAGGATTTAAGTAGAAGTGGCAATTTATGCATCAATCCTAATTGTATTGATCCTTCTATACCATCATTCGTACCTCAAGTGCTTATTAAACATTTTACCTAAACTAATATAGATTTTGTTCCTGGTGACACGATAGCCCCCACATGTTGGTCAACCTGATTTATCGGATTTCTTTTCGTTAACGTTATCGTGATTTATCGGATTTATTTTCGTTACCGTTATCGTGTTTACAAATATCAGCGGTCTGCACTATAGAATACATTATTTTTACTCAGCGGTTGTAGTAATCATTGCTACCATTTGCTTGTTTAAGTATCTCATAGTTTTAAGCAACAGGCTCGAAATGGCAAGGTCTTTCTACCTGTTCCATTACCTTCTTCCATCATAGTTCTCTTCCTAGACTGCTCCATGCCCCTTCAGCATCTCCCCCTTCACGTCTATAAATTCAAAGACCTCTTCCTACTTCGTGCTACATCCCTCTATCGCCCTTTTTTCTCTTTTGATTTTTGAATTAATTGAAATAAATACTCTATATCAGAAAATTTGTATATCCTTTGTTCTTTCTCAACAACGGATCTTCCTGCTATTCGTATCCTGTTAGACAGGTAGGTACCTGAATGAATAGCCTTAAGGGGTTTGCTGGATTGCGTTTTTTCTAAAGGATGCCCCTCTTAAAACTTTTAAAACGTTATTATATTTTTGGAATGGTATTTTCCTTCGTCGGGTTTCCGTCAGGTCAAACATTTTTTTTCACTGTTCCCTGTCCCCCCAATCACCGTCTCTCAGACCTCTTCCTGCCATTTCCTCCGCTATCTCATCCTCCCATCTCCTTGCTGGTCGTCCTCTCCTATTTCTCGGAGGGTTCCATTTTTTCACCATTTCAGGCGATCTGCTCTGGTTTTTTACATACACCTAGTCAAGTGGTCCATCTCAACTTCATTTAATTTTTCTCTAATACTCTTGGTGAGGGACAATGCTTCTGTGCCATATACAAAGATGCTTTCATTAAATTAATGAATAATCCGTTTCTTATTCTTTTTGGATAAGATCCACAGAGTCGGATGTAAGATGCGGATTGGCTTCTTATACATTCCACATCTCTGTATTTTCCTTTCCTTAATATAAAACTTTCATATAAAATACTAATTATTTGTATGTTTGTCAGCTAAATACATTACAATATGTTCAAAATTAATTAATCTTAATTTTTATTTATTGCAGTTTCAGATTCAGTTCTGCCGAGGTTTGCAGAACCGATCCAGAACGTTACAGTTACCATTGGAAAGGACGCTCTCATGGCCTGTGTGGTTGAGAACCTGAGGAACTACAAGGTAGGTTTCAAAGTAAATAACGTAGTTTAATTTAGTGTGTCTTAGACAAAAGCCGGTGAAAGTGGAAAATTAGTATTATTGGAAGTAGTAAGTTAACGGATTTACGGAAAGTCCATCATAAATGCATATGTATTTGGGGTTTTGGACAAATATGCAATATTTACGTCATTGTGGATATGTTTATTTTCGTAATAATAAGAATCATTGCGAGGGATTGCGAAGGATTTTATATTATAAGAATTGGGTACAGGAGGTTTTGTGGAGCCTCAAAGCCCACATCCTAATATTTATTTAGGATATTTATTTATAGTCACGTAATTGGGTTGTTTATAATTAACTGAATGCTTAGAAAGCTTTCCTAGAATATGTTAATGTAGCTGGAAACGATCTTTACCACTAATACCACTATAATTGAGCGTGTGTAAATATTTAGGTTTGGGAATCACGAGTGGTCTAAAACAAAATATCTGAGTGAATATGTCAATCTATAATCTACTGTTTTTCCCAATTTATATTAATATAATAATTTAATTAAATAGTTATTCGAAATAAACAATGTTGATAGAAAATATGTTGTTTTTTTTATTCTATATATAGTTCCTCAACGGTCGGTTCTAGCAACAAATGTTACATAACAAATAATAATACATTGAATTTATGATCAGGAATCTGTCGGCAAGTTTTCGAACATCACCAACAGAGCTAGAGCGTGCCAAATTAATATATATTTTTGAGGGTGAAAAAAACTATACACCAAAAGAGTATCCATGGTAAAAAAGTAATTTGTTTACAATAATTGTAGTTTCTCGTACCTTCGCTTAAGCTTATCTCTTCTTTCTTTTCTGTGTTCTTTTTCGCCCCTACTTTACTTTAAAAAAAAGAGTAAAAATTAATAGCAGAAACATTGTTAAATCATTTTCTAATTTTTTAGCAACCCATATTGTTGAGAATGTTATGTCATCAATGAAGATCAGATCAATTTTCTAGTTAAATATTTTTTATATTTTAAGGATTCACCTAATTTCTTTTAAGCTAAGGGTATTAATTAAAATTAATTGTCTACTCTATCAATTAAGGAAAAAAAAGTCTCTCCATGTGATTTGCATATAAATCGAATTGTTTTGGTAATTCCTCCTCTTGTGATGGTCAAACATTAATCTGGATAAATGAAGGTTGTAATAAGTGCTGAAGGAGTTGATCCGAAGTGGGAAGGGATAAAAACCTTGACATTAATCCATTTACCGTCGCTCGGTTCGATTTGACTAATCGCTCTACGGTACGTGATCCCGTGGCTGACGATTTTAAAATAAAATATATTCGAGATTTTTTTTTTCCCTCTTGTTGAGTTGTGAAGTAATAAAAAAAAATATGGTGGGAGAAAAAAGTCCAATTACACATCTCCAATCAGCACTGTAGCACATGGAGCTCCGGCACTTATGCCCTGTCAATTACTGAGGGCGCATGTAATTGGAGCGAACTTGGGTCGCCGGTTGGGCCTATTAACTCCATTAATCTTCTGTCAAGTGATCATTTCATTTATCTATTACATATTTTTTTGTTTCCTTTTTCACTATACAATATTTTATTGTATATAACATGTATATAATAAGAGTAATCCATACTCGATAGCCGAGCGTACTGTGGCGGGTCTCAGCTGGCTGAATATGGAAGATCGGAGATTAGAATCCCACCTGGGTGGGTAAAAATTGATTTTGTACTGGACCTCCGGTTAAATCATGGCCTTCCCTCCATGCTAAGAATAGGTTGATAACCTGTCCTTCCTGCCCTATAGTCTGAGTCAAATAAAATATAAGGGACAAAGTCTCTTAAGAATAAAAATTAGAAATAGAAAAAAAAAAAATCGTCTCAGGCTATGAGACCTTTTCTGTACATATTATATTGCTAATAAACAAATTAAAAATTACACTAAATGTAAATTAAGGAAAACAATTAGATAAGTCAAAAATAATGCTAACTACGATTCTGAAAATGGATATGCTGCAGTTAAAATTATAAATTTTACGTCTACATTTTTCAGGTCCTCTTAAATTTCATCTAGCCAAGGTGTGGAACTCAAAAGTGAGGTTATATAATCTATTATTCTCTTTGTCAATCGATTTTCTGGTGGGTTATGGAGACTGTCAAAGATCTTTTCTGTTGTCTTGATTCATTGTAGGCTGGAACCGCCTTGAGTATGTCTTCCTCCTAGAATTTTCCTGATGATCTTTCTCTCTTCTTTTATTATTTCTTCAACTCAGTATTTTCTGTTAAAGGTCAGTGTTTTGATTGCGTATTAATATTTTATTATAATTATTATTATTAGCTTTATTTTTTTTGTGGTAAAACTTTTATTGAGTAATTATTACAATCTGCCACAAATACGGGCAATAAGTTATATAGATAGCATATGATTACATATGCAGGCCACTGCCGTTTTAGTCTGCGATGGATGTCATCAGGATGCCTGGAAGCGGATAATGATTGAGCTATTGGGTTAGGATGAAAGGAAAGGTTGCGATGGAATTTTGAAAATATAAGGGGTATAAGGTCGAGGATGTATGGTATATTGAGATCAATATGTAGGGTTTTGTCGGAAACATAGTAAGAGCATTTTCGGATGATTTTGGATTGGAAGGATTAAATGCGTTTGATATTCGACTTTTTTGCTGTCCCCCACAGTTCAAGATTAGCCTTAATAATAATATTGATAATTATTTCTCAAAGTATATTAATATTAATAATTAATAATCAACACAAAGGAATTTATAAAAATATGGCTGGCTACAACCGACATACCCAGTTCCGTCCTCTTCAAAAGGAGTTGGTTGAGAGACTTCCAGGATTAATCAATTGACTGGTCAGGTGGGTACACCAATGAGTGCAGTATCCTTAATACCTGCTTATGCCACTAAAATTGTGCTACAACTTATTTACTGGTTATATTTTTATGTATTCAGCTGCGATAAAAATATTAAGATAGAGGAAATAAATTTTATTTTCTTTAAATCTGGCAGATTCTAATGTGTATCGAAATAAAAAAAATGTTTAATAATTAATATTTGTTCTTATTGTTTCATGTAATTTAACGGAAAAATTAGATTAAAAATTGTATATTTAACTTTGTAGTGGTTAAACGGCGGAGGTTGTGAGGTAATGGGGCTGCGGCTAAGAGCAATATGTACTAATTAATTATTCATTGGCTCATAATCTGCCCAACACTGAATGACAATTGATTGACCTGTTGAGTCCTCTCTCGGCAATCGCTTCCTAAATGATCGTTAGTTTTTATTTCGTCATTCATTTTTAAATGGTTTTTGAATATTTTACATATTTACATCAATTTTTTATTGCCTACAATTACCAGATAATTTAAATAACTCTACTGATTTAATGAAATGACAACTACCACTAACATATTTTTAATTAATACATGATTCTCTATGTACGTTTAAAATCCTCAAGACATTATTTTTTTTTTTAACAATAGTTTTTATTTTATTCTATAATTTTTTTTTTTTTTAATGTAGAGGATAGTAAATTCTTCTCAGGTTTTTCAGGCCCTCAACAGTTGGCTGGAAAATTATGTTATTTCTTTCATAGTATATTTATTTTAATTTAAAACTAAATAAAGTAATTAAAAAAAAAATCCTGTTTATTATTTACTAAGAATAAATTGTTTTTTTGAAATACTAATATAAGCTTATTTACCAACTGATATACAAGCTTATTTACTTGAATACAAGCGCTCGAAGAAAATACAACTGGACGAAAATTAAATCAATCATAAAGAAAGATTTTACTGTTTGTAAAACCAAACCAATTAATACTTTTTGAAATAATACATTTAAAAATATTTTTTACAAGGTAGGTTTTAGGTTGAGAAAATCAATGTTTATGAAATTTATAATATATAAAAGTATCCATTTATGCTCATCAAACTTAATGGATACTTTTTTTTTTTCCGAGGTTATTAGTACGCGGGCTTAACTTTATTACGTATTTATTAATTGTGATTTGAAACGGATACTTACAATATTATTAGTCATTAGAAACTTCCGTGCTGTGTTAAACTTATATAAATAAAAACTTTATATATAATAAAAATATATTATATATATATATATATATATATGCGCCACGCTAGAGAGGTGGAAACTCGGGTTCGAATCCCGACTGGGTCAAATCTTTTCTCATATATATATATAATATATATATATATATATAATATATATGGATCATGATTTGCCTGTTCGAGTGCAAAAAACTCGATACGATAAAATTGTCGAAAAATTACATAAACATACCTAAAAGACTATATAGTTCAAACAGATGAAAGTCTATCTTTGGAAAATATTTTATCCTACAATAGAAAAGATAAATAACATCTTCCTATTTATTTTAAATGTTTTAAATGCTAGTAAAAAGTAATTGATTTATTTCTTTTGAATTAACTAAATAAAATATTGGATTCTATTATGATTGCTGCTACAACTTTTGTGACCCTAGATTATAATTAATTTCTATTATTATAAATTGTAAAAATGTATGTTTTTATTTTATTTTTCTTTGTTTGTATATATCATTATAGCTTGTAAGAAAAAAAAATCTTTTGTTCGTATAAATTATTATAATATGAAGAAATGCTTTTTCTGTTAGTTTTAATTATATAACATGTGAAACTCCTCCTCTATTTGAATTTATTGTTTATTCACTATTATGTAATTATTATTGTTATTGGCTAACTCAATTACCATAAAGTTTATACTTTAAAGCAAACAATAAAAAAAATAAATGTATTTCCATTTTAAAATAAAAAGAAGAAGAGACATTATTGGTATTTAAAAAAAAAAAAAAAAAAAAAAAAAAAAAAAAAAAAAAAAAAAAAAAAAAAAAAAAAAAAAAAAAAAAAAACAATAATAAGAGAAAATGTATATTGAAAAAAACACTTTTGATATAAGCAATGAGTGTTGTTTCCAAGAACTTCAACCGAAAATTCTGAAAAGGGTCATTTGACTCTTCATAGTAGTTTTAGTGTTAAACGCAACCGAAAGGGGAAAAGTGTTACTAATAATGGTAAACTAGAGTGTTATCTGCGAGATTAAATATAATAAAATTATAAAATTTAAATCGATGAAGAACGGAATAATTATCACAAGTGCACCATTTTGTAACATTACGATTGATATTATTATGTTATAAAATAAATTGAATTTTATTGTAATTATGCATTTATTGGATTTATATATTTGAAAGAAAATTTCTAGAATAAAGGAAGTATTAGGTTAGGATATGTGAAGACAATTTGTTGGAAGATATCTTCCCTACGGTGCTGCCCTGGCTATATAATGCCTGGCATAAATACGAGTCTAATAAGAACCTCCCCTGGCACCGCACTGCTCCTGTCGTAATTTACATGTCCTCACATAGAAAAATATCGAGAGAATTTCAGTAAACGTTTTCTTTGTCTATAAAATATTTCCAATTTTATTTCTGTTATTCAGGTTTTTGATTTTACATTTTTGATTCGAATTTATTTTTCTACCCTAAATATACTTACCTAAACTATTACATATGAAACAGAATGAGAAAAGATATATAAGAATAGGATGAGTTAGGTTGGTAAAGAATAGGATTGGTAGAGTTCCAGATGTTAACTCCTTAAGCATCTGAGAGAGAGTTTATCTAGCTGGAATTGTCGTTTTTAAATGTTAATTTGTTTTGTTTTTTTGCAATTAGAATGCAAATTTGCTGGTTTTGGGTTAATTTCTAACAACACTTATTGAACGGTAGCGCAGATAAAAAAAATAATCTGTGACTAAAAAAAATCTTACAGGATTTCACGAATTCGTAGAAGAAGAAAAATAAAATAAACTTTATTCTGGGACAGCTTGTCCGCTAAAAATAACAATTGAGAGCAATATTTAGGGCGATCGTACGACTATGACAAGTTATTAACCCTCCAGTAATCGCAACCGATCTGACAGATCACCCAAGGTATTATTTGTGCAGTATTCCGAGTAAAATTTTTATAATGAGTTAAGCGACTCAGTACCTTTCAACTAAAATTCCTCGAATACATTAGTGATGTCAAATCCTAAATATTCTGTCTAAATGTTTAGTTATTTAATTTATATTCCGCTGTTCCGCTGTTACCGGGACAAGATCTATCAAGCTCATTGCGACTACTGACGCGACAGATTTTATTCTATCATTATTAGATAATGAATCGTAAGTTCACCTTCGATTTAGAAAACCCAGACGATATTGAAATGATTCGTAAAATCTTGCTATGTAATACGGAGAATAATAGTGATGTAGAAAATTTTGAAGAAAGTAAAACAGACGTTGTTGAAGAAAGATTTGAGGATTCAGATACTGAACACGAAGATGATGTATCTAATGATGAGGAATGCATTACCGATAATTCATTTATAGGTAGCAGTTTGTTTATGTTTCATATATTACAGAAAAGAGGATGCTCCACTTGAAGCAAGTAATGAAGGACGCGGCTCTATAAGACGGCGTTATGAAATATGTGAAAAACGAAGGCTGACTAAACTCTTTTGCGAACAATATAAAATGTATTTATGTTTAGAAAATTCAAAAATTGACTTTCAAAGCTGTATAAATAAAATTAGTGAAGTAAATAATAGTTAAAAGGTCGTAATAACAGAAAAATAGTTTAAAGTTGTTATAATAGATAAATAATATTTGTATTACTTATTTCATTAATGTGTATTGAATTAAGTCAATGATAAAAATAAAAGTGATGAAATCATCAGTAAAACGATTGAATTTCAAGAGGTGATCTGTCAGATCGTTGCGACTATTGGTTTTAGTCTTAGGGTTGTGACTAAAGGGTTAACAATAGCATTCTGAGTTACAAAGTAAATGAGAAATCTTGAAAAAAAAATACGACTCAAGTATACATACTATTATAATATATATGGCATTAATATTCATATTTTAGATTTTTACGTAAGATTGAAAATTCAGGAGGTAAAGAAATAGATGATGTTTAAAGGAAGTTAGAGAGCATCATTTTAGAATTGAGATGGGCAAGGAATTCCATAAAGAGGAAGCGCGGACAATAAAGAATTTCGGTTGGGTTCTAGTATTCAAAGGTGCATGGAGGAGCGCTGAGTAAGGAGGCCATGAAGATAGGTGGGTTTCATTGTTTTTAATTGATATAGGAGTGCTCCTATGAAGTATTAACGTTGGAAATTGGGGTAAAACCACCCGATTTTAGAATACTTGTGAGAAATGTGAGAACGTTTGAATATCCCAAAAATGTGTTTAATAAAACTCCTATTGAATTTCATAGTCGACTAAAGTGTTTTAAATATACATACTTAAATTCTAATAGTTTATAGAGAGCTACAAATTTTGGAATTACTTACCCACCAAGTTTTAGTTCACCAAAGTTGCGATAGCTGATATCAAATTTGATGTAGTCTCTGATTTTAAGTAGCCTACCTGAGGCTGGGCAAGTTTTAAGTTAAACTTAAATCGGTTATTAATATTGATTGTAAATAAATTACATTTCTGAAGAAAACATTTATGGGATTATTCTATAAACCCTTTTTTAGTCCGTACTGTCGTAAAAACAACTGAGCTATCACCAATCTTAATGAAAAAGTCCCACGAAGCCTTTCACAGCGAGAAGCCACAGAAAAAGCGCATTTCCGCTCTCTCATTGGTCAATAAATACTGATTTGAGTTATTAAAGTGATGGAAGACTAATTAGATTCGGATTTATTTTTATTAATAGAAATCAATACCATAATTATTTGTTTATCTTTATTAAAATTGAAAACTGCATATATAAATTTCATGAATTATAAACTAAAAATTTCAGTCACTATTTTAGTAGGTGATTAAACAGCAACCAGGTAATATTTAAATTAGGTTTCTAAACAAGATGTCGTACAAAGCTTATGAACAGCTTTTGAACTTTATACCGATATTGACGGGCTTTTCCCCTCCTGTAGATATTATTTCCTAGGTACCTTTCTTTACTAAGTCATTCTCAATCATTGTCTGTCCTTTATTCCCCACAATTAAAGATACCTACTTCAAAAAGGCTGGGTGTCACTAAGTACGGTCTCAAGACCTCAAAGTCGTTCCACAGCTGAAAAAAATAAATATAATTTTATGCCTTCAGTCGGGCTTGAACTCGGACCACGGAGCTTGCAGTGTCAGTTAAGAGAAAACAAAGTAGTTTTTGAGCCTATTCATTTGTGTCGAATTTAATTCCTTTTATTCCCTTAATAACTTAAGGATTATACTCCCGCTCATGCATTTACGCAAAGTAATTCATTATTTCATCAAATTTAATAACTGTTAATCACTTTGATTGACAACTGTGAGTAGAGATTTAAAGATAAAAAAAAAATTAAAAATAAAAACAAAATCTATATATACATCTATCACTTACAGCTGATATAAAATAAAACAGAATAAAAGTCCAACTGCCTATCCTCTTAAGGAAATCAACTAAAATCGGAGAAACAGAAAATGATACAAGACCAGACAAACGAAGGGGAAAATCTTTTATTTTACTGAGGTAAGCCCCCCCCCCCATCGTTACTGAGGAAAACACGCAGATTACATTTTCCTTCCCCGATCGGATGAGGGTTGACAGCTGACTTTGGGCAGAGATACGGATTCTTTCTTCAATATCGATTACCAATTTTTATTAAGTCGACTCGTGTCTTTGTGTTTTATTTTATATTTTCTTTTTATATTCGGAATAAATCAGCTCTGTTCATCCTCAGTCCATTTATTCAAATGCCGGCCTGGAATAATTTATTAGCCAAAGTAGTCCTGGAGGGCAATATCCTCTGGTGATTTGTCACGAAAGCCTCCAGAATTGAAAATAATATACAAAGAATAGCTCGGATATATATATTTTTTTTCATTCTTTTGAAAGAATATTGACTGTGCTTTGAGACTAAAAGGTAAGTATTACCTATTTTAAGTAATTAAAACAATTAATCAAACTAGCTGATTAAATGATTAGTTTCTTTCATATAACAAAGCTCCCATATCGACAGTCACTCACATTAATGTGAAAAATATACTTGGACAAACTGGGATGTGGTCAGTAATTCATTTGTGGCTTTGATAAATTAGTTTTATTTTTCTAATTATTTACTTCACACTAGATTTAAATGACAAGAAACTGCTTGTAGATTTAGACCAATCCAATATTTATTAGACAAGCATTCAAAGCTTCTAATAAATAGCAAAAGACATAATTTCATAACAGTCACTAACCCACTTGCACATAAGGAGTTGAGATTTGGGGCACTACTAAATCCTCATATTCTTATCCAATCTTAACAATCCAAAATCCTCAATGCTTCTTATTAATTAACAAACAAACATATCCTTCTGAATTGGGCCAAATCAGATAACTATCCTTTCATAGTAAACTCCATACTCACTCAAATCCACTAGTTCCCAACACTCAATTTCCAAAAATTTTCCGAGGCGTTTAAAAAGGAGATGGCCAAGATAATGGAGATCTTCTATTTAAGTGCTACCAGTCAGTAGGTTTTTACATGTTATTCAAATGTCATTTAACAATTTCCCTCAAATTAATTTATTCTAACTAATTAAATTAGTTCTCTACCTAGTTACCCAAAGTACATCAGGGACCTGATCACAGCAAAGAGAAGGGCGCGAAAGGTATGGCAAACAGACAGACCTTCAGACAGACAAACATTTAATAAATTGAATAACGAACTGAAAAGACAAATTATGAAAATGAAACAGACCAAATACGATTACTACTTATGCAATATCACGACAGACGACGGAAGCTTATGGAGGCACACTAAACTTTTAAAGCATCGCGAGGTGATAGCGCCTCTCAGAAAAGAAGATGGGTCCTGGGTGGTGTCGGACAAAGAAAAGTCTGAACTCTTTGCTGAACATTTGTCGACTGTTTTTACACCACATACAGACTACCAAGACAATGAACAAGAAAATTACCTACAAGAAACTCTAGCAGCTCCCCTTCAATTGGCATTACCACCACTGTCTTTCACTCCTTCTGATGTACTGCTAGTAATCAGAAAGCTATCACCAAAAAAAGCTCCAGGATTTGACTCAATCACCGTTGACTTTCTCCAGAAAATGCCCAAAAAACTATAGTCTTTCTAACTACACTTTACAACGCAATTCTCAGGACTACAAAATTCCCATTTCAATGGAAATATTCTTATATCACCATGATACATAAACCAAACAAAAACACCGATTCACCTTCTTCCTACTGACCAATTAGCCTACTTCCTTTGTGTTCTAAAGTTTTTTAAAAATTATTTTACTGACGAAAACTAGACATGCTGACAGATACACAAGTACTGCCTACACATCAATTTGGATTCCGTTCATTTCACTCAACAGTTCATCAACTACACCGTGTAACGGATTTCATCTCACTAAAGAAAAGACTATATGCTACTGTGGCATTTCTAGATGTAGCTTAAGCATTTGGCAGAGTTTGGCATGACGGACTTCTTTTTAAATTGAAAAATCTTCTTCCTTTTACCTATTATCTGATCCTTCAATCTTTTCTCTCTGATAGATTTTTTTCTGTCCGACAAGGTTCAGAAATCTCCTCTATTTATCCAGTAAAAGCCGGAGTACCACAGGGGTCAATACTAGCTCCACTGTTATATGTTCTTTACACTCACGATATGCCACTTAGCCCTCAAACATTGACAGCAACATACGCTGATGACACAGCAATATTAACTAGACATAAAGACCCCACAATTTCATCATTAACTCTTCAACACCACTTGACAATACAACAGGACTGGTTCAAACAATGGAAAATAAAACTAATCTACACCAAATCCCAGCACATAACCTTTACAATTAGACAAGACTCTTACTTGGATACTTGGAAATACTCTCAGAAGGCTTAAAATAAGCTGGATGAGAGATTTTCTCAAATAAATCTCTTTAGCCCATGCCAGGAGGAGGTACTATTGAGTACTAGTCCCCCACACGCATACAAGGCCTGTAGTATTCAATTTCATCACATTCCCTGATTGTAACCCTAATAACAGGTGTGAATTAAAATCTGAAAGAGAAAAAAAAATATTGTTTATAAGGTATACATTAATAAATAGTTTTTTGTTTTTTTTAAATTATCTACTAATAATTATTGGATCCAATGAACCGATAACTCTAGACAATAGCAAAGAAATTTCTGATATATTATTGCAATCCACACATATAACTCAGGCTTCCTGTTGAACAGCCATAGATGTAATATACAATAAAGAGGCTGTATAGAGTTGATGCCAAGAAGTAGAAGAATAAGATCGGGGGGGGGGGGGGGGGGGGGGGGGCTAAGAGGGTGAGGCGGCCCGTGTGAGCCGAAGAGACAGCCATAAAGCAGGGATTTGCCTCTGCCCTCCGCCGGTACTTAGAGATTAATGGGCTACACAGCAAGTCGAAATAGATATAATTCTCTACAATTTTGGAATAATTAAATGCTTAATATACTACATAGTAGGGGGAGGTGCTGTACCTAAAGCACAGTTGTACCAGTGGACATTTTTTAATCAAGAGACAGTGGGAGGAGGGAAATTGAAATCATAAGGTTGGTAGTGCTGCAAGTATCTCCCTGCAGTTGCACGTGTATTTTCAAGATTGTCAGATCAACAGTATTGTTGAAATTATTATTTTTAAGTTTCTTTCTTCCAAATCCTGACCAATCCAACTAGTGATTTTAATTTTTTTAAGGCCTACGCTTAGAAATTTTCTAGGCAGTCATATTTCATTGGGTTGTCCGATAAATGTATCATAACTTTATATGCTTTAATATCAGCTATCACTTACGGGTTTTGTGAAACAGAGCTTTCCGCACAACATAGCGTTCAGTTGTACCTGTGGACACCATTGCCAGCTGAACCTGTGGACAGATAGTTAAAATGTCCACAGGTACAACAGATTATTCTTTTTGTTTATTAATTCATTATTTCAATCACAAATATTGCGGGAAAGTTTGTAGGCTTTCCGTGTGATATAAAATGCCTAAATTTGGATACCTACTATTTGTACAATCTTTTTTCTCAAGAGGAGAAAACTCACCACTCACTATTTATAACAAACTATTCAACTAGTGAAGATAGTTATTTCACAAATGTGATCTTGGCTGATCCATCAAGCGATGGATAATTTTATGGATGAATTAATGAATGATTATGAACAAGGTAAAGAAATTGAAGATGAAGAAATATATGTTGGTAGCCATGTTTTGTGTTGTAAAGCATTTTATAGCTTTGACCAAAGAAAAAGTAGACTCGTTCACGTTCAACATTTGCTACTTTCAAAATTTCATCAAGTGATAGAACCCCAAAATTAATTCTTCCGAACATCACTACTTTTTATGAAATTGAAATAAGAGATATCAAAAGAAAATTACCACCGCCATCTTTTATAACTGGCTCTGGGAGAATATGTAAACAATTACATTTTCCTTAATTAACTATTCAACAATTAATTAACTTTTCATGGATACAATCTCTAATGATTCGATTTTCTTCCATAAAAAAGTCTCTGACACTCGTTAATAATATTTATAGGAACATGAAAGATTTATTTTTGTTAAAAGGTTTAAAAATAATTTATGTTTCTATTTATTCTCATACGCTAAATTTATGATTGTCACCTTTCTAGTCGGCCTTCTAGTTTAATAATCAAGTTGACTTTTCTTGTTTAAATATTCTATTTTGTTTAGTACATTTAATAAAAAATTATTGCTGATGTGTTTCTCTAAATATCATTTCAATTATCCCTATAAACCTATGAATAAATGAATGTCCTATGGTACAACCACTATTGTCCACAGGTACAAAGGGGGAAGGTACCTATGGACACTAATCAATAAGTTACAAAACATTATTTTCTGTTAAAATAAAATTACTTTTTAAAATAAAGACAGCAGGGTTCGATAGCTCCTTAAGTTTCTTATCTAATGGTACAATAACCACTCAGATAAATAAAGCACCAAAAATTAGGAAAATTTATACGTGAAAATTGTCCACAGGTACACAGCACCTTCCCCTACTATAAAAAAAAAAAAAAAAAAAAAAAATTGTATTCCAATTATATACAATATATATATATATATATATATATATATATATATATATATATATATATTATTTATATTATTTAAAATATATATAACTGTTTTCTCTTAACTGACTGATTCTTTCAATTTTGTATTAATAATTTTTTTTAAATTTTATTAGACTCCTTATTACCTTATATTTTTATGGTGTAAATGAAAATAAATGCATGAATCGAACTATTGGTACATTTTAGGCGTTTCAAAGCAAATTTTTTTATAAAATTCATAAGGCATAAAGCAAGTAAAATTTGTCATAATAAACCAAGCTTTGAAACGGATTTGTCTTTTGGCTGGAGGTCTATACTTTTATAGTGTAACGTTTCTTTTTCAATATCGAAAATGTAACATTTTGACAAGCTCCATCTCTGTTGGTGCAGCTCAGATCTAAAATTTGCCAAAAGTTTTAGAAATGTAATAAAAAACATTTTTTGCTATTTAATATTTGTGGCTAGGAACTACCGTTTAGGAACCTACCGTTTAATCATTAATTGTTTGTTTTATTTAATTATTAAGTTGAATAACACAGGCCAACAAAAAAAATGTTTTTGAAAACCTTTTTTACATTAGTAGCTGATTTTTATAGATTTTTGTGTGCTGAGTTCAAATCTGGTCTTCGTTTTTTTGTATCACCCATAGTTTTTGAGAAATTTGCTTTTTTTATATAATTTAAAAAAGCATATATAACTGTTTCATATAAATATAAATCATTATATAACTGTTTCATGAGGCCTAACTTTATATGTAGATGTGGTAAGAGAATGTTTCTAGGATCTACAAGGTTTTTGCGGAGAATGTTCTTCTCGCCGGGTTTTAAAGACTCTCTCACAGGCCAGTTCTTTCTGCACCAATGTTGATCCCTTGCTCTACTGTCCCATTCACACAAAAAACATGGAAATTTGGTAAAACCTGCTGGCTGACCAAGAAGCATGCATGTTACTTTCAAGTCACCACTTATCATCTAGCCATGAGCCGAATAACCAATTTTATTCAACACTATTTCTAGGTTTTCATAGCTCTCTTTCATATGTACAGAATGGCCAACAGGTATAGATTTATAAGTGTTACTATTGTGTAATAAAACAGGTTTTTGAACTAGTTTTGGAAGAATCAATAAACAGCCTCTAGTCTTCTTTTTTGTATTTAACATCAAACTCTTTGATCAGACCTGGAATGTCTGAGCAGTACACTAAATCACCTTCTTGTTCAAAAAATTTCGAAAACTGCTGCTCTCTCTTCCTATACACATATATGCTAGTTCCAACTGCCAAAAAGTTCTTTTCTTTTAGCCTAGAACCAAGCAATTCAGCTTTTTCTTTTGCTAACCCAAGATCCCTAACTAAGTCGTTAAGCTAAATTTGAGTTAACAGTTTAGGCTCTATATTTGTTGAAGCACATTGGAACTCTTCATTATCTTGCTCATCTATATCTATATCTGTTTTAGCAGTGCTGCCAACTCTTCTACATCGAGCACAAATTATTTTACAATGTTATTTGTCGTATATAAAAGCTGTTGAATTCTGTTATAAATTAAAAAAATTAATATATTGATGTGCAAATGTAAAAAAATGGTAGTTGAGACGGCTTAATAAGTGTCATATTTGGATTTAGCACCCTAAAAACAGAATAATAAGGTGTTTTAAGTAAAACAGTTTTTTCATCGTTGGCCTGTGTAATTTGATTCTAAAATAAAAATTGGGTAAGGCAGTAAAATATAGATAGATATATCCATGATCTATTATTTTTCACAGTCATGGAAAAATTGAGCTATGTTTTTTTTCTAAAACAAGGTAAATGCTGGCATATTTAGGTTAGCGGTGTCAATAATATAATTTTTTTTTTCTTGACCTATTAACTATTATTATATTCACCTCAATTTCATGAATATTAATTATTATTATTATTGCAGAACACTGCCTTTTTTATATGATTTAGAGCTGGAATCGCAAAACTGCCCCGAATGACCTCTAGAGAGTTTGTGAGGGGCTTCAAGGGGGCAGCTAGGCAAGGGTTCAACGGTGGGGAGGCGGCTAATGAGATTAATTAAAATAGAGAAGAGCTTTTTTATTCATTTTATTTAATATCTGTTTACACTGAGATAATAACAATTATACTATATTATTGATAGACCTATGTTCTTAAATACTAGTCAGAATGATATAAAACATGCATATACATACAGTATAAATAATTTAAGTTTTAGTGTGACAAATACAGAGGAGAGGAGGATGATAATATAAAATGTTTAAAATGTAAAAAGTTTTTTTATTTTATTACTACCAAGATTATTTAAAGTCTCTTAAAACTAATAATATAATAGCAATTATGCTAAAATAATGATATAATTATGTTCTTAAATACTACCATTTGGTATAAGGAAAGGACACAGATCCGTATGAAATGTAAATAAATTTGTATGTAATGTAAACTTTTGTTTTGATAAATATTAAAATTTGCTACAATATATGACAGAATATACTAGCGTTGTAAACCACTTATCTAATACCCGATGTAAAATGAAATAAATTATTAAGGAAAAAAACACATTTATATTTATTTAAACTCAGCGATTCCTCAAACAGGCACTGTACACTACCTTGGTATGACCTTTGACCGAAGAATGACATGGGGTCCACATATCAAGAATAAAAAGGAAAACGATCAACAATAGACTAAAACTTTTTTATTCACTCCTCTCTAAACCTTCAACTCTAAAACTTAAACAAAAAATGAACACTTTTACTTACTTATCGAAACCTATTTGGACATACGCTTCGCAGATATACGGAACAGTTAAAAAGACACATATTAACAAACTCCAAATCTTCCCGGCAAAAACATTCAGGATAAGCACAAAAGCACCCTCGTACGTAAGTCAAGTAACTTTACATAATGGCCTACTGTAGCGTTGTTACTTTGATATTTAGCAGGTGATTCTTACCTCTTTGGATCACCTGGGAAATAAAAGCATGGATTTTTATATAGGTTTAGGTTACAGCGCATGTGATAAAAACTATTATTAGTGAAGCGGACTTTTACCACGTTATACGCCAAGAGGACTAGACGGGAAGAAACCACTTCACAAGAAGGTTCTATTAATCATAATACATTATTTTATATTCAGTAATTGAAGCTTGCTGGCAATAAAGTTGTTTATCTTACAATATACATTGTTTCTATTTTTTCTCCACTACATTTGGTGGCAGCGGTGGGATGTCCCAAGATAGTTTGGAAGACACGTTCAGTATGGAGGAATTGATAAAGCAAGTAGAACAACTTAGGGCAAAGCAAGCTTCAATAGAAACCTTAGTAAATAGGCCCAGCATATACGCTGATAACACCGCCATGTCTCGATATTTTGTAGACTTTTGTCGGGAAATAGGCGAGTGGAGAGGAGACGCGACTGACGAGATGTCCGCAAACAGTTATATAGAACGCCTGGAATTGGTCGCGAGTCAGGCTGGCTGGGACGATCGGTTTAAAATTAACTTACTGAGGTTAAGGCTAAGGGGTGAGGCTGAAAGGTTTGCTAATAACAATTCAAACTTTTTCTCATCATTAAACTGGGAAGACACTAAATCGGCATTTCTGTCCCGCTTTTCCAAAGAGGCTAACATTGTTTGCCAACTTCAAGAGCTTTTAGCATTAAATAAAGGTCCCGGGGAATCATATCGCTCGTTCGCTGATAAATGCATAACATAGGACGTGCAGCCACTATCCGGTGCCCGACCAGAGAGCAGCAAAAGGGTGCGGACGCAGCGATGGAGCGTGTCACCCTCGGGGTCTTCATTAACAGTCTGGAGCCGAACGTGAGAGGTATTGTAGCTGCGCTTGAGGAGAGCTCCATTGACAAAGTTCTCGCTATTGTTGATAGAGTGGAGCAATTGAAACCTTCGGTGAAATTCGGAAATGTAGATGCAGTGGCTACCCGGCCCTCTTATGGAAAAATGAATGTGGAGAGGGAGACATTAAACGAAAATGCGAGTAGTGATTTTGCTGTAGATGCCGAGGGAAACTATAGACACAGGGAAGGTTTTAAATCAAGGAAGCCCATTCATGGCTCGAAATCAAGATCAGTCACGTGTCGCTCGTGTGGTGGTGTAGGACAATTTCTCGCGGAGTGCCCCTCCGTAAGGTGTTACAGGTGTGGTCGTCGCGGACATGTGCAGAGCAAATGCCTATGGAACCGGCCCCAAGATGAACGTGAGGAGGAAATCGATCGTACCCGACTCAAGTCAGACCCAAAAGCTCAGGGCCTCAACTAACCCCCGATCTGAGTGCCCGAGAAAAAGGGGGGATGGTAGGAATAGCCATGGGAAGAGCTAGAGAAAAAATAAGAGGGTATATTTAGAGGTTATGTTTAACGGCATCAGGAAAACAATGCTAGTAGATACAGGGGCGGACGTGACGCTATTAAAAGAGCCAATTAATGGTGTTGAGTTGGACAGAAGTTCACCAGCAACGATTACTGGTGTAACTGGGGAAAGGCATAGCATTAAGGGCGTTCAGAATCTTTCATTGGTCATTGATAAAGTTCAGGTGGTTCATTGTGTCTGGGTTGCTGATGTGAATTTGACTGATATAGATGGCATCTTAGGCATGGATGTATTGAAGAAAATGAGTGCACTCGTGGACACAAGAACTGGCCAAGTGACGGTGGGTCTTGTGGTGGGAGATAATGATAACCTAGCTGAAGGGATTGGTGACTATGAAACCTCAATAGGTGGAATTCCCTTTCGAGCAGGAGATCGGGTGAATTTCACTTCGGGAGGAGACTCATGTGGGTCTGTATTCGGGGTTTCCGCGGGAAGGAGCACAGAATTGAGGGCCTGTGCTCGGAATGTCGGGGAGGTGAAGGTCTGTAAGGGAGTCTCCATTCCAGCTTGGAGCGAATCGCTGATACCCTGTCGGATAAATGTAGTTGGAAGAGAAGAACTTCTCGTTGAGCCAGTCGAGGTCCGTAGCGATGGGGTTAGGATAGCCAGGACGGTAACTACGAACCGTAATAGAAACGTATGGGTTAAAGCAGTTAATATGAGTAGCTCTACTGCCTTCTTAAGCAAACGAACGGTAGTCGGTCAGGCCTACCCTGTGCATTATGAATCGGATCATACGAATTCCCAGAGCTTTGTGAACTAAGAAGTAAGTAAAGAAAAACTAATCGGAAATATCGAGGCTAAGCTCAGTCATTTACCCGAGGACGTAAAGAGCAAGGTCGCGGACCTGTTATGGAAGTACGATAGGCTGATGAGGGACACGGAGGACGGGGGCTTCATTGTGCGGGGGAAGTCGAACATGCCATCCCCACAGGAACCGCAAATCCAATTGCAAAACGCCCTTACCGGATACCATACCATCTACGAGGGGAAGTAAAGAAACAGATCGACGAGATGCTGAAGAAAGGAGTGATAGTCCCGTCATCCTCTCCATGGGCAGCTCCGGTGGTACTGGTCAAGAAGAAATCGTCTCCAGGCGACCCTCCCAAGTACAGGTTCTGTACCGATTTCAGAGCCCTCAACTCTATCACGAGAGCCGACAGTTACCCCTTGCCAAATATAACTGAGACATTGGACAGGCTTGGACAGTCTAAGTGGTTCACGACTCTAGACCTGGAGAGCGGATACCATCAGATACCTGTAAAGAAAGATGATCGCGAAAAAAAACGGCTTTCACTACACCTGATGGACACTATGAGTATGTCAGAATGGCGTTCGGGTTATGCGGAGCCCCAGCAACGTTCCAAAGATTTATGGACAGGGTACTGGCGGGAATTATCGGCATCCTTTGCTTCGTATACTTGGATGATGTGGTAATATTTGGGGAAAGCCTCGAACAACATTTAGCTCGACTGGAGGAGGTACTTCGGAGATTAGTAGAAGCAGGGATGAAAATAAATCTTGCGAAATGCACTTTCCTGAGGGAAGAAGTAATTTATCTGGGACACCTTGTTACGCGTTCAGGATTAAAACCAGATCCTCAAAAGATTTAAGCGATAAGAGATTATCCCATGCCAAAGAACGTGAAAGAAATCCGTGCGTTTTTGGAGTTAGCCGGTTACTATCGTAGATTTATCAGAAATTTCGCAGGTGTCGCAAAACCCCTAACAGAACTTACAAAGAGTGAAGTGCATTTTGAATGGACCCCTGCTCGACGAGAAGCATTTCAGAAGCTTAAGATGGCACTAGAGAATGAGCCAGTGTTAGTATATCCTAACTTCCATGAGCCATTTATTCTTACGACGGATGCTTCGGGTGTTGCTTTGGGGGCCGTACTCTCCCAAGTACTTAATGGCCAAGAGCATCCTGTAGCCTTCGCCTCCAGACAGCTCACGGAGGCTGAAACTCGGTACTCGACTGTAGAAAGGGAGCTTCTAGCCGTCGTTTGGGCAACAGGGTACTTTCGATGTTACCTATACGGTAGGCCCTTCAGAGTAATAACTGATCATGCGCCATTAAAATGGTCACTTGATGTAAGGGACCCGTCTTCAAGACTCGCGCGTTGGCAGATGAAACTGTCTGAGTTTTCCTATACCATCGAGTACAAACCGGGTAAGTCAAACTTGAACGCTGATGCCCTCAGTCGTGCCGTACGATGTGTTGATCAGAACCGAGGATGCGTAGATCTCACAAGGGAAATTGTAAGGAGGGTACAAGATGAAGACGATAATCTCATGAAGTTGAAAATTACTAACCCTGATGAGTATAAGGAAGATGCGGATGGATTGATGTATAAAGTGGATGGTAAAAAGTGGCGTTTAGTTGTGCCTAAAGAACTTGTAGCACGGGTGCTGAGGAGAGTACACGACCATCCATTTGCTGGTCACTGCGGAATAAACCGTAGTATTTGTAGGGCAGAGGAGCAATTTTACTGGAAAATGCTACGAGAAGATGTCACGAAACATGTGCGAAATTGTCTGAAGTGTGCGACATTGAAAAACCCAGCAAAAGCACCAATTGAGGAGCCATATTTATCCTCAAGACCTGGTGAGATTGTAGCCATGGATGTGGTCGGTCCCTTGCCCTTAACTCGTAGTGGAGAAAAAATATATTCTTAGTTTTGTGGACCATTTTACTCGGTACGCGGAAGCTGAGGCTATAAGCGAAATTTCGAGCCAGACTATAGCCAAGATTTTAACAGAGCGCTACATAACTCGTCATGGTGCCCCAGAAATACTCCTGACGGATAGAGGAACGAATTTTGTATCTTCTATGTTTTTACATGTCTGCAAACGTTTGGGTATCCACAAAATACAAACCACCGCATATAGACCACAAGCCAACGGGAGGATTGAGAGACTGCACAAAACATTAATTACGAATATGACTCAATACGTCAATAGATCTGGCTCTAATTGGGATGAGATGTTACCTTTTGCTTTGGCAGCTTACAGATCGGCAGAGCACACAGCAACGGGATTCTCTCCAAATTTCATGACGTTCGGACGAAACGTAGAGATCCCATTTGATTTTATCTCCAATCCACGTCACGAGGAATCGAACACGGGGGGTACCTATCTGGAGAGCTTATTATGTAAGCTGAAGGAAGTACACGGTATGGCATTCGAAAATTCCTGGGCAGCCGAATCGCGTAACAGGACAAAGAAAAATAAATACAGAAAGCGTCGGGAGCTAGCAGCAGGAGACAGCGTGTTTCTGCGAAACGAAGTACCCCCCGTAGGTAATAGGAAATTTTGGAAACCGTGGAATGGTCCTTACAAGATATTATCTAGGCAAGGCCCTGTTAATTATGTAGTGGAGATTCGGCCAGGTCTCACGGACACCTTTCATATTGACCGGCTGAAGAAAGTGTCAGCAGTAGACCTGGAGATCTCGGGGACTTTAGAGAGGATAGACACACCTGATGAAGAATCGCAGACTGATAGGGGCAGAGACGATAGAGCGAACAACTACGTCTTCGAGCCAGGGGGACTCAGTTTATGCGGTGTTCCGATCCAATTCCACCCGGAATTTCAGCTTCCGCAGGAGGATGAGGAAGAAGACGAGGACGTTGGAGCGGAAGATTCAGAAGACTACGAGGACGCAGAAGAGGAAGGTGCACTCGAGGTTAGAGAAGATGGGACGCCGGAAGAACCCGAAGCGCACGCTGATGCTCGTCGCTATCCTGAGTGGGTGAGAAGGCCGCCAGACAGGTATATCCCGGGATGACAAGTCAGGAGTCTTGTCTTCTGTAAGGGGGGAGGAATTGTAGCGTTGTTACTTTGATATTTAGCAGGTGATTCTTACCTCTTTGGATCACCTGGGAAATAAAAGCATGGATTTTTATATAGGTTTAGGTTACAGCGCATGTGATAAAAACTATTATTAGTGAAGCGGACTTTTACCACGTTATACGCCAAGAGGACTAGACGGGAAGAAACCACTTCACAAGAAGGTTCTATTAATCATTATACATTATTTTATATTCAGTAATTGAAGCTTGCTGGCAATAAAGTTGTTTATCTTACAATATACATTGTTTCTATTTTTTCTCCACTACACCTACGTATTATACCAACAGTTAACGAACACATACGAACCTCCTGCAAACGATTCCACAAAAAGCTATATGGACATCCTAATACACTTATAAACGACATGGCCACCTGTCCACCCAAATGAGACTAAAAAGAAACTGCATGAGAGTCCTCCAAGACTAAAATAAAAATGAAGTCAGGCGGTGCCGCTGGGTTCTGCTCCCCCTCATGTCTTTTACAGGATGTCTAATTGTAATTGACAGGTGTGAATAAGGTTCTAAGAAAAATATAAATGAATAAATACAAATATATGTTTATTTAAAATAAGGATTAGTTCCCCCTGCTTAGGTTTGAGAATAATTTAGAATTTAATTCCCTTGAAATTTTAAAAATTTATAATTTACTTTATGTTTTGGTATGAAACAATCTACACTAAAAGCTTAACCCTTCAGTGGTCGCATATGTCTATATAACCCTCCGAGGCATCTGAAAAGAAGACGGCCTCGGGACCTTCTAATAGAGAACTTTTTTATTTGCTACCAATTGGTAGTTGCTTTACAGTTATATGTTGTAACGAGCATTATCAAACTAATAGTAAATTTCAATAAATGGGTAAAATAAAAATATAAGTTACACTATATATTTTTCCTTAGATATTTTTAATTTTAAGCTTTGACTCCTAACCATTGTAATCTATTTCTTAGAAACCCCTCGTGGGAACTTGCTCTCCTGTGAACTGTAATGTTAGCATAAAGCTTCCTAGAAGAAGCCATTGTAACCCTTTATAAACCTCAAGAAATTTTGTAATTCTCTCTCAGTACATCCAGAGCCGTCTCCACGCCACTCTTCTTTCTGATATTGTAACTTTTATTGAATAAACTTCTTTTTTAAAAAAAGTCTTTACTTTTAAATTGAAGATAACTGGCGCAGTCGGTAGGACATCGTCAAACTTGAGGGCATATCAAGGATCAGTATCAACTGTTTGCTGACGAGTCCATTCAGAGGAAGACGAGACGTTAAACTGGCATGGATCTGACTATCGAAGTCATCTTAGTGTAAGTGATTTTTTTTTATTTAAGAGATATTATCTCAATATTAAACTTTTTTTTTATTTTTCAATTTAATAATTTTGAATAAAATCTATTCTATTTTTAAAGAAAAGGTTATGATTTCATTACTATAACTATAAAGAAATATTTTGTTATTTAAAATATAATTTTTTATTTAATATTAAGTTAAATATTAAGTTACTGTATATTAAGGATAAATTTAATTTTCATTTCATATTATTTTAATTTCATTGCATACTATCTCATTTTATTTTTTGTTTGTTATATTAAATATTTTATAAAAATGGCACCTCCCACATTAAAGAAAGAGTATCTAGAGATGATACCTGATTTCCATGGTGACCCTATGTCACTAACGCGATTTCTAGAAATTTCTGATAAATTAATAAACAAATTTTATAATCACGAAAATACTGCCGATTTCCAAAACGATTATTTAATAGGATCAATTCGTGCTAAAATTAAAGGAGCTGCCGCCGACATGGTTAATAGTAAATATATCAATACCTGGGACGATATTAAAAATGCGTTAAAACAAGGGTACGCCGACAAACGCGACGCGTACACTCTAAATATTGAAATGGCGGGAATGAAACAAGGCAACGAAACCCCTTTCGAATTTTATAATAAAATACAAAAAACATTACAGTTGCAAATTAGTTATTTAAGGAGCGAAATGCCGATGGAGGCGTTAGTCCTCACGAAATATATCGAAAAATTAGCACTAAGAGTTTTGTTAAAAGGACTGAAAGAACCGCTTGGCTCTTTCATGAGAACCAAAAATCCGAGAGACCTAAATCAGGCAATAAACATGCTAACGAACGATTTTCAATTTGTCATCGACACTTATCGCCCACACCAAAACCACCATAACAAACCAATACACAAAAATCGCCAACAATTTATAAACTATTTCCCAGTAAACCAGTACAAAGCAATTCAACCTGCTAAAAATGTAATCTCAAATCAGTATAGACCCCAACAACCTAATCAGTATAGACCCCAACAACCTAATCAATATAGACCCCAACAACCTAATCAATATATACCACACCAATATCATCAATATAGACCCCAACAACCTAATCAGTCAACCCCTATGAGTGTCAATAGTAATTATAGAAGTAATTCCCAATATCAGAGACAACCTGATCAAAGTGTAAAATTTAAATCTTTTCTCAATACCCCAGTTCGGAAAAACCCAAACCTAGAAATTGAAGAACTTCATAATCTAAACTCGGAACAGTCCGTAAGTGAATCCCAAATTACTGAATTACCAAATGCTCAACCACCCGACTATCCCACTGTATCATTTCCAGACGATCATCAAGAAAATCAACAATACACTGATCAAAATAATCTGGATAGTGATCAAAGTAATTTTTTAGATCCCAGCCGAGCACAGGAACCATGGACGTAATAGACCTATTTAATTTAACCCGTTTTAGTGCTCTTCCATATATAATTCCACCAAAGTCAAACTTAAAAATTCTAATAGACACTGCGTGCACAAAATCGCTTGTATCCGTCCTTGTAGCAAATAAATATTTTTTTAATAACATTACTCACGAACCATTTAAACTTACTAGCGCGCACGGTTCTTCTATACAAAATTTTAATGCTAATGTAGATTCATCTAAATTATTTCCCAACACCAAAACTCTCCTGAAATTTGGCATTTTTGACTTCCATCCTAAATTCGATTTATTGTTTGGAACAGACAGTCTTAAATTATTAGGTGCGAAAATTGATTTAGTAAATGATATACTAATCACACCTTTTGGCAATTTAACAATTCATTATGACAACAGACCCCCTCAATCTGAATATACTTACATCTTAAACAACGATTCTGAAACCGTAATCAAAATTCCAATCAAAAATATCTCAAATGGAGAAGGAATCATTCCTCATACCGATTTCAATAATTGTCTTAAAATTCATGAAGGTTTAATTTCAATTAAAAATAACGAAGCTATATGTACGGTAAAAAATAATTCGGATCGGTCATTTAGATTAACTATTAAAACCCCAATCCTTGTGAAACCAATCAGAATTTTTAAAAATAACGAATCTCATAATATAAATTTAATTAAAACAAAAGAATCAGATTTCAATGAAGTCAAAAATCTTATTCGCACGGACCATTTAAACGAAGAAGAAAAAAAAAGAAAATTCAAAATTTAATAAAACAATATTCTGATCTATTTTATTTAAAAGGTACTCCACTAACTGCAAATACGCAAATCAAACATAAAATCCTAACTAAAGACGAGATCCCAGTCTATACTAAAAATTACCGATATCCTCAAATATTTCAAAACGAAGTGAAAAGACAAATTGACGAAATGCTAGAGCAACAAATCATTCGCCCTTCTTTTTCACCTTACAATAGTCCAATTTGGGTAGTTCCAAAAAAATTAGACCAATCGGGAATACAAAAGTGGAGAATAGTAATTGATTATAGGAAATTAAATGAGAAAAAACGGTCGATGATAAGTATCCTATTCCGCATATAACCGAACTGCTGGATAAATTAGGCAAAAGCAGTTACTTTTCAACAATCGACCTAACAAGTTCGTTTCATCAAATTTTATTGGATGAAGAGAGTATCCCTAAAACAGCATTCTCAACCGTAAACGGTCATTACGAGTTCCTAAGGTTACCTTTTGGATTAAAAAATAGTCCACCAACATTTATGAGAGTGATTAACAACATACTCATGGGCGTTCCAAATTGTGTTGCCTATTTAGATGATATAATAATTTACAGTACGTCCCTTCAGGAGCATTTATCAATTTTAAAGCAAGTTTTTAAAAAACTAAGAGAATCTAACTTAAAAATTCAGCCCGATAAAACCGAATTTCTAAAAAAGGAAATAGAATATTTAGGACATCTCGTCACATCAAACGGAGTAAAACCAAACCCTAATAAAATCCTTGCTATAAAAAATTATCCCATACCGAAGACTACTAAACAAATTAAAGCTTTCCTTGGACTACTAGGATATTATCGCCGTTTTATTCCAAATTTTGCACACCTCACAAAACCTTTGACCCAATGTTTAAAAAAAGGATCGAAAATTAACATCGCGGATAAAAATTATTTAGATAGTTTTGAAACCAGTAAAAATATTTTGATTAATAATCCCATCCTGCAATATCCGGACTTCAACAAAACATTTTGTTTAACGACAGATGCATCAAACGTAGCCTTGGGCGCTGTATTGTCACAGACGCACGGAGGACGAGATCTTCCGATAGCTTACGCGAGCCGTACTTTAAACGAAAGTGAATCAAAACTGTCCACTATTGAACGCGAACTTCTAGCTATTGTTTGGGCTACCAAATATTTCCGACCATATCTTTATGGCAGAAAATTTATCATTCAAACGGATCACAAACCACTTCAGTGGTTACAATCATTAAAAGATCCAAACTCAAAATTATATCGTTGGAAACTAAAACTCGAAGAATTTAATTTTGAAATAAAATATAAGAAAGGTCATGAAAACAAAGTCGCTGACGCACTATCGCGAGTAGAAATTAATTTAACAGAATCTGAAGACCCTGATACTATTATTAATGATTTAATAGAACAATTTTACCGCGAAAATGAAACATCGGAAAATGCATCTCTTATCGTAAATTTTGATGAAAATGAAAATTTAGATAATATAACAGAAGAATCTGAAACAAATTCCGTTCACTCTAATACTTTAGGAAATACAATAATCGAAATACCAATAGCAGACTCTCCAGTAAATTTAGGAAAAAAATCAGATTATTTTAAATTTAGTTGATATTAATCCCGCGAAACCCAAAATCGAAAAACTGTTTAATAATACTAAAAACAGAATTATCGCTCAGATATCAAAGGAAAATTTCGAACAAGATATAATAAAATTAATTAAAGAATTCGTTGAACCAAAAGTTAAATATTATTTATTCTTTGAAACTGATTTTTATACCCAATTTTATGAAACCATGGTAAAATATTTTAAACATTCGGAATTAAATTTTGTAAAAACTACAAGTAGATTAATCGATATTCAAGATCCTGATGAACAAAATAGTTTAATAAATGATTACCACATTGGCAAAACAAACCACCGCGGTTCGGAGGAAACATTTAATCGAATAAAAAGATTGTATTATTGGCCTAATATGAAAAACTTAATTCGAATTCAAATTAATAATTGCGAAATTTGTACGGTATCAAAATATGATCGGAATCCTTTAAAACTCCAATATAACGTTACTCAAACACCATCTAAACCATTTGAAATAGTTCACATGGATACAATCACACTAGAAAACAAAAAATATTTAACTCTAATCGACTCCTTTTCAAAATTTGCGCAAGTTTATAAATTAAAAAATGGTCAAGCAACTGAAGTCGTTAATAAATTAATTTCTCATTTTTCTCATCACGGGTTACCAAAACAAATAATAACAGATAACGGTTTAGAATTTAGAAACTCATTATTATCCGATTTATTAAAATTACACAGAATCCAACTACATTATACAGCTACTCAATCACCTCAATCAAACGGACCCATTGAAAGATTTCATAGCACATTAATAGAACATTTACGGTTATTAAATAATAGAGACGAATTCAAAAAAGACGCAATGGAAAAAAAAAATTAAATATGCCGTACTCGCGTATAACAACACTATTCATTCCATCACACAACTAAAGCCAATCGAAATAATATCTGGACATTTAGATATAGACTCGCCCGTTGCAATAGATCTCAATAATCAAATCATAAATGATTATGTTGCAAAACATAAAGAAAGAGTAAAAATTTTGCATGAACAAATAAATCATAGGAATCAGGTAGCAAAAGAAAAATATATAACCAGGATGAATAAAAATCGCGAAGAATTGCCAAACGAAATCCCGGAAACAGTATTTGTAGCTAATAGGCAAAAACAATCAAAATTAAAAAATAAATTTAAAAAGGAAAAGATTAAAAAAATAATTAAACATAGTAAAACCGCTGTAATTGATAAAAAACATTATAACACGCGAAAAAAAATTCATTTAAAAAATATTAAGAGACCGCTGAAGAAAAGACAAACGTACCATGTTGGTAGACCCCCAGATGAAAGAGCTGGACCGAGTCAGCATTCTTAGAACTGAGATAAAGCACTCGCACCGGACACATTCTTTCGCTTAAGACAAGCTATAATTACAAGCTATAATAATTATGTTTATTTAAAACTAATTTTTTTAATATTAGTAAATAATTTTTTTTTTGCTTTAAAATAATTTTATTTTTCTTTAAAATAAAAAGCATAAGAAATAATTTAATATAAATAACAATTTAATATACACAATAAGGTCGCTGGATACGACTTATATTGATGTGAAAAGATGGCAGATAAAATGCCCAAACTATATAACAATAATAAAAAAAAAAAAAAAAATAAAGAATGATAAAAAGAATAATTATTGTTGATAAACAACATAACGAGTTCAGGGAATATGAACTCTTACTAGTTTAAGAGATGGCATTATAAGCCAAATTATGGAAAATATTTTATACAATAAAATAGTATAATTAAATGATTAGACTTTAATTTTTATAATTTAATTTTTAGGTTAGTATCAACTCTCACTGCAGGGATGATAGAAATAAAAAATGTTACTTCTAACCTCGGCGTCATACCTATCAACCTAGGACACGCTAAATTGCAAACATCCCAACACACAATAATACACTTCTTAGACTTAGGACCACTATTTACGGAATATCTTTTCGTAAATTGGCAATTTGAAAATTACCTAAATGAATCACATTATAACAATTCAGTATTAAAAGAATTAAAAGTTCACATTAATATAATTAACAGTACAAGATTTATAATTAACGAAAAAATAAATAATATTAAACTACATGATACCAGGAATAACCGAGTTAAAAGAGGATTAATAAACGCTTTAGGCACTATTATAAAAGGTATAACCGGTAACTTAGATGCGTATGATAAAAAAGAATTTTCTGAATTAATGAAAACTCTTAAAGAAAATCAGGACCAGATTGTTGACCAAATACATAACCAATATTCCATAAACAGTGATTTAATTACTCAATTTAATAATACTATTAAAACCATACAAGAGAATACGCTGCATATTGCACGAAAAATTAATGATATAGGAACCGTAGTTAACTTGTTAACAATTAAAGAATTATTAGATCACATCCAACTTATTTTCTCTTTAATTTCTACTACTATTTCTGATATAGAAACTTCTTTAACATTTTGTAAATTAAATATTCTACATCCAGCTATAATTAATACAAAAACATTGTTTCAAGAATTAGAAAAGATAGCTCCACATTACAATAACAAATTTCTTTATCCATTTCAATTTAAATTTATCCTAGATATAGAACGCACAATATCTGTACAATGTGCTTTGCATGAAAATGAGATTATTTATACTTTAGCACTTCCAATTTTTGAAGAAACTGTTTATAGTTTGTATAATTTATACCCCATTCCATCTATTGTAAAGGATGAAATCATAACAATAATTCCAAAGTTCAAATATCTCTTAAATATTAATAACAACTTTAAATTTCTTAATCATCAATGTATCAAAAGAAACAGCATTCACCACTGTCATACAGCTGACTTATCTCACCACGATGACTTATGTATTCAAGATATTTTACAAAAATCATCCAGTGTAAATTGTCTTTACACACGTCTACATCAAGAAGAAAACCACATCGAAGAAATCCCAGGAACACGCTACATTCTCATAGCATTTTACAACCCGGATGATCTTCAAGTTCAACAAGAAAAAGAAACAGTAAACTATCATATGACAGGAATTTATTTAGTTAAAACAAACTTTAATTCAATTTTGTATCATAATAAAACTGTATTTTCATCCAGTCAAACTCATGGTTCTCTAACATTGTTTGATAAACAAACTTTAAATATTCAAGCCTCACAGCTTTTAAACACTACATTAGAAATTAAAAATTTAAAATTTCATGAATTACAAACCTCACATCTTTCACATCTTGTATCAACAAAACATACCTATAACTCTAACACTCTACACATAATTATTTTGTGGATAATTTTTATTTGTATTATCATCTTTATATTAACCTTTGTAACTTTTATTTATTATTTTTACAAAACTAGAATTGTAACTCATTTCACCCAAAGCAGTGAAATTCGTATCTAGGTGGGGAGGAGTTACACTATATATTTTTCCTTAGATATTTTTAATTTTAAGCTTTGACTCCTAACCATTGTAATCTATTTCTTAGAAACCCCTCGTGGGAACTTGCTCTCCTGTGAACTGTAATGTTAGCATAAAGCTTCCTAGAAGAAGCCATTGTAACCCTTTATAAACCTCAAGAAATTTTGTAATTCTCTCTCAGTACATCCAGAGCCGTCTCCACGCCACTCTTCTTTCTGATATTGTAACTTTTATTGAATAAACTTCTTTTTTAAAAAAAGTCTTTACTTTTAAATTGAAGATAACTTATATATAAAACGAACGAAATACATAGTTTATTTGGAATTCATCGGATGATAGTCTTTATTGCCGTTATCTCAACCGATGAGAACTTAATCGTTTTAGCCGCTAGCCGATCAAACTTTGTTCTCCTTTGTTTACCTTTCTAATGGCGTGTTCCAGTGAACAAACAAATTAAGTTTGCGAGAAGCAATAGATCTGTTCACCACCAATATACAGATAGACCTTATTGAGTAATAATATGCAATGGAAAAATATATACGTAGTTTTTATTTAATTTAACTTCAATTGGAATAGCTATATTTATAATTATAAAAAAAAATTATACAGTAATTCTCCCTATAATAAGAAACTATATTACAATCAGCTAATTGATTAATAGTAGCACTTCTTTGTGAATAAGTAGTCATATATAAAAAGATCTCACATTCAACTAGCTTTTAGACTATATAAAGTTAGGCACATCATGTGTTAAACCGTTTTTCTTTTTTAGAAAGACAGATTTTATGTTTATTTTACGTATTTTAGTATAACATGGTCGGTATAGAAGCTGATGGCTACAAGTTCCTTCTATACCATACAGCTGAGCAAACTACGCGTTATTGCTCTGGCTTTTTTGGAATAACAGCTACAAATAGCAAATGAATAAATCTGGTAAATAGATTTGTAAAAATAAAATAATGGAACAGAACATTTATTTGTATTTTTTATATAACTGTAAATTTTAAAATCCAAGTCATATTTAAAAAAACATATATTTTTTTTTATAAAGTAACATAAAAATAGGTTGAAGTAGCAAATTGTCTAACAGTAGCATATCTTCATCATAAATCTGTTCTACATAATCCGATCTCGCATCCAACACATTTTTAATCTATTCTTTGTAAAATTAGGTATAGAATCTATTGCATTTTTTATGATTATTTTTTTGTTTTTGTTTTAAAGATTTTCTGTTTTTTTTTGTTGTTTTTTTAAATGCATTTTAGAATAACGAATTTCAAATAAAACATGATAATTACTAGTGTCCAGGTATACCACTCCGCTGAGCTAATTATACAGGGTGAGCACCTCTCAGTGAAAAAAAAAAAAAAAAAAAAAAAAAAAAAAAAAAAAAAAAAAAAAAAAAAAAAAAAAAAATTGGTAAAACTAGACCAAAAATGGAGAAAAAATACGAAGATCTTACATTTCTATTCCAATCCGTTTCAGATATACGATTCCCTCAAAGTCTTTGTTTTGAGGAAAACACATTTTTTACCATAAAAGATGTAATATCTTCATTTTATTCGAATATTTTTCTAATATTATCCACATTTTCGGATTAAGCATTAAATATCCATAAATTCAAAGAGCAAAGTATATGTAACCTTGAATTTTACATACTTAGGACCTAAAGGACAGCTTGATCATCACCTTATGTAGAGAAGTTACAATGTCCTATAATACTTCAACGCTCACCGTTTTGCGAAAAAAGCTATACACAAAACATATTGAATTTATGGAGAAATTCACTTTTCAAACCGGAAAACATGGTGTTTTTATTTGGCATAGAAATCAGTTACTTGTGTAAATAAGACATAAAAATAATCGCTTAGTGGTAATATGCATTTTAAACATAATAAACTCTTCATTGGAAAAAAAAAAAAAAAAAAAAAATTATTGTCTAATAGAAAATATAGGAAAACTGTCAATAAAGCGACACCAGGCCAAAGGAGTTTATGTTATTTCATTTATTTTTTTATTATTACTATTTAGGATTTATTTTATTAGATTTTCAATGTAAGGTTAAAACCCAATGATAATGAACGCAGATCTCAAGTTTTTTGTTAAATTGATCTGCTTCTGAATGCAGATGATGTTGAAGAATACCACTTTTTGAGGTGAATTTTATGGACAGATGAGTCTGTTTTTACAGATGAAGACATTTCTACCTTTCCACTTGGGGTAAGATTGATTTATTCATTTTTGTACTGCTGTCGAATATCGTAGGAAAATAATAGTTTGCCCGACAGATTGAATGATGAGAATCACTAGGATTTGTTACAAAATATCCTAACAAAACTTCATTACGATTTTCCACCTTTTGTTTGGTAAAATTTTCAAACCATGGTGGTCCCTCTCATTATTCGAAAGCAATACAAAAATAAACCAACTATATACATGGTTAACATACAATGGATAGATGACAATATAAATAATAATTTTCTTATCTTACCAATATGTTACTTATAAATATTATTTATCAATTTTGGAAAATTAAATAGATAAATTCAAAAATATCTTGGTCAACACTTATCGATGATAAATATTTTTGTATTTTAATCATCATATTATTTAGTTTATATTTCAATAGATATAGTCATGAGTATAAAAATAGTTATGAGCCAGTATAATATCGTTATACAATAGGATTATTTTCCTCTGTTATTGCTCTGGCTTCTTCGGAATAACCTTTCTACGAGGCGAATATTAAACATATAAATCTGTTAAACATATATGTAAAAACTGATTTTCATGAACTGGGCATTTCCCGAGAACTATTGAATATGAAATTTTAAAAAAAATTAGGCTGTTATAAATTTCTTTTAATATTAGAATTATTGTGTTACTTAATAGTTCCAGATGTAAATACGGTACAATGGAGGCTGTTGAAATATATTAAAATATTTAGCCTTCAATATATAAATAATACACTATAATTAGATAATTAACCTTCCAACTTGGTGTTATACATAAAGCATTATTAGACAACATGAGTATTTTAATAATTATAATATATGCATATATTACTATCTCCAACTATTAATTGATCAGAATCACATATATATAGGGTATATGTACCGAAGTAGAGTCTTTAACTGGTACCTAACCAAGCATCTCTGACATTTTGTATAGGGTTTGTAAAGCATTACAAATTTGACAGAAACGTTTGTTCTTAATGATAAAACTGTAAGCTTTTTTAAGGTAGAAAAAACAACTAATCATTAGAAGATAAAAAAAAACCAATTTCAATATAATATGGAACTTATAAATATAGAATATGAATATACTTATTCAGTGTTACGCTACTGTATTAGCTAGTAATTATTACAATATTTTATTGAAAACAATTTGGCCGATATTTCCATTGCTTCTTTAATCCTTCTTGTTCCTCGAGTTTGAGTGGGATTGATTAGTTTTGGATTAGTACTCATTTTTCCATTCATAAAAGTTGGACGTTTTTCTTTCCCGAACGGTTCATCGAAGAGAACGAAGTGTACTAGGGAATGGTGATTGGCGTTATTGATTCCCCCTGCAACAAAACATCTGCCGAGGATTTCAAAAAATTAACCTTTATCTGTTGTCGTGCGGGTCCTAGGGATTATTCTCAAAAGCCAAATATTTCATGTAGCAGCCTGTATGATCCTGTACCTTTCTGTCTCAGGCACATTTTCATAGTCAGTCTGTTTCTCGCGTCTTAGCTGTTAGTGTCAATCCAATATTCAACTCTTCGACGTCACCACTAGTGTCACTGCTTGTAGTTTGCATTTATTTTAATGGCAGATATTTGTAGTACTACAGTTTGTTCAACAGTCGACCCAAGGTTTCCTGAGTTTGTTTTCGAATGTTTTCGAAGAATGTAACGCAATTGAAAATGAAGCTAGTGATGTAGAAAAAGATGAGAGATGTATCGTTAGCGATGATTCTTCAGATAGTGAACAGGATGCTGGCGAAAGTGTTGATTATGTATATAATGAAAGTGGCATTAAGTACTTCTATGGTAAGAAATAGCTGTGATTTATGCCCTTAAAATATTGACAGAAAAACATTTAACTTCTGTTTAGAATGCCAAAAACCTGTGTGCAAAATAGTTGTTTATAACATATTTGCAAAAAGTGCCACGGTGAGTATTTTGTATTCCTTTTTGTTTTGTTTTTTAATTTTATATCATTATAAATAATAAAGACATACATATTCTTTAATTAATACACCAATTTAAAATGTTATGTTCCAAATTTATGAAAAATTCGTGTTTTCAGTTTTTATCATTTATAAATTTGGTTAAAACAAATAAAATTTTATTCTAAAATTTGGTCATTTTTATTGTGATCTCAATTATTTATAAATATAATCTGTTATTGGTATTTTTCAAAAAGTTTATAAAAAAGTCTTTTTAGGCCACTAGGTCCTGAGGACCCCTCGTTACCAGCTAAAGGTTAAGTCCTAAAATATCTGAGGTCAGAGTATACCTAGGTAGACAGTATACCGCTTCTATTGTTATGGTGTTGTGTTTAGTAAACCGCGTTGTTTTGTAGGTGTGGTGTTTATGGAATAGGTGTGGATTAATGAATGAGAGATGTTTTGATGATTCTGGCGTTTCCACTGTATGCAGTTCCGTCTGGATGTTCATTTCTATAATAGATTGTATAGTTTTGGGTGTGTATTTTAGTTCGTGAAGTCAAATGAGTTTCAGTTATTAAAGCTTCGTCCGTACGTTTTTATGATGTGAATGTCAAGTTCCGTTTAATGCTGTAGTCCGGTTGCATAACATAGAAGTATGGACAATGTACCCGCAGTTAAGGAATTATGAGAGACTTCTTTAAGTAAGAAACATCCTAAAATAATGTCAGGAGGAGGTACAGATATTATTGTTATATATACTGGTCCATTTCTTATTTTACATGCCTTATTTATTATATATTTTTTCAGCTCATTTGCTCGTTGTCTTCATTTTAAGACAGGTGAGAATCAAACGATAAATAACAGTGTGTAATTAATATTTCATGATATGTATACTTTAAGGAAATAAGACATTTTGTAACAGTCATAAATATATGATGTTATATAAATCCACACTTCATATTCAAGCTTACTAAAAATGAAAGTTATGTGAATAATTCATTGAAAACGAAAGTTCGCCTAAAATGTTTTGATTTTGTATTCTCAGTTCCGGGAAACATTCTCTGTTATTTAGTTTCAAGAGGGAGGAGGGCTTCTCAGTAGGTTCCTAGAAGAGAAATGCACGAATTATTTGTTATTTAACAGTAGAATATTACACGTGTGGTCAAAATGTTTTAATTCGTTCAGCTTTAGTTAATTTAATTATATGTTCATTTATTACTTACAGTTGAGCTTAAAATATAACTGGGCTTTAAAAAAAAAAAAAAAAAGCGGATCTTTATTTATTTTTTTTTTTTCAAATTGTGTAGGTCTTTGTGAATTCTAAAAATTGAATTTAGATTTACAACAAAATATATTAATTTTTAATTTGAAAAGTTGCCTAAATACTTGTTTAAATTAAAAATTAACTTTTTATTTATTCATTTATTTTATGACAGATATGTATTTTAGATGGGGGTCTTTAGTTTTCTTGTGTAACGTAAAGCATCGTCATATGCTTCCATAAACATCTAGAGTGTTATTTCACCCTCAAAATATATAATATATAAAGTTCGTGTTGCTCAGATCAAATACTTGCCGGCATTTTCCAAAATCAGGAATTCAATGGAAAATATTTTTTGGTATATTACATTTGTCACCAGATCCTACGGTTTGTCACGTTTTGTCTACATTATTTTAGGTGTGGGGGCTTTTCTGACACACTTTAGGTCTGCTGGTGTTGCTACGATCGCAAAATTGGCCGACAGCTTCCTTATCAGAACCAGTACATTATAGATAGACGTATCCATACTCAATTAATTTTCTCAGTCAGAACAAAAAATGATTTTCTTCATTTTTAATCGAATGATTACAAGCCACCTCACTCAAGTGTACCTAAACAAGAATAAAGTAAAAAGTAATAAATGATGCTATAAAATAAATTGTAGTAACAAATAAACTAAAGCAGGGCAAATCATACAGTTATTGACACCGTAACTTTAAAAAAAAAATCAGCCAACATTTCTTAAAATAAAATTCCTTTTAAATCCTAAAACTCATCTGTGATAAAACACTTTCAATTCTGTTCGTATTTTAAAAGATATCCTTACGGTGTCAATAACTGATTTTACATAAGTTATTGTCACTAACATGTTAAATACACTTCAATCAATTCTTAATGTGAACTTTCTTGTTTAGTTTGTAAGTATTGTAATTGAGAAAAAATAACTACAAATTTCAACTTTATCAAACTCTTTTTTTATAATTATACTATGAATATCGTTTAAGGGTGTGAATAGCTGTCTGGTTTACCCTAAATATAAATATTAACATTTATAATGAATCCAAATAAATCCCAACAAATAAATTACCCTTTATCATAAACCTAAGACCTCCTGTTGTATATAATCCTTTAAAATTATATTCTATTACCTCTTGTTGAACAAATCCACTACCTAGGACTCCATATGCACAAATTCAAATTACTTTGAATCCTAATACTAGACTAAAACTACTGTGATCAGCATTTTTTTTTTACCTAAAAAAATACTAGACAAACGCTCTGGGATGCCTTCAAATAAAAAGAAGGCTCATAAAAGAGATTTCCCTCAGAATATTTGGACAAGCAGAGTCGAATTGGAGGATTGCGCTGCACCATCTCATTCGCTTCTTAGTAACACATCGGCTGTTCTGCATGCCCCTTAGCGGCGATCTTCTACTGTCCCGCACAGCATTTAAGTGATGCGTAAGTGTTGGCATTAGCGCCGTTACCCCAAAAATTATATTGTATTCATTTAAACCCTTCTTAGAGAGACAGCATGGGTGGATATTAATGTTTTGTTAAAAATGTTAAACTAACTTCCCTTCATCAAAATAAACTATTTTTTTAAACAAAAAAAAAAATACTAATTTAACGCATCCACTCAGATTACTTGTTACAGAAATTACAGAAATTTGATGAAACTGTCATTTTTGTTGTTACAGAAATTTAATGTTACAAATGTTACAGAAATTTGATGAAACTGTCATTTTTTTTTGTTACAGAAATTTAATGTTACAAATGTTACAGAAATTACAGAGATTTGATGAAACTGTCATTTTTACATACATGTACGTAAAAATGACTGTTTCATCAAATTTATAAATCATGTGAACTATAAACATGTCTATTATATTTATTGTTTAACAACAATGTATCCTATCTTTCGAATATTAAATTTATTTATCAACAATAGGCCTTGATAAAATATTTCTTCGAAAAAAATTATTGAAAAAGCATCATAACGGTTTTTAAATTACTTGTTATTTTAACCTTTAGCTGGTGACGTGGCTCTTCAAGTATGTAGCTGGAGATGAGTTTAGAAGGTTCCTCAGGACCCGATGGCCTAAATAGACCTTTTTTTTGTTTTATACACTTTTTTGAAAAATACCACTTACAGTTTATATTTAAAAAGGATTGAGATAACAATACAAATTAACTAGTTCTAAAATAAAATTTTATTTGTTTAAAAAAAATATTTAAATGATAAAAAGTGAAAATATTAATTTTTGATAAATTAGGAACATAACATTTATAATTGGTGAATTAATTAAAGAATATGTATATTCTTATTATTTACATTGATATATAAATATTAAAAAAATAAAGGAATTAAAATTCACTCATCACGGCACTTTTTGCAAATAGGTTGTGAACAACTATTTTTCACACAGGTTTTTTTTTAAGCATTCTAAACAGAAGTTAAATGTGTTTCTGTTAATATTTGAAGAACATAAAGCACACCTCTTTCTTAATAAACTATTACTTATTGCCACTTTCATTACCGAAATAATCAACACTTTCGCCAGCATCCTGTTCACTATCTGAAGAATCATCGCTAACGATACATCTCTCATCTTGTTCTGCATCACTACCTTCATTTTAAATTGTGTCACATTCTTCTAAAACATTTCTAAAAAAACTCAGGAGACCTGCAGGAAACAAGCTGCAGGAACAAATACCTCTCTAAGAACTAGCGGCCTTCCTAAAGTGTTTGAAGTGTATAATTATCTAGAAGCCTTGGTCCTTTTGGGTACCCTAACTACTAAAATCTTCATTTGTTCCACGGTCAATAAATACCAAATTTACTGTGGATAATATTTACATGTTATTGAAATCATATTTCCATACATTCACTTGATTTATTTATGGTTTACAGTTGATAATATTCATATTAAAAAATCCATTATTCGCCGACTTTGTTATTTATAATAATTTAACATTTTACTTGTTTGTCCTTGTACTGTAAGTTACAGAGCATTTTGAGGAATTAGTAAGTAAAAAACTAAAACTTGAAAAAGCGTCTTTTAAAAGAGCTAACATTTTTTTTTTTTTTAAATGGGTGATAATGGTTTTATTTTATTTTTTACTTCTTTTATGAAATCAAGAATTGCCACTGAGCAAAACCATCAACCACAATGTATTTATTATCGAAAATACGACAATATTACTTGACATCCCTTTTCAAAGCTACACAATTCCCGAATAAAGGGAATTAAAGGAAACACGTTAAACAAATCCAATCTGGACCAATCATTGTGTGGGGCTGAAAGGGCTGAGTGGGGAGGTGGGACAACAAGCGACCGACAATGGGACCTCGAAGACAAAAAGTCGATGACCCACTAATAGTCCTCCCCGCTCCCCACTCGTCCTGGCTTCAGGAATAAAGGACAAGAACAAACAGAGGACAAAGAAGAATAAAGGAAAGCGACCATTATGACATGAAGCGAATAAGCTTTTAAGGTGCCCAGGTGGCAGACAAATCCCACAAAAACCCTCTTAAATGATTCATTCTCAAGGAGGGGGTTAACATCCGTTTGTGTTCGTCCCTCAATTATTTCGCGCCGCCATTGTCTGCTCTGGCTTTTTGATTTTCCTGGTCCTTGATGAAAAATATCCCTGTACCTCTCTTTCTTAAAAATTTAAGGGTGATAAATAGAATAAGAAGAGGAAAACTAAAAGAGAAAAACAAAAGTCCAGAACTATGAATTTTATATGATTTTATATTGTGTCTAATTGTAAACAGATCATAGATTACTGATAATCATAAGACAAGCAATGGACAACACTTTTTATTTATCGTCCTCTCAAAATATACTTGGACAATAAGTGAATATCCTAACGGAAACATCAGTATAATAATGATTCTAGATAGGAGGTAAAACATTGCACAGCTCCAATAATTTATAACATCAGTTTTATTAGCCAGATATTCGATATTGTATAAAAAATAAAATAAAATAAAAATGAAATAAATAAATAAAAAGTAAACTGTGAGCTTTTTGGCTAGGAATCTATAATTTTTAATTGAGGTATGCATGATGGTATAGAAGGATCAATCCAATTAAGATTGACGAATTAATTGCCAATTCTATTGGGATTATTTTATTAGAAAATTAGTTTCGAATGCTGAACATTCATTTTCAGTTCTAAAACGTACAATTTTTTTGTCAAAACATCAGTACTATGTTACATGGATTATATACGCTAAAGTTGTCATAAATTTAAAACTGAAAATCAAACATTAGTACTCACCTCAGGAGGTTAAGAGATAACTGAAATATACCCATCGTGGGAAGTGGAAGGGGGCAGGTAGGTTGGATTTTTCCGTTCCTAGGGGAAAAAAATTTACAATGGGGATATTGGAAACGTCTATTAGTTCATTTAAACTAAAATTTGGATCGGTTTTTAACTATTTTATTATTTCTAATGATTCACACTTTATTTTAGGCAATTTTCTACTTGACGTAGTATTTTTACTCCTGAGTCTTTATGGTTATTTTCATTTAGATGGATAGCGCAATTGGAGTTTTGGATCTTATTAGTCTAGGCTTTTTGATTTACCGATCGTCCAGTTTTTCCCATGTATTTTAATTCAAAGTCATTACATTTTAGTTCATTTACACCGCTTTTCTGGAAAGGGTCTATTTTGTCTTTAGGTGAAAGGAAGTGTGATGACAATGGTTTATCTAGATTATAAGATAAACCATTGTCATCATACTCCCCTTCACCGAAAGACAAAATTTTCAGCTTTCCAAAAAAACGGTGTATACGAACGTTGACTGTTTAGTATTCGAAACCATTTTTCTAATAAAATAATCCCACTAGAAGTGGCAATTAATTCATCAATTCTAACTATACTTCTTTGGTGTAACATTATTTTCACCCTCAAAAATGTAAGATATTCAGACGCTCAAGCTCCGTTGCTGTTGCTTTAGAAATTTCTAGTTTCCTCTTTAGATATTTAATGGAGGATATTTTTGTTATTTAATAACATTTGTCACAAGGATCTAAAGTAAAGGGACTACATTGGTTTGATTAAAAAAGTCACTTTTGAAAACCATATTTTCTCTCAACTTTATTTTGATTTACCATCAATTGTTGATTTAATTTAGAAATCGAATTAAGTAATTTAATCCTTTTAATGCTAAAATGTAAATTAGTTGTAGCAGTAGGCTATAGATTGACATATTCATCATATTTTATTATCTTTCTAGTCGAATGAAATACAAAATGCATTTGTTATAAAAATATATTTTTTTTCAATTTATTCATTCACAAATTTCACGTAACAGTGTTAAGCAAACTGCCTCACAGCTATTCTTTACTTATGAATAAAAGGATAGAGACCAGCAGCATCTCTTTCTGGATAGTTCGCCTATATAAAACATTTATTATATTTTTTATTATTACTATACTAATATATAAAAAGAGCTTTGCTTTATGGAGTTTAACAATTTACAATTTTGTAACATATTTGTGTAAATGCATGTTTTGCTAATAAAACAATTCAAACTACAATTTCATTCAAATACAAAGTAATAAAAATAAATAAATGAAAAATAAAAAAAAATAAATGAAAAATATAAAACAAATATTACAAAGATTTATCTTTGGGGTCAGCAGATGGTCTCACGTTACTTACCGGTACAAAGAGCTAGGGTGGCTTTTCCCCGATTTTCTACGGCAATACTTCCTCGGCACTTTCCTATTCCAGTCATTAAAAACCAATAAACCTTCCTATATCCTAGACCTACTTACTCTGCGTTCCTCCATTCATCAGCTGAATACAAGATCCCAACCTTCCAACCTATATACCACCTCACATAGAACAGCCTCCTTTGAAAAATCCTTTGTTATCCGTGCTACCTCTTTTTGGAATTCCTTACCTATCCATATTCGCAAAGCCTCTTCCTTAACTTCCTTTAAACATCTTTTATTTATCCATCTCCTCGATTTTGAGTCTTCCACAAAATTGTAAATAATATGTAAATGTACATAAGTGTTCTAAAATGTTACAGTTGATTGTTTTTATTTATTTTATTATTTATTTTCTATCTATTTATGTTTTTAATTTTTTTTCTTTTTTTTCTCCTAATTTAGTTATTATTTTAATTTTAATTTAACAATTTTTTTTTTGTGCATTTCTCTTTCTGTCTACTTTTTTTTCCTAATTTAGTTATACTACTGATGTGCTGATTTAACTAATCTCAGCCAGACAATTGTACCTTTTATTGTGCACTTTAATTATTCTTAGGGGACAGTCTGTTCCAGAATAAAGTTTATTTTATTCCTGTAAGTCGGCATGCAGTTGTTGTTTAAATACTAAGGACCGCCTGTTAACCTGCAAGGAGGAATGGATTATATATTAGGCCAGGGTACAAGGGACACTTGGAGGGTGATGACCTAGTGGTGATGACTAGGCTCCGGACAGGACACTCATGGCTAACCCATCAATATATACCACAAGGTACACCATAGCCTGTGTGCTCTTAATGCCACGTTCCTCAATCAGTGGAGCACATATTTAGTAATCGTGGTCTACACTCCATAAAAGGAACTCCTCTTTCCTATAAGGGACTAAAAACAGTTCTTCAAAACAATCAATCCAATTTTCTGTAGTTCCTAAAAGATTGTTACATGTCTAATCTTATTTAATGGTAAATTAAGAACTAGAAAATAGTTCCTTTGGCCATGACTCAGTACAAAAAATAAACAAATCAATAAAAAATAGAATGATTCTGTTGATTCCATTAAAAAATTAAAAACATGTATTCGTTCTTCATTGTTGTTCGTAAAACTATTATGAAATTATACTTTTCATGGTACAGTTTCCGACCAGAAAGTTGGGCGTGGCTAAACACGATGTCAAGGACAGTGTGCAACATTATTCGGCCGACGAACGGTCCTGGACACGCCTGTGGTTGTTAATTAATGGAAAGGTGGTTACACTCTGCACTGGTTACAGTTGGGACCTCACAGTAAGTTCTACCAACATCGCTTCAATCACGGTATTACATTAGGCCATGGCATCCTTTCACGTCGAGGGGAAACATTTTCAGTATATGGGGATGTATTGTTACAAAAAGGTGGGTTCTGGGCTGTTCCATCCGGACTAACATAAACAAAAAAACTTCAAACTTGTATGTGTAAGGAAAAATGCTTAAAGAATCTAAAGCTTTTATTTATGTTTATATATGTTTGTTATTTTTTTCCTTGAGGTCATAGGAATATTGAGATCGTAAAATAATAATTAAATTTAAAGGTATATTGATTATTAATTTTTTTTATTAAGACATTTCGGGATAAGTAGTAAAAATTTCAAGTTGAGGAATCAATAGTACTATGTTTTCCACCATAAACATAATCAAAATGTAAACAAGTATAAGGAAGGTATAAGGCTTAGAACTTTGAATGAACATACCTAGAAGGCGCTACTTCTTAACCATCCAATTTCTGTAACACAAGCGGTTGCTCGTTGCACAAAGTTATAACACCCTGTTTCTTATCCGTTTTTGTCCAAATTTTGTATTAAATAAAATATTTTGACCATTCTACATTTAAAGTAGAATATACGTACTGTATTTTACCTGAGAGAATAATATTTTGAACGTAAATAAAAATGTGTTTATGATTGAAAATTATAAAAAAACAAATTTATCACTAGGTAATTTTTTGTTTACAATATTACAGTCAAATATGATTATTTGCTCATCTAAAATGGTTGTTTTTATAAACAATTTCTGTAAGCAATTTTTAAAAATAAAATGTAAATATCACCTGGCTGCCACCCCTCCCCTCGTCATCTGCATCACTACCCGCAAAATAGGTTCCTGAATCATGATCTAGAACATTTTCTATTTCCGTTTCCCTTAAACTCAGACTTTTATTTGATCTTCCAGTTCTTTTTTCTTCTTCGTCAACCTCTTAAAAAATGTGAGAAATATATTAAAATTTTATAGGTTTCCACTTAATCAAAACATTTTGAATTAGTAATACTTCACTCCCTAAGATAAACAAAACTTATATTATATGGAACCCAGCTGATTGCCGAAAAAGGGATGGGAAAAAAAAATCGGGAAACTATCCCTTCAGTCACAGTGAAAAATTACTGGCGGCAAGTAGAGAAAGTACCTTGAGAAATAACTAAAGCCAATTTTCTGGGAAGCTCACCGGAAGTGAAACAGAGAGAGAAAACAAGTCGAGTGTTGTACAGAATACAACGGCGCGTCCGGTGGAAGGTTAATAATTTGAGATTGTATAGACTTTTATCCGTAAAGTTAATTTTAAATTAAATTTATTTGCATATTAAAATAAAAATATTACTGCTCTAGATACTTCTAATTGGTAATAATTTAATTATAAAAATAAATTTATGCTTAAGAAAAAAGAATATGGAGAGGTACAGGATTAACTTAACATATATTCGAATAAAAGAAAATTTATAACTCTTCTTTAAAAATAAATACTACATAGAAATTTTGAACCTTTTTGGGTTCTTGAGAGATGGACGATTGAGATTAGTTTGCCCCTACCACCTGCCGGAGCACTATTTTGCACAACATTTAAGTGTTGCACAAGTGTTGACTAATGCGCCGTTCTGCTGAAAATGAGATTTAGTAATTATTTTGATTTATTTATAAAAATTTTAAAGTTTATAAACAGTATAGATTAAGTTAATGAGTGAAGGTATGAGTACAAGGATATTTCAATAACTTTTAAAGAAACTAACCATTGATAGCACTTCTGGAGTTCTTCAGTAGGAGGTCACTAGGTCATCTTCTATTCAGAAATCTAGAAGGGTTTTCGCAAATTTAATGGGGTATCCACAAGTTAAATTATCAATTGAATGGGTCCGCTGAAAAACGTTCTAAGCCACAAAATTTCCGAAGCGGCGATTTTAAAGGTTTTTAAATGTATAATAAATAGTACGTCATAGTAAGATATAGCAATCCATTATGTCATTATACATGTAAATATAAGACATTACAAGGTATCTAAAATCTAACTTACATAACTAACAAGAACTGATGATTTTCTTTCACTGATTACACAAAATTTGTTTTGTCGCTTAGAACGTTTTTCGGCGGACCCATTCAATTACATAATAGTAATCAGACTTTTTTAGACATACGGAATACAGATAATTTTTATTTTAACTCGTGATAACAAAAAGAAAAAAAATCAATTTTTCTACCAGCTCTTAAAGCCAATTAGACTGAAACACAAATACATGTATCGATTTTTTTAAAAGAAGAATATTTTTTTTTAATAAACGAAATCATTTTATATGGTTTCTAGGTTAAATATTTAAGTGCCAGCGGGTCTATATGATTTGATTTGTTTGTAATGGAATATCTATATTGCGGTTTGAATTTTTTTCAATAATATACATGTTTTTCACATGACATACGAATAATGGTAAAAAAGGATTAACGCTAATAATACGTTTTTTTGTCGTTTAATCACCATTATTACTAAAACCAAGTTATATATTTGTTTAGTATAAAATTATTAAATTTCCTTGTTCATTTCAGCTCTTTGACAAAAACATCCTTGTGTTCTGTAACAGGTGGCTGATAATTATTAGCTCTAAATTGTGATTCAGAGAACTCAGAAACTTTTCCTATAATTATGCCATGACCGTTTCATTATAAAAAATGACATTTGTATTTATAATGTATTTGTATTATCAACAAGACCTCAATCTGTGATATTGTTTTATACAAAAATGATCAACATTAGCTTCTACACTCAAGTCCTGAGTATCTGTGGCCATAGCGCTCCCACTCAGCTTCCACTGGATATTACCAGTGATGCAGCCGAGAGAGCAGCGCTGGGATCTCTATGCGTCTGGCCTTGACTCCCAATAAGTGGGGAATAGGTTCGATTCGGGGTTCCCCGGGCTGAGTGTGTTTTTGTATTTATGTATGTATTTGTATTATCAACAAGACCTCAATCTGTGATATCCTTTTATACAAAAATGATCAACATTAAAAATTAGTCGAATACTTAATACTTATATTTAGTTAATAAAATCATTATGGGACATACCCATATTTCTAGGATAGCTAAAAAAGACACATATTCGAATAATACAAAAAAAAAAAAAATGAAAATGATCTTACACACAGACCTACGCTTAACCATAATAGCAATGTTAAATAATATAATTCCTTGATCTCATTCCTTCAAAATTATCGAAATTTCATCAAAATCTATCCAATCATCCCAATCCTCTGGCTCAATCCCTATGCAGTCATAACCATCCTTATAACCCTCCAAGAAGGTTAAAACGGCAATGGCCCCGAGACCTTTTGTAATGTAAAAAGTTATGTTGGAGTTCTGGTAATGACCAGCTTCTACACTCAAGTCCTGAGTATCTGTGGCCATAGCGCTCCCACTCAGCTTCCACTGGATATTACCAGTGATGCAGCCGAGAGAGCAGCGCTGGGATCTCTATGCGTCTGGCCTTGACTCCCAATAAGTGGGGAATAGGTTCGATTCGGGGTTCCCCGGGCTGAGTGTGTTTTTATTGTATATAAAGTATGAATGAATAATAATTTGTGTATTTTAATTTTAATTCAATTTTGTTTTATTTTTGATTATTGTAAATAATTATTAGTTTTATTTTATGAAGATATTTATTTATTTTATTTTATTTTTTATTATTTTTTGTGTGTGTGTGTGTGTGTGTGTTGTGTGTGTGTGTGTGTGTGTGTGTGTGTGTGTGTGTGTGTGTGTGTGCATCTGTAAATACGGTATGAACGAATACATTTATCTCTGTACCTATTGCCCTTTACTGAGGCAGATTGTACACTTATTTCAATAAAATATATTAGAATCTAAATAATAATATAATTTGATTCATTTTTTATTCAACAATCAACTATTTCTTTCACTCATTGATAGCACCTCGTCCTGCGAGAAGAAATATTAGAGCATTCACCTCAAACATGAGATAAATATTTAAATAACATGATAAATATGTCTCACTCAAACTCTCACAAACCCTTAGACATCCAGTGATAAAATAATAAAATTTCTTCAAAGCTAAGTTTATTTTCCGCGATTCGCTCAAGTTGTGAGGGTTTCCCCGAGTGAAAAGTTGACAGGCTCTGTGCATTACTCGTTGGCGTGCTTGCCCGTCACTCGTTTTATAGTCAGTAGTCACTAAAGAAGGTTTATGCTCACATTTGAATAATAAATCTTTCTCAAAGAACATAAAACGTGTGAGAATGTTTTGAATGTAGTTTAGCCCAAACACGCTCAACTTAATTTGCACAACTGTAATGCTGAGCTAACTGAATAATCGTAAAATATTTTGAGTTAGATTAATTGAATTTGATAGATTTTTTTAATATAAAAATTCGTTATGTATATATATATTCTCCTTTCAAAGTAACCCTTTGAAAGGACCGTTTATTTAAATTGTTAAGTTCGATATAAATGTATACTACGTATCTTAATATTCATATTTACATATAAACTAAAACGTTTAAAATGATATTAATAACAGAATTCAGTAAACTGAACATATGAACATTTTTTTTAGAAGATAAAAGAAAGATATAAAATGTTAAACTTTACAAATTCTTATACAACAAGATAAATAAAGGTTCTTGTTTTGTTTTTTTGTACCACTTAAAAAATTGCAAATGTTACTAAACCCTTTCACTGGAGGGATTCATTGATATTTCTCTGGATTTTAGGAACATGCTTCTGGTTCAGCATATTAAAATTTTAATCTTAATTCCACTTCAGGAAAATTAGCGGATTTCTTCAACAATTTACTCTGGATTAGTGTTGAGGAACATTAGCGCTTTTTAGGAACGTGCCATTTGGTAGAAAAAATCTCAATCAATTATATAATAATCACAAAACTATCGTCAGTGGTTTTCATTGGTTTCTAGCTATCGAATTTATACCGTCGAATGTAGATACTGATTCTTTATTTGAAAACGTTAAATATTTGAAAATAATTCGTTTGTCTTTAGTTCTAAACGCAAACATTAATTTAAAACATCAGATTAAAATACAGTATAGTGATATGATATAATTGTATATATGTATATACATTCATACATAATTCGAAAAATCATAATAAATGTAAATTGGCTTACATTTAAAGTGCAATTATGTTTTCTTTCTTTCAATTCTTAGCAAGCATTGAAAAATCTGATGCTTGTTTTATGAAACTTTCAAAGATATACTTACGTATGAACATTTACACATGTATTCTTAACATAATATCTTTGGATATCCCAAATGGAAACACACAACATATTAATAATATTTAGGCTTAAGTTTGGGCTTCACTTAAAAAAAAAAAAGTAATAAAAGTATTGTAAAAATGATTTTTATTTATACTTTTTTTGTAATAAGTATTAAAAAATTAAAATCAAAAACACTAACAGATTTTATTTATAATATAATTGGAAAGACCGAAGGAATAAAAGCGAATAACCATCCGACTCTCTCAGTTGAATTAGCGGCTGACAAACGTCTCATCCGAGACAAAGATACAAATTTACATTAACAGCCCTTTGTACCTTTAGAAACACTCAACGGGCCTTTGGTTCTCACGACCAATGTAATCAACGTTAAAATGTTAATTTAAGGCTAAAATAAATATGATAAACTAATTTAACATCGTTAGAAACACTTATTTATTATTTATGGTATGTTAATTTATATACATATCTGATCCATATATACACATATACACATGTACATTCACACACTTAATTAACTACGGCGCTTTAAATCATTTATAATAATGTATCTTATTAATTAAGCTCTTAATTGAGTGAACAAAGACTATTTTTATAGAAATAGAATAACTTAGATTCCAAGCAGGGACACGCTAGAAACAGAGATAACCTTTTAAGTTTAATAATGATAAATCGATATGTTAAAAATATGGAAATCGATGGATAGGAAATTGAAAAGAAGGGAGCCAAACTTTGTGTTCGTTTACGGTTTTGTTCTTATACGACAGGAACTGTTTGGAGCTGTTGACATTTATTCTAAAATTAACTGATGTGGAGTAAACAGTTTCATAGTAAATGAGAAATATTTTAAAATAAATTTTAGTAACAGATTGACATTCCAACTCATTCTACCACTGTCCTCACCACTTACGCTGATGACACATGCGTGTTATCAGTAAACAATGATCCCTTCATTGCCTCCCAAACACCCCAATCCCATATCCTAACCCTTCAAGAATGGTGTCAAAAATGGAGAATCAAAATAAATTCAAAAAAAATCTCACCAAATAACCTTTACCCTTCGTCGTAAGCCCACGACTTCCTGTCCTACAGTATCCTTTGATGATATTCCACTAATCCCTGTTGAACAGATCCTTTACCTTGGACTCCACTTGGACAAACGTCTAACTTGGAATCCACATACAAGACTAAAAAGACAAGAAACTGTCCGTCGTTACAGATTACTTCAACATTTAGATTGTAGATTGAGTTTTTATTTGGGCGATCAACTACCAGGTTATTACGCCCTTTTCATTTAAATGGTGAAAATTTATTTTTCTTCGTCCTTTATTATAATTTTCGTATTATATTTTATCGTAAAGTGAGTGTTCTTTGAATAGATTTATAATTTTGTTAATAGAATTTCTGGAGTCCTCTAGAGCAAGTTCTGTCGATCGGGGTATTTTCTTAGTCCCAAAGTCTTGTTGATATAATATGCAATCTTCTATTATGTGTTTAATGGTCATCGGAGATTGACATCTTTCACAATGTGGTTGGGCCTCTTTTGTGATCAGATATGCGTGAGTCAGGTTAGAATGTCCTATCCTCAGCCTTGTTGTAACAACTTCTTCTCTTCTGTTACCCCTTATTGCGCTTGTCCACTGCTTCGTACTTTTTTTTATATTTCTTAGCTTGTTCGTCATTAGAGTTTCGAACCACATGATTTCCCACTTAGTTTTTACTTTTTTCTTCAAAAGCGCTTTAATATCATTTGGTTCATATATTTTTAGTGGTGCGGTATTCATCACAGAAGCTGCTTTGTCCGCTGCTTCATTTCCAGGGGTCCAGAGAAAAGTTACGTTTTTTTTTTATGGTTTTTTATTATTTCCAAATGACTATGGATCTTGTCAATTGTGTGGTTAGTTTTGCTGAAATTAGCTATACTTTGAAGTGCTGACATTGAATCAGTACAAATTAATAATTTTGAATGTCCACTGTTGACGGATAAGTAAAGAGCTGTAGAAATCGCCTGCAGTTCTGCAGTGTGTATTGTTGTATAATACGGTAATTTATATTTGTGGGTTGTCCCATTAATAATTATTGCAAAACCAACGAATTTATTTTTTTTGGATCCATCAGTATATATTATGTCGTGGTCTGAATATTCTTGTAACTTCTCTTGAAATCGAAGACTATTTGATCCTGTGCTCTTATTCTTTAAGCTTAGATCTATTTTATACTTCTCATATTTCCACGGGGGTAATTAAAAGCCACAGTCGGCTTGATCCAACGGCATATCATAAATTTTTTTTTAACTTCCTTTTGTCTGATTGCTAAAGGGGCGTTTCTTGTATTAATTTCGAAATTTCTGATACAGCGGGGATGAAATATATGATGGTAAGCTGGATTAGTTGGTTGAAGTTTAAGTTTAGTAATATAACTGTTCATTAGGTCTTGTCTTCGAAATTGCAGAGGTGCTATGGAGGCCTCAGCACAGAGGCTTTCTATTGGGCTTGTCCTAAAGGCACCTGTGGCTAATCTTATTCCAGCGTGGTGTATAGAATCTAGAAGTAGGAGTCGACTTGCTTTAGCTGAAGAATAAACCACACAACCGTAGTCTATTTTAGACCTTACTATGCTTGTGTATACCATCAGCATCGACTTTCGGTCCGCTCCCCAAGAGGTTCTTGCTAATACCTTCATCAATCTAAGCCTCTTGAAACATTCTTCCCGCAGGTATTTTATGTGATCTAACCATGTCAGTTTGCTGTCTATTACCAAACCGATAAATTTGATGTTGTCGCAGAATGTTAAATTATTTTCGTACATAAAAAGCTGAGGTATGGGGCTTGGGTTCTTCTTTCTTGAAAATATCACGCCTCTAGTCTACTTCAACATTTATTAGACAAACGTTCAAAGCTGCCAATTAATTACAAGAGACTAATATACATGACTGTGATTAGACCTACCTGGACGTACGGAGTTGAGCTTTGGGGCTCCACTAAACCATCCAATTCATCTCGTATCCAATCCTTACAATCCGAAATCCTCAATGCACCTTACTTTGTCACCAATAAACTTATCCATAAAGAATGTTAATGTTCCATACGTTGCAGATTTAGCCCAAACCAGATATCTATCCTTTCATAGTAAGCTCTACAACCACTCAAATCCCCTAATTTCTCAACTTGCTTCCCACACTATTACTGATAATTCTCCGAGGCGTCTGAAAAGAAGATGGCCCAGAGACCTTCTAGTGTAGAATTTTTATTAAAGTGCTACTGATGGTTAGTACTTTTATGTTTTGTCACGTTATTGTAGTAGTTTACAGCACATTTATTTGATGTATAAATTTTGTATAGTTGTAAATTTCAATAAATTGTTATTAAAAAAAAAAAAAAAAGTATCAGATTATCTCTCCTGGAGTTTATTCGTGACATTTTACTGAGCTAGTTTTCTAATTTCTTTCGATTTATTAGGCCGAAAGGCAATCCAAAATCCTAAACTCTAGTTCTTTTATGTTTGTAAATAAAAATAAATTGGAGGTTTAGAAAAAAAAAAAATCGATTGATTATTTGGGTTCGAAATGAGTCGTGGATCTATAGTTCTTGCATTGTTGGATATAAAGTCAGTTAAGAAGATAAATTGTAAGTAATCAGTTGATAAATCGTCGTGAATTGTATTTATATTATTTTTCAATCATTTACTAGAAATCTGAAATTTTCACTATTCCAGATTCTTGTTCGCGGCTGCTCGAGGCAACACAAAATAGATCTGGTATAGGTGTATCGATGAAATAAAAACAAAAAAACGAAAAATAAATTATGAAAATTGCAATGCACTAATTCACAATGAACATACTAAATATACTTGTAATAATTTTACAGAAATAGAAAGAAATGATCTAGCTGATGAAAGGCACATTATTATGTAAAAAGTAAAATATTTAAAGTTTTTTTTTACAATAAATCTTTGTAAAAATATGATTTTAATCCTTATACTCTATACTACAATTATTGATACATTATGATGGCATTTATTTACCATTTTTAACTACATATTTGGTAACATAAAACTGCATATTTTATGAAAATCAAAGAAGTTGGGGAAATGCTCACCTAGCGACTAACGGTGTACCAGATCGGCTAGCGACTAACCCCGGGCTAAGTATAAGTGAATGAATTGGAAAATTAATGATTATGTAATTTGTATCTAAATATTATTATAAATACAGTCATGATTGTTCACTATTACCGAATTCAAAAGTACAGTGAACAGTCACTTGCCTGTATTTATTATAACATTTGTTTACAAATTTGTTTCTCAGACATCTCTGCTTAAGTTTGAAGCCACACAGGAATAAAATAAAGAAAAGTACAATTAACCGGGCAGCTAAATTTGAAAGTCCTTAGTATTCACTGTTATACTGTTCAAAGGGTTTCGCAAATTTCTTCTTTTTATTCTTTAACTTCGAATCTGTATTCACACCTGTCGATCAAGGCAACTAACAATCAATGAATTTGATAAAGTATCGAAGTGCTTGACGTAAAAGGCATGATGGGAAGAAAAGCCCTATGACACTTTTAAATTGATTTTATTTTTTTTTTTTCTAATTTAAATCAGGAGATCCCTTATCCAGCTTCTATTCAGCCTTCTCTTGTTTCTGTCTAGAAAATCAGTTGCGGGCATGCAATTTTTGTGAAATCGTTGTAGAGAGCCCGTATTTGTTCATTAACAGTTGACATACGAAGGCCAGTACGTAACGTCATGTTGTTTACTTCATGTTACTTTCGTGATAAAACTGAATGTTTTTACTAGAAAAAAAATTGGAGACTTTTTAAATGACTTTTAAGCTGTTTAATTTCACTTACTGAATTGGATGCTCAATGTTTATCAAAACGGTTTCAGTAAGTGATTATAAGTGTTTATTTTTCGTCTAAGTTTCAAGAGAAGTATGAAAGAATGAAATAATCGAAAAATCAGTACCACAACCCTCTGCTTAATATCTTAAGGTAAAACAAAAATAATACTCTAAAAATACATTAGTATTTGGTTATGTATTTATTTTTTTTTTACTTCTGCCCCAATGAGTTACTGCCAGTGTTTTAAAAAATAGAGTGACTGCCGCAAGGTTAGAACATATATTGACGTTTATGTCTTTTGGCTGGGGTGATTTACTTTTTTGGTTTAACGTTTTTTCCCCCCTCAAAAATGTAGCAATTTGACACTGTAGCTAGGTTAGTTTTGTTTGGAATAAAAATTGATTGAGCCGACACTAATGCTACTCACAAATTTAATTTAGAATATTTTGTTTTTGTTTTATTCCATTTGTCGCTAGGACCTACTGTTTAGGAGCTATATTCGTTTGAATAAAAAAAGTCAAAATTGAAAAAGACACACTCTGATTATTTCGAATAATCATTGATTTTTCATTTAATTAATAAGCTTTTATTAACTTCATCTACCGATGAAGTCACATACATGTAACAGAATCTTTCATCGTAATTTTCACCGATTTCCAGCGATCTGGTTAACTTAAAAAATTTGCAGACGTGTCAAGGACCAATGACAATACAATAATTGCACAACTTCGATCTAATTTTCTCACTTAGTCTTGTTAAATTACTCCCAAAATGGGGGTCTGCCTTGCAAAAGGTGAAGTAGTAGATTTTAGGTTTTTATATGGTCCAGGTGGGTCCTGAGAATAAAATATCTAAAAGTAAATTTGATAAGGGGAAATGTTTGGTGGAAAAAACAAAAATTTTTTAACTGTTTTCAAATTTAGGAAAAAAAAATATAGAAAAATTCTTTCTATCAAAAAATGTTTAATTTACAAAATTAAATTTTTTTTTAAATTTTGCGTCAAAAGACATTCCTTAGGCAACATTTTATTTAGGCGTTTAGCCACAATCGATTGTCAAACATCAAACAATTTTGCCAACATTAAAAAGTTAGTTTTGTTCATGTTTAAAAGTCTATAATGTAGAAATGGTTAATTCCATCAAAACAATTTATATTCTAACAGTTTTAGATCATTACATTTTGTGCAAGATAGGATTTTTAAAGTAAAAAAACAAATATTGTTGGTTGATTTTGGATAAACTGTAATAAATCACGAATAGTACAGACAAATTAGCTTCGAACCTTGAACTTAAAAAATTAAAAGGTCTGACTGCTGCAAATTGTTCACCACGCTTAGCTTTGTAGTTATGTTTGCTATAAAAGCGTGTTTTTCTAGTTTTTTAAACAAAACTTTCTTTTTATTATAGTTAGGTAATTTAATATTTTTAACTCTAAAATTTATATTGTTAAATTGTAAATAGACATATCCATGTTCTAATATTGTAAGTTTGTGATATGAAATCGTAGTGTTACAGATGGAATTATCGAATAATTTTATGTAGAGAATAAGTAATGTATATTCCCAGCCACATCAGCATACGGGTATTATCCTTCCTTTCCATCACTATAAATCCTCCGTACGCCCAGGCAGGAAGGACTCAACATCTCCTTGCACCTAACACCTTCGAGCGCGGTAAGGTACATCTGTAAGAAGTCCCCCGAAGTGGAAGAACCTAACCGGATTGTGGAGAACCAAACGAGGAACGGGTAAAGAAGATATTCCACGCACGCTCTGATTCCAAGCACGGCTCCCCCTGCCTCATGTCAAGGCCTTCTCTGTTAGTGCCCTCATAGCTTGTCATCTTGTGACGGCTTTACTTCCTACTTACCTTCCGTCAGGCTAATGTATGTATATATAAAAATATATATTTACAACTACAAATAAAAAAAATAAAAAATACTTGATTTCTCTTAGATTAGGAAAAACACATCATCAGGGATATGTCTATCTAGAATCTGCTGCTTTTGATTATGAAGTTTTGCTGATCGAGTAACACCAATAGAGCGTTGCCAAAAAACCACATCACTTAAAAAATGTAGGCAAGACATGACTTTTTTTATTCATATCAATATAGCTTCTAAACGGCAAGTTCTAGCGATAAATGTCATGTAACAGAAATGTTTTTAATTATATATCTGATAAGAAAACCGTAGTCAAATTTTTGATTTAAGTAAAAACAACAGAGCTAGAGCATTTGAAAGTGTTACATTTCTGAATGTGAAAAAAACGTTACCGGAAAAATTGTAACCCCCTGCTGAAAGAAACATCACCCTCAAAACTCGGTAAATATATTTCCAATGATCATATTTCAATGATTGATGAATTAATTGCCACTTCTATTGGAATCATTTTATTAGAATACTAGTTTCGAATGCTAAGTATTCATCTTCAGTTCTGAAACATGCAAAATTTTCAACACATCAGCACTATGTTACATGGATTATATATACTATAGTTTTCAGAAATGTAAGACAAAAAATCAGATATTGGTACACACCTGAGGAGATCTAACATATACAGGGTATTCAATATTCGAAGGCCACCCCTTTTTTTCTCACAGTTTTTGAAATTTTGAAACGAAACTCTCAGGGTCCTAACTGTGTCAAATAAAGTTTCTTTTCAGGTTATATAGAAAATCAAATTTTGAATTGATTTTGTACTGGTAAATTTTTTCATCCTGGGCACCATTTCGTCGCAAATCGCGAAAAATCATTCTAAGAAAATAAGCAGTCTAAAACTGTTATTGCAAAAATAAAATTAATACTCCTTTTGAATAAATTTGAATACTCCTTCTTATTGTTTTCAGCCACCTCATTTGCTGGCTGTCATTAATGTTTTTGACAGTTGTGAATTAAGATATATAATGACAAAAAAAAAAAAAAAAAAAAAAAAAAAACTTTGAAGAAAAAAATGAAATTAAGGCCTTCCCGCGACTGGTACGACGAGCGGTGAGAACAGGTCGACTTGGAAGGTTTCCCCCGAGAGGCTCAAATCGTTGACAAGCCCGTGATGAAAACTAATTTCATTTATGTACTGGCTACGGTGGAAGCGTATTCTCATCGGAGCATCCGTAACATAGTCAGGAATAATGACAGAACCTTAGCCTTAGTCTCTCTGCATCTTGGGGATTTAGAGCCTGATGAAGTGAAATGCTAAATTGTTTTAGAATGACCCCACCGTTCCAATGCTTAAGTGGGTATCCCTGGCTGTGTCGCGAATGCTCTGATGAGGATACGCTTCCACAGTAGCCAGTATGTAAATATTATTAGTATCATCACGGGCTTGTCGACGATTTGTGTCTCTCTGGGGAAACCTTCGGTGCGGAAAGCGATTTTCGGTGAAACATTGCCCCATATAAAAAAAATTACCAGTATAAAATCGATTCAAAATTCGATTTTCTATCGAAATCCGTCATAAAAAATATGAGAATTCCAAAGTTAGGGTCGTTGGAGAAGAACTGGAGAAGGTTGGAGAGCAGACTATAACCTGAAAAGAAACTTTATTTACAGTTAAGACCCTGTGAGTTTCGTTTCAAAATTTCAAAAACTGAGGGAAAAATAGGTGGTGGCCATCGAATATTGAACACCTTGAATCTGTAATATATCTATCCTGGAAGGGGGGAGGGCCAGGTAGGTGCTAAATTTGTGGGGTTTACCTTGGGATTTCTCCAATGACTAATTGGATTTTATTGGAAAACAAAAATTAAAATGGAGCTATTGGAAATATTCAATATCCTCTGGTGAATACCAATATTTGATTTCTGGTTTTAAATTTTTGAAAAATTTAGTATATATAATCCATGTAACATAGTGCTGATGTGTTGAAAATTTTTGTATGTCTTAGAACTGAAGATGAATATTTAGCATTTGAAACTTATTAATTAATCAATACTGATTGTATTGATAATTCTTTAGCATCATGCGAACATCAAGTTATTTCCAACAAAGGTTATACTTAATCGTTTTGTGTTCACAGCTGTTCTTCACGCCTCCTTAATCCTTAAAATCAATCCTATAAATAAGTGAGACCTGTACTTCAGTAAGTATTATCAGATTCATTTAAGGATCGTTAATAGCAATTCGCAAACCAGATAGTGAAGTACTTAATTATTTAATATATTAAATCTTAAGATTTAAGCCCTTTTATTTATAAAAAATAATAACAGTATTAATTCAAAATACTGTCGAAAAGTGTTCAAAGAATATTATTAAATATTTATTGTGGAAATTGTAATTATTTCTTAAATAAATAGTGGTATAAATTAACTATTGTATAAAGGGGGAAAAAAAATGATCGAAAAGACTCATTATTTTATGTATTATATTATTTCAGTTTAACATCAATTGTACTCACTAATATTTAGATATCTTTCACACTACTTATAACTATTGCAAGACATCTGAAACAGAAATGTGTGAGCTCTCACTATATATACTACAAAAAAAAAATCTTCTTAATTAATTAACGCTTAACATAATGAAGACCTCTCTGGATTATACTCCCACTCGTAATTCTCACGCTATGCATTTTGACTTTTCATCAAATTCATTGATTGTCAGAATCATAACTGATAGGAATGAATAAAGGTAAAACGTTAATTAAAAAAAACAACAGATAATTGTAAGTATTTCGAAATATCCCCGAGGGAAGGGATCTGAGAAAAAAGTCAAAGCCATTTGAATCTTCGAAAAAGATCCCTCGGTATCGGTGCAGTTTCGTCTCGACACAAAAAACAAAGCTCTATAATTGCTGAATTCCATTATTTTTTTTTTTAAAGTTCCCATTCAAATTAAAACAGGACAAAAAGTTTTTTTTTTCTTTTACACCATTTGGCTTATAAATATTGTCTGGAATAAAATAACTAATTTATCGTGGGATCAGCGAACTAACGAGAATTCTTTTTGATAACTAACTAGAATAATATTTGGATCATTTCCAGCGTTTTGGACAATATTTAGGTTAAAAAAAAAAAAAAAAGTTGTTTTACATACTATATATTTTATAAAAATAAAATTCATAATAGTAAGGTAGTTGGCAAGTATGGAGAGGCAGAACGAAATGACAACGGGGATAGGTTTCTCCAGGTCTGTGAACAGCTAGACTTAAGAATTATAAACACATTCTTTGACCACAGAAATATCCACAGGTACACGTGGCATATAGAAAGCAGAAAACTTAAATCTATAATAGACTATGTTGTAACAAGGCAAAACAGTTTAATTAAGGTGCAAAATGTAAGAGTCTATAGAGGAGCCGAATGCGGATCAGATCATTACCTGCTGAAAGCCATTCGCGTATTCCCATGGGTTGAAACAAATAAAAGGGACAGAACGTCCAGTGATAGCTACAACACTTTAAAAGATGAACACTTTAAGGTGGAGCTACTGCAAGAAGACAGCATTAGGATACTATTCCAGCAAAGAACTGGAGAATTACTCCGGGATTACAAAGGAAACAGTGCTGCGGAAATTTACGATGTCCTGACGTCCTCGTTAAAGAAAACTGCAGCAGAGGTCCTTGGGGAAAAAGCAAGGAATATAAGAAGGAAAGAATGGATGACAGAAGATATTGTAAGAAGAGCAGAACAAAAAAAAACAAACCGATCTCAAATGGCTTAGCACAAAAAAAGAAGAAGACAGGAAAATCTATGTAAAGGAAAGGAGGAAATTACAGAAAACAGTAAGAGCTGAAAAAAATAGATCATGGGAAATAACGTGCGCCAGAATAAACAGTAAGTTAGGTTTTGGTCAAGCTACCGAAGCATGGTCTGTACTTAAAGGTTTGAAGAAAGGCGAGAAACATGATGCCAGGCTGAATATGATACAAATGGCTGACTGGACTACACACTACAGCACACTATTACGCGAGAGTAGAGCAGAATTTGTAGAAGAGGAAATAAGTCCCTTTACCAGCACATCATTAAAGGTTACCCAAGAAGAACTACAAAAAGAGCAAAAGGAACTAAAAAATGGGAAATCCCCGGGCCCAGGAGGAATCTGCGCAGAGCTGATTAAATATGGTGGTAATGAAGTGACAAGAGTACTCACTGACCTTATTAATTGCATATTGGAAGGTGGGGCTATGCCACAAAAAATGAAATCAGGCTATATCACACCTATATTTAAGAAGGGTGATAGAAGAATATGTGATATGTGATTACAGAGGTATATGTGTAACCAACCCACTTATGAAGCTACTGGGGAGAATAATAAGAAATAAATTGGAGGAAGAATTCTCACAAACTGAAGAGCAATGTGGGTTCACAACTGGAAAGTCCTGCATAGACCACATCTTTACTGCTAGGCAACTACTAGAAAAGCATACCGCAAATGCCAGGAGACTGGATATGATATTTATAGACTTGGAAAAGGCATATGACAGCGTCCCTAGAAAATTACTATGGAAAGCCCTGGAAATGGCCGGCATAAACAAGGACATCACGGCAATTATAAAGGAAATCTACAAAAATAACAGGTGCCAAATAAAAATAGGGAGTTCGGTATCTAAAGTCTTTCAGAATAGCAAGGGTCTCCTGCAAGGATGCTGCATGTCACCAACCCTATTTAAAATATATATTGATAAATGCTTGGAAGGTTGGACTAAAAGCTGTGGTGGAATGGGCATACCAATAAAGGACACGCACTTATACCATCTATTATTTGCCGACGACCAGGTAATCATTGCACGAGACGAAGAAGACGCAAGCTACCTGTTCAGAAAAGTTGTAGAAAAATATAAACAGTGGGGCCTGGACATCAATTATAAAAAAAACAAAGTATATGTGCACAGACAGGGATATAATAACTGACCCAGATGTTGCGAGCCTGGATCGAGTGGAGCACTTTTGCTATCTTGGATCGATCCTGGAAAGCAATGGAACCACAAAAGCGGAGGTATCCAAGAGAATAGTGGATGGCAGAAAGGCGGTAGGCATGCTAAACTCTCTCCTTTGGAGCAATAATATCCTTGGAAAGACGAAGAAGCTAATATATAGCGCGCTAGTACAGAGTGTAATGTTATACGGTTCTGAGACATGGACTCTTAACAAGGCGCAGGAGAGAAAATTATTGGCAGTGGAGATGGATTTCTGGAGGAGATCTGCAAGAATTTCAAGAGTGGCACATGTCAGGAATAGTGAAATAAGAGAGAGGATGGAAGCGATGAAGAACATTTTGGAAGTGATTGAGGAGAGAAGATTGAGATGGTACGGCCATGTAAAACGAATGAATGCCGGACGGATCCCCAAACTGGTGATGGAGTGGGAGGTGGAGGGGAGAAGAGGGAGAGGAAGACCTCGTACCCAATGGGGAGGCAAGGTGAAGGAAAGCATGGCGGGACGCGGACTGATAGAGGATGATGCGGACGACAGGGACGAGTGGAGAAGAAAACTTGAGGAGTAGTTTGGTTGAGAAAAACTTCAAAAATGAAGAAATTTCTATTAAAAAAAAAAAAAAAAAAAAATTCATAATAAATAAAAATTAGCCATCTCTACTATTTAATTGTATTAATGATTGTAATCATTAATACTAATAATTATTAGTAATCCAGCAACTATTTTCGAGATTCTCCTCAAAATTCACAACTGCTAATTATGATACTCTTTATGAAATTTGTCTCAACTCTTTTTTTTTTTTTGTGATTATCGGATTAGTTTATAAATTTAAATGTTTATTAGAAATTTAATGTTAAATTTAAATAAATAAAAAAATATTTACTTTATGGATTCCCTATTATTTTTCAGAGATTATATTATATATTTTTTCTTCTTAATACATTTTAAATATTTGCAATTTTTAGAATAGTTTATTGTGTTAATAATGCAGTAATTTTTCATTTTTGTGTTTGTCGGTTATTTTTCTTTCATTCAGTAATACTCCATTTTAGATAACCCGAAATCCCTCTAGTTCCATATGTGTCTTTTTATCGAGGTTGAACTCTGATTGAAAGCTTTGAACGTATGCCAGGTCGCATAGTTACTTGCAGTGATCATTACAAAATAATTTTTGTTGTTACTTAAAACGTTAGGCTACTTATCAAATTTCCAATCTCTTACAGTATCTCCAACAAAATGTTAGATCCATACCCTTCAAATTTTCAAAAAAATTTCATCAAACATTTTATCATGATTCGGATCTACTGGCGGTTTCCTTTTCCTGTTCTACTCTTCCCTTAACCTTAATCGCGGGTTAAAAAGGCTCTGGCCTCGTTATCTTTTTTAAAAATTCGAAATGGATTCCTTGTAATGGCCAGCTGCTCCACTCACGCCCTGAGAGACTGTACTGTAGCGCTCACACTCAGCCTCCACTGGATTTTTAAAACCAGTGATACAGCTTAGAGAGAAGCGCTGGGATATCTTTGGACCTGGCTTTTATCTTATTAGGTGGGCGGACAAGTCTGGTCGTTTGGTCCCTAGGGTGTGTGCATATTGTTAATAGAGAATGATTGTATTTTTAACTTTCAATGAAAGACTATTTTTGTATTAACCTTCCACCGGTCGCGGTGTTGTATTTTGTACAACACTCGACTTGTTTTCTGTCTCTGTGTCGCTTCCAGTGAGCTACCCGGAAAATCGGCTTTAACTTTAACTTTTATTTGTTTATTATTATTTTCAATCATAAACATATTTTCACTAACGTTCAAAATATTATTCTCTCAGGTAATATACTGTAACTATATTTTACTTTAAAGGTAAAATGGTCAAAATATTTAATTTAATAGATTTAATATAAAATTTGAACAAAAACGGATAGAAAACAGGGTGTTGTAATTTGTACAACGCGTTCTTTATTTATTTATTTTCTTTTTCACTTTATTTATAGTATAATATGTATTAAGAAGTTTTGTTTTTTCTTTTCTTTTCATTTATTCTCAATGTATATATTGTAGGAATGGATCCATAAAGCCATCTATATTACTTATTGTTGCCCTCTTTGAGGCAGAATGTAATATTTTTGCGATTAAAGATTTTGTAAAAATAAAAAACACTTAGTTATATTTCCCTGAATGGGAAAAACAATATATCGTTTATTTGTCTATTTATAATATAGTTATTTTATATCTACAGCTACTGATCAGGAAACTTTCCGTAAATATTCGATCCGAACAACACCAGCAGATCTATACTATTGTGAGGTGCGTGGCAATTAAGAAAAAAACACTATTTTATTTTCCTCTTTATTCCTAACCAAATTGTAATTCCAATCGTGATGTCCTTATACAAGCCTTAGTCAAAAATTTATACAACAATTAATATTTTATATCCACACACTAGAAAACAGGTAACAGTAGTATATATGGTTATAGGTATCAGCTGTAGTGAGGTTTCTCATGGATTTGCCACTGCATTATATGAAAATGAAAATTAGGTAAACTTCTAAACAAAAATAATTATAAATTAAAAATACATCTATATAAAAACAATAATACAAATAAAATGTAAATATATTAACTGCGGCAGTGGCAAATCCATTTCACATAACCTCTTTGGTTATCACGCCAGCTGATAGCCGATAACCTTCTCCAAACAGTGTTGCCCGCTACATCACTCCCCCCCAATGACATCGGCACAGAACCTCACTTTAGGCTTCACTAGTCGGCCCGAACGTGTGTGGTACTGCTGCGGTGTTGGATGCTGTTCTGTGTCGAGGTCATTTGAAGGATTTTTGGGACTTGAAGCGGGCGCAGAAGTGGGTTGATCCCTGTTGCCGCTGTCCTCTCCTGGTTCATGAAGCAAGTGGGCAACCTTCAGGCGATCCATGGAGACGGTTTTCGGTCCTGAAGGCAGCTGGATCCGAAATGTTTTTCTCTCTCTTGCTAAAACCCGGTAAGGTCCGGAGTAAGGAGGAGTCAATGGTTTCCTCACGGTGTCATCTCTCAGGAACACGTGACTGCATGATCTTAGGTCGCGGTGAACGAATGTCTTCGCCGTGCTGCTGCGGTGGGGTGCCGGTCGAATATTCTTCATAGCATCCCGAATAGTTCTTAGAGTCGCCTCAGTGTCTTCGGGGCGTCGAGAAGACTCAAAGAATTCCCCTGGGAGTCGTAGGGGTTGCCCAAAAAACAATCTCCGCTGCACTAGCTCCGCTGTCTTCTCGCACCGCTGATCAAAGACCAAGAAGCACAGTTGGTAGTGTTTTTGTCCAGCCTTCCGTGTTCAGCGCTGCCATTAGGGATGCCTTAAGGGATCGGTGCCACCGCTCCACGCAACCGTTCGACTGAGGATGGTAAGCCGTTGTCCTACTTCTTTCAATGCCAAGGATGCGTGTAAGGTTTATGAATAGGTCAGACTCGAACTGGCGTCCTTGGTCCGTAGTAATCCTGGCTGGCGAACCATACCGAGAGATCCATGACCCCACCATTGCTTCCGCCACTTTATTGCTTGTAATTTCCTCTAAAGGGCATGCCTCTGGCCAGCGGGTGAACCTATTTATGATAGTGAGGCAATATCGCATTCCGTTGGAGGGCGGAAGAGGTCCGACAATATCTACGTGGAGGTGCTCGAATCGGGAAGTTGGAGCAAATCTACCCGGAGGAGAAACAGTATGCCGGACTACTTTTGACCGCTGACAAGGTATGCAGCAACGGGCCCACTTAGAAACGTCTGCATTCATATTTGGCCAGAAAAAACGTTGACTTATCAATCCTCTCGAAGCTCGAATCCCAGGGTGACTAAGTCCATGCAGGCGGTGGAATATTTCTTCTCTCATGGACTTGGGAACGTAGGGTCGCGCCTGAGGAGTTGAAGTTTCGCAGAGAAGTGACGAATCTGTACCAGGAGGTTTCATCCATCGGAGCTGAAGGCGCTCGTTCCCCTGAAGCTCTGGAACGTCTGGATCTTTCCGCTGCTCGGATGCCATTCGAGCAAAGTCTTCGGTACAATTGATGTTCTCGACCCTCGAAAGTGCGTCAGCTACAACGTTCTTGTCCCCGGGTACGTGACTGATGTCGGTTGTGAATTGACTGATGAAGTTTACCAGCCGAATCCGCATAGGCGTCGCTGTTTCTGGTTTTTGGAGAAACGCATACTCCAAAGGCTTGTGGTCTGTCCATATCGTAAAATTTCTTCCTTCCAGGTGGTATTTGAAATGCTTAATAGCACGATGGATAGCCAGCAGTTCCCGGTCGTACGTAGCATACTTCTTCTGTGCTGGAGAGAAGGCTTTGGAAAAAAAAAAAACCCAGTGGCCGCCAAACACTACCTTCTCTCTGTTGCAGGACTGCCCCCATGGCAGTATTCGATGCATCGCATACAAGGACAAGCTCCGCCTTTTCTTTAGGGTGTCCTAACACTGCAACTTTCTTGATGGCAGTCTTGCAGTGTTCGAATGCTTCGGTGGCTTCTGGATTCCAAGGGATGATCCTTTTGTCATTTTTCTTAGCCCCAGCTAGAAATTTATTAAGTGGAGCCTGTAAATCCGCCGCTCCGGGTATGCAGCGCCGATAGAAAATGAACATACCCAGAAAACGTCGAAGATCTCGTACTGTAGAAGGCTTTGGGTATGCTGCGATGGCTTCCACTTTGGCTGGGAGAGCTGTAATCCCTGAAGCGCTGACTGTGTGGCCCAAAAAGTCGACTTTTTGACGGGCGAAGACACACTTCGCCAGGTTCACCGTCAGTCCATTTCTCTCCAGCCGCTGCAATATCTCCTCCAAATGTGCTTGGTGTTGTTCTTCCGATTCTGAAGCAATGATGATATCATCTAGGAACCACCAAGCGAAATTTATCCCTCGGAGCACTCGGTCAAGAAGTCGCTGGAAGGTCTGTGATGCGTTCCTTAGGCTAAAGCACATACGCAAGAATTCAAACAGTCCAAAAGGTGAGATGACCGCTGTCTTAGGGACATCCTCTTCTGCTACTGGAATTTGATAATATGCACGGTTAAGGTCCAAAGTGGTGAAAACCTTCTTCCTGCATTTTAACATTAAAGTCGGCCAGGTTAGGGACGGCGTAGCGGTCAGGGACTGTCTTCGAATTTAATTGCCGATAATCGCCACATGGTCGTATTCCCCCATCTTTCTTCTGCACTATGTGCAGTGGACTGGCCCATGGGCTGTTCGATGGACGGCAGATCCCTTCTTCGACCATTTGGAGAAATTCTCTCTTGGCGGCATTGTAGCGATGCAGTGGTAAGCGACGGGCTTTCGCTGTAACTGGGCCTCCCGTCGTCTCTATATGATGGACCACGTCGTGCCTGGGCTGCTTGACGTAAGATGTCTGCTGCGTCACCCCAGGGTACTTGCGCAGTATCTTCATGTACCATTCGCCAGATGGTACCGAGTAGATCGTTGGTACTGGTACCTTCGCTATTGTTCCCCTGGTCGTGAGTCCTGTCTTCTGGTCCACCAACTGACATCCCGCGAGATCTACCATCATATTATAATGGTACAGCAAATCTGCGCCTATGATGGGATGGCTCACCTTCGCCACAATAAACCGCCAAGACAGTTTTCGACGTAGCCCAAGGTCGAGGTTCTGAACTACAGTGCCATATGTAGGAATAGGAGTCCCGTTTGCCGCGTAGAGGGTGAAATCCTCGCTCGGTTGAGCATTGTGTGTCTTCACCGGGTAGACAGATAGGGTAGCTCCTGTATCCACCAGATATCTGACCCCGGACTTCTTATCGGCGATAAATAGTCGGCGATTGGTGATTTCAGCGACGGAATCCGCCTCATTCGTCGCTGCGATTAGTTTAACGGCCCGGTTGGGCTCCAATCGCAGGGTTGGCGGCATTTATTAGCCTTCTGCTTGAAATTCTTGTGGTAAAAGCAAAGGCGCCTTCTGCTCTTACTTCTTGATCTACCTCGGCTCCTGCTGGGTGACCTTTGCTCCCTACGACCACCTCTTGAACTCATCTGAAGTTTCAGCGACGCGACCTCTGCTGGTAGACGCCCTAAAGCTTCTTCGATGTTTGGTTCTCTCGACGTAGGCCTAGGTGGATTCGACACTACTGCCTGCACTGACGGCTGCTGAATCTCAGCTATTTTGTCAGCTATCAACGCCAGCTTCGTGGGGTCCGTCTGCTCCGTAACGGCTAGAGCAGCCTGAATTCCTTCTGGCAATCCTCTTAGCCACAGAGTTCGGAGCATTTCCTCGGTAATGCTGTCGGTGGCCAGTTGCTGCATTTTCGGTAGAAACTGAGATGGTCTTTGGTTCCCCTAGTTGCTGCTCCTCTAGAAGTTTTTTTATTCTGGTTGTATCTGAAGGGCCAAAACTAGATAGCAACCTGCGTTTTAACTCTTCGTACGGTTCATTCACGGGAGGGTTACATGCCAAATCGGCCACTTGCCTTATAGTGGCTAGATCCAATTGTGCAATTATATGCTGAAATTTAGTTTTGCTATTTGTTATTTTGCAGGTAGCAAAAGCCGCTTCAGCCTGTATGAACCAAAGATCTGGTTCATCTTTATAAAACGTTGGCAACCTAGAGAGTGCATTGTGTGTGGAAGATTGAATTTCTCCCTGGTCAATTGGAGCCTTCTCTTCGATAGGGCACAAATCAATAAGATTTTCCATATTACTTATATCAATAATGTAATAAACCACAGTAATACAACGGAAAATGGTACTCACTTAAAACGTCGGGGTCACCACTGTGAGGTGCGTGGCAATTAAGAAAAAAAAAACACTATTTTATTTCCCTCTTGATTCCTAACCAAATCGTAATTCCAATCGTGATGTCCTTATACAAGCCTTAGTCAAAAATTTATACAACAATTAATATTTTATATCCACACACTAGAAAACAGGTAACAGTAGTATATGTGGTTATAGGTATCAGCTGGAGTGAGGTTTCTCATGGATTTGCCACTGCATTATATGAAAATGAAAATTAGGTAAACTTCTAAACAAAAATAATTATAAATTAAAAATACATCTATTTAAAAACAATGGTACAAATAAAATGTAAATATATTAACTGCGGCAGTGGAAAATCCATTTCACATAACCTCTTTGGTTATCACGCCAGCTGATAGCCGATAACCTTCTCCAAACAGTGTTGCCCGCTACACTATGTCAAAAAAGGACAAACACTTAAAAAATGTATGCATTTAACTTTTTCTTTTCTTTTTTTGGATCGTTTGAGGTTCTTTATTTATTTATTTTCTTTTTCACTTTATTTATAGTATAATATGTATTAAGAAGTTTTTTTTTTCTTTCCTTTTCATTCACATGACTTTTTCTTTTTAAACAATCTAGCTCCTAAACGGCAGGTCCTAGCGACAAATGTTATATAGCAAGCAATACTATCCATTAACCCAGCAGCGGGCGCGTAGCCGCACTCAGTGCGGCATGCTTGGTTTCCAAGAATTTTCGTGGGTAAGCCACGGACGGAATTCTTCAGAACTTCATGTGATCCTAGTTCTACTAATTTACGTCAAGTTTGTTCAAATGCGAATCGTATATCGTTTATGGTTCGGTCAGAATTGCGTTCTCAATAAGAGAGTTCCTATTAGCCGCACACAATGCAGCTTGCGCCCGGTCTCGCAACTGTTTTTCAGTGTCTTCCAATTAGTGATAGGTCGTTCTGAGTGGAACGGAACTTGGAACTGGTTCCAGCCTTGAACCGGTTTGGAACGATGCGAGCTACCCAACTTTTTCGTTCCAACGCCAAAATATCTCCGGTTTCGCTCCGTTGGTTTTGATAGGGTATAGATTGCATCTTCCGTTTCGTTCCACCCAAGGTCGTTCCGACTGCTGATCTCTCCTTCCTTCACTTCTTGATCCCTTACATCAGCACATAGCCCTACAGCCGTTGATCTTACTGCTATTAGTTCCCTCCCCATCCCTCTATCGCCTCGCAATACTGCGCTTAGGCATCTTCAAAATAAACCGCTTTCTATGAAATTTTTTGTTCTACCAACAGAGCTTGGCTACTTCTTTCGGATGAAAATAAATTTGGTTTTTAAGAATCAGAATAAAGCTGATCTGATAAAGATATAACTAAATCAAATTGTATTTACAATATTATGATCAGATATAATTATTTGCAGATCTAAAATGGTTTTTTTATGATCAATTATTTTAAATAAAGTTTTTTGAGGAATGATTTTTACAAATAAAATTTAGATATCCACTGGCTGCCCCCCCCCATTACTACCCTCAACATAGGTTTCTGTATTATGATCTAGAACATCTTCTGTTTCCTTTTTACTCCATTCCAAATTTTTATTTGATTGAGCGTTTTTCCCCCTCTTCTAGTTCTCCTAAATTCGAGGAATATATTCCAATTTTATAGGTTTCCACAAAATCAAAACATTCCGAATATTATCGCTCACTAAGATAAAGAAAAGCAAAAATGCAAAAGAATCCTATTTGCATTATGATATGATTATGATAGGTATGAAAAAACAACATAAAACGAGAGCGGTAGCTTGTCGTACTTTGAGCAACACTGAGGGCTAAATATTTTTCAATCAGGAAACTATCCTTCCTACTACTTTGAAAAGTTACTGGCGGCAAACAGAGAAGTACATCGAGGAATAGCTAAAGCAAATTTTCCAGGAAGCTCACCGGAAGCAAGAGATAATTATAAAATGAAAGGTGCTTAACAGCCCGAATTCACAAGGGATGGAAAGAAACTGCATGGCAAGTAGGAAGTAGGTTAGTCCAACTGACGTGGAACGAAAAATGGAACAGACCGTAAAATCTCATTCGGAACGGCGTTTCACTTGTATGTAGAAGGTTAGTCAAACTGACGTGGAACGAAAATTGGAACGGAACGAAAACTGGAACTGGTTCCAATAGTGGAACGAAACCAAAAATCTCATTCCACTTATAAGTCGGAACGGCCCTTCACTACTTCCAAAGCCTTATCGACATTGTTCCTCACCCGTTTTGAGTGACAAATGACATGTAAGTATAATTACTACTTAGTATTATTATTTTCATTATTATCTCGATACAGAAAATATACCAGCATTTTCATGTACATTTGATATTTCAAATTATTCTTTTTATAGAACTGGTTTTCCTAAAAAAGTTAATGTTTTTATTATTTTCTATAAATTGCATTTTTATATTAAATGCAAGAAATGGGTCAAACACGTTTGCAAGAAGCATTCTATTCAGGAAACTATATGTCAATCCTGTAATGCAAATACTGACAACTCTGAGCAAGAAGAAGACGATCAACTCTAGATTTCAGAGGACGAATAACATTTTTTTTTACCAACGAAATTATGTTACCTATTTTAAAATATTGTAATTCCTACATTTTTGTCACTTGTTATTTGTTATTATATTCTATATACTTCGTTTTGTTTTTTGTAATATTAAAAATTAAACATTAAAAAGTATTATACATTTTATTTAATAACATGTTTAAGTAAATTAGTTTTTGTTTACTAATAATCATTTTCCGCCAACCCAAGACAAATATTTCAATATAAAACCTGGAATTTTGACATGCCGCACGCGCCCGGTCATGTAACTCTAAAGGACGCGCCCGCCGGTGGGTTAAATTTCTGACAAGGGGACTTTTGTTAAATTTTATATCCGAGCTACATCAAAACAGCTATAATTTGTCAAAATGGATGTGGAAGAAAAAAGGAAAAAAAAAAAACCCTGCATCAAAAAAGTTTAGACCTCTATCCAAATAAAGTGAAAATTCTAATTTTAAAATGAAACACTAATGTTGGTTAGTTTAGGTATAAAAAATAAAGTATTGGTTTTGATTTGCAAAAATAATAATCGTTTCCATTCAGTTTCGTTCATTTAGTTTGCTAATTATCAATCTAAGAACAAATACCGTGAAAATCTGGGACCTAGGTAAAGTAATAACAGAAAGGAGGGGAAAAGTATTTTCGAGAATTAATGAGGGGAAAGAGGAATGAGCATTAAAGGTTTTTTTTTCCTTCTACATTTATAACTTTGCCGACCTTAATACCTTTAATAAAAGTTTTCACTGCATCAACGGGTTCCCTACAGCATTAATTAAAGCATTTAATTTACTGGAAGTTATTGGTGACTTCTTAAAGTCAGAAGGGATTGTTTCATATAAAAATTAATTAATTAAATTTACAAAAATCTTGATTTCGTAACAAAGGGATGATAATTGTTATTCGTTTAAGACTTAATTTTTTTTTTTCAATGAAAAATCCTATGTGTACATGTTATATTAAAACTTGACAATTAGAAACATCTATCAACTTCACACACACACACACACATATATATATATATATATATATACACACACATATATATATATATATATATATATATATATATATATATATATATATATATATATATACACACACACACATACATATATATATATATATATATATATATATATATATATATATATATATATATATATATATATATATACACATATAAATATATATGTAGGGTGTCCAGACATAATGTAAAAAGAAAAATTGGGTAATACTGCATGCAAAACGGGGTAGAATGGCGCAGAAACAAGTTTCCTATCTCAATCTGTTGAGGTGATAGAATTTTATTTTTTTTAATTTATAATATCTTACTTTTTTTCTAATTAATTGCAGTTTTCTCTACTTTGGTTTAGCGTAGAAACGAAAGAATTTTCTTAATCAAAATTAAATTTTCTAAAAGATGAGATAGGTCTAGTTATTTTAAATTACTTTTAGAGGTCCTTTTAACTCACAAAACACAAAACATTTATTAAAACTAAAATTTTTAGTAGTTTTTGAAAATTCCTCACTCCCCACTGGAGCACCCTAGAAGCCGTCAAATTTTCCAAAAACTGCTGAATTTAGTTAGCTTTTTAGTGGTGTAACCCATGATTCAATTGCATTACACCTTATGGGTCTAAAAGAAGTTTTCGTGATGAAAAACACGCTAGAGAATAAATATTTGATTGCTTTACGTACCTGCTTGAAAAAACTATTGGATTAAATAAAAACATTAGTTATTTTATCTCCTGTCCATTTCATGAATGGTAAAGAGTTGTGAAGGTGGCAAGCACTCCCTCCGCCTCCTCCCCCCAAAAAAAATTCTTATTTATAGAGAGTTAAGGGGGGGGGTGACCCAAATTCTTGCTGATTACCTAATTTTTCATAAATGTACAATTTTTTACACTATGTCTAGGACACCCTGTATATATATATTTATTTAATGCAAGACAAAAAATCAAACATGTTGATTCTCCCCAAAGGAGCCAACTTGAAAAGGTCTTCTGACAGATATTTGGACCTAGAGCAGACTGAGAGTAAAGAGGCGAAATGGTCAGGCAAGGGTAGATATGGTGAGATGGGCTATCCTTTTGGTTTTCCCCATAACTGGTTGTTTTTTCCGTTTCTACTGGAAACAAATTTAAAGACCCATTTAACATTTGAAAATAGATTTTAAATAAAAAAAGCGTATTAAAAAAATCGTGATTCTATAAAATCCTTCTATAAAATCATGCGTATCCCGAGTGATTAAAACTTTATCTATACTATTATATAAAAGGTCAAGCCATTTTATGTTTGTCATTACTAACCACGAACACTACTGCATCCATCTGTACCAGATTTTGACATTATCTTTAGAGTTAAGGAAGGTTTAGTAATAATAGATTCTACTGATTTTGAATTGATTTGTAATTTGAAAATTTTATGTGGATAACAGCGAAGTTTAAAAAGTGACCGATAGGTGGCGAGAGCCATTGTACATGAGAGGTTGCAAAGGTACGTTCATCCTTTGAAATTGATGATAACATTTACTTCTATGTCATTAAATTATTTAAAAAGATTAAAAAATGCGGTGCGACTTATGGATCACAGTGAGTTTGAATTTCGACCGATACGTGGTTTGTTCCATTCCACAATGGATGGAGAAAACTTATTGAGGAAGTTCTGGTCCTGCTCTAAAGACTGTTGTACCGAATAAATAAATAAAATAAATATTAAACCTAGTAAAATAAAGTAAAAAGCCTTATTGAAAAGAAATACAGGGTGTCCAAAAAGAGTATCGGGTATTTGTTACTTCGATAAAACACAAACTACTTAAAATAAAAAAAAAAGATATTGTTAACTATTACAATATAAAGTGGAAAATTTTTTAGAAAAGATATTATCTAAATGGGGACCGTTATGTTGCTGGCACTCTTCTAATCGGGAACGAAGATTGACGATCACATGCTGACACATAGCTCTGGATATTGCTGCCATTACTGACCTGATGTTTTGCTTCAATTGCTTCAGGTTCGTCGGATTATTCTCATAGACCTTACTTTTAAGGTATCCCCATGCAAAATAGTCAAGTGGGCTAAGGTCGGGGCTTCTGGGAGGCCAGTTGATGTTACCCCTAGGAAAAATGACCTCATTAGGGAATAATTCATTTACAGCTTACATTGCTTGATTTGATGTATGGCAAGTGGCCCCATTTTGTTGAAACCACGTTCTTGAGTTTTTGGGTGTCCAAAAAGATTATCGGGTGTTTGTTACTTCGATAAAACTAAAACTACTTAAACAATTTTGATAACATACTCTTCAATTATGAAGCAAAATTTCCTCTGAATTGTCATGTCAGTAAATAAAATTGTCGGTACTGGGCAAAGGAAAATCCGAGACGAAAGCATGAACGACCCCTGCACAGCCAAAAAGTCGTTTGGGGCGCTATATCTGCTATAGGAATTCTTATTTTCCGGTCCTTATTTTCATGAAGATCGACGAGGCCGACCATTCAATTTGAATAGTATCCGTTATTGCGATATGCTCCGAAACTTTTTGGGTCACAAAAAGCTACAAGAATTTCAAGGATTCAACTCAAAAACTTAGTTTCAACAAGATGGGACCACTTGCCATACATCAAATCAAGCAATGGAAGCTGTCAACGAATTATTCCCTGATAAGGTGAATTCGCGTAGGGGTAACATCATCCCAGAAGCCCCGACCTTAGTCCACTTGACTATTTCGCATGGGGATACCCTAAAAGTAAGGTCTATGAGAATAATCCGACGAACCCGACGCAATTGAAGCAAAACATCAAATTAGAAAAAGCAGCGATATCAAGAGCTATGTGTCAGCATGTGATCGCCAATCTTTGTTCCCGATTAGAAGAGTACCAGCAGCATAACGGTCACCATTTGGATAACATCATCTTTTCCAAATAATTTTCCACTTTATATTGTAATAATTAACAATAAACTTTTTTATTTTATATTAAGTAGTTTTTGTTTTATCAACGTAACAAATACCCGATACTCTTTTTGGACACCCTGTATAATCTTGTTGAATAAAAATGAATTGAATGCCAGCAAGCGTATACATACTTTGGCCTGCAGTGTAGATCAAACAATTTCTATTATTTTCCCTGATTATGCCGATATGTTTATCTGCACTCATCAAGAATAATAAGACTACTTTATCCTGTTAGTTGCTACGGTTGTTAAAAAAAATAAATAAATAAAACAAGTAGAAATGTACTTTTTTTTTTTTTCAAGTTTCGCAAATTATTTGGGACAAGATAATAAAACACACGTACGTGCAATATGTTACGTGGATCAAATATAAAATAATAGCCAATATTGATATAACCCAAATTGCTACAGCTCCTTCGAAGTGACACCTCCTTTGGGCCGCCTCCTTCAGCTAGCCTTTGATCTCTGCCGGTCCCAGGGCGACCTCGAGCTCATACAGTTTCTGTCAGTCCTAGTTTCTTTGGAATTCAGTCCACGCCCCCACCCCCCACCTTATATGTGATTTGCTTCATCTATATAAGAAATAACTGGCGGTTTAAATATTTTATAACATAATATTAAATATTTTGTTAACATTATAAATCGAATGTTAATAATGGCGTGCATTAAACGGACGATAACGTACTTTATGTAACTCTCTCCAAAAATGGTGGCATCGGAGACTATGCCTACAGTCACAAATTGCTTTTCCATAAAATAAAAGGTGGTTAAATTTACTATCAAGGCCTATATATGAAATTTTAATTAAAACCCGTACAATATCAATGCCTGCTAGCTAAATGTGTATGTTTTCGCAAAATATGACAATTTTGATATGTTCCGCGGACTGGCGTGAGTGTTTCGTGAGATTTAGTCAAAACTTCATATGAATGACCTAATATTAAATTTAACCAGCTTTGAGATGAATAAAATAAATTTGGGGTCCGTACAAATTGTATTGGAGTTATAATGAAAAATATGCCAAACTAACCCTACAGTAGTCGCAACCGATCTGAGAGATGATCCAAGGTATTTTTTTGCGCATTATTCCGAGTAGGATTTTTATAATGAGATAAGCGACTCAGTACCTTTAAACTAACATTCCTCAAATGTATTTATATGTAAATCCTCAATATTCTCTCTAGATTTTTAGTTATTTAGTTTCTATTCTGGGTTACGGGGACAAGAACAATTATGACTATTATGAATAATGTATTAGGGATTTGGAAAACCCAGACGACATTGAAATGATTTGCAAAATAATTCTATATAATACGGAGAATATAGTAATGTAGAAAATTTTGAGGAAAGTGAGACAGATTCTGAAAGTGAAACAGACGTTGTTGGAGAAAGAATTAAGCATTCAGATACTGATCACAAATATGATGTATTTAGTGATGAGGAATGCATTACCGATAATTCATTTATTGGTAAGAGTTTGTTAATGATTCATATATTATAGAAAAGAGGATGCTCCACCTGAAGCATGTCATGATAAGACGACGTGAATTTTGTGAAAAAAGAAGGCTGACTGAATACTTTTTTTAACAATGTAAAATGTATTTATGTTTAGAACATTAAAAAAATTGCCTTTCAAAGCTTTATAAATAAAATTAGTGAAGTAAATAATAGTAAAAAGTAGTGAAAAAGTTGATATAATAGATAAATAATATTTGTATTAGTTATTTTATTAATGTGTATTATTATGCGCATCCCTTCAAAAATCAAATAAAGTAAATGTGAAAAATAAAAGTGATGAAATCATCAGTAAAATGACTGAATTTCTAGAGGTGATCTGTCAGATCGTTGCGACTATTGGTGTTAGTCCTAGGGTTGCGACTACTGGAGGGTTATCATCGGTTTCACAACAGTATGCGTTTTTTTTAGAGAGGTCGAAAACCCGACGCTATTTCGAGGAAGGGTAAATTTAGAGCTAAGGGTAGTGAACAATTTCCAGCAGTCAGACCTTTTTATTCCTGGAGTTCAAGGTTCGATGATAATTTCCTGTACTATCTGAAGTAGTGATGTGATCTTATAATGGCTGAATTGGTTGTTGTTGGCAATAATTTAATAACTCATTGAATTCATAATTTGTTAAGGATTTGCTTAAGGACAAAACCTTGGACGTTCATAAAGATAGGCCACAACATTGTTCATTATTCATGTTATACACATGTTATACACAGTATTTATAATATGGTTAAACGACATTAAAATATGAACTTTTCGCTGGGTACTTTTGACTGGCGGATATTTTACGTTTAGTGAGTAACATTATGTTAGAGTGGTGACGGTAAAAAATCCAATCGGACAAAAACGCCAAGTGTATACCCGGAAGACCAAACTTATGAATCGTAATGCCAGGTTTAAATCATTCGAATTTTATTGACTTTTTTTCTTCATACCGCTAATGTCAATTCTATTGTTTGTTTGCTAATTGGGGCTCAACGTCCTTGTATACTCTAACTAGGGCAGGAAAGACGGGTTATCCTATTGTAATTAATACAAAATATTTTAGATACAAATATTTTTTACAATGGTATAATCCAATAATATAATACTACATATTAAATGTTTTTTTGAAACGAAACGAACTTAAACTGCGAAGCGTTTCAACTTGAATCGATAAGTAGTTTAGTTAAGAAAAGTAATAATGTTTTAAAAGTTAGTTTTTAAAACGGAAAACTTTTGCTAATAATTTATCAGGTAGTAATTGTATTCATTAAAAACGTTTTTAACAAACTTAAATCTCTAAATATAAAATCCTACAAACTAGGAACCGCCAGCACAAAGTAAACTCAAACTAAATGAAAAATTAAAACATCATAATAAATAGATAGTGTAACTAATAATTCAATTCAATTTCGAAACGAGGTAATTATAAATATAAAAATTAGATTTTTTTTGTTGTTTTTATTAATCGTTATTATACAGCTGTCAAACCAGCGAATTTTATAGCTATAAAAATTAAAAGGTTCTGGCATTATAAGGAGCATACAGAATATATTTGGTATATTGTATATGCACCTCCGTATATAAACTTTATTATTACAATTTAATATTATCTCCTTATTTATATTATCTTTATTACAATACATATATTATACAGAAATATCTCCATTACAACAGTAACAAATCAGTTTTTAAAATTTAATGTTGATATCAAAGTTTTGATTCTAAAGTTATTAATGATTTTTTATTGCTTTAACAAACAATATATATAGATTTCCTGATTTTTCCGTAAAATGAAATTGTGATTTGTTTTGTGAATCGTGGCCTAAGAAGTATAACTTAACTTTTTTTCATTAAAGGTTTAGTTCCATACGAAAACATTTTAATCATGACACTCCTTTTATGACTCCATATATATATATATATATATATATATATATATATATATATATATATATATATATCCATAAGCCTCTCTAATATTTACTATTATCTCAGCTCATAAGTTACCTATTAAATATTCAATAATAATATGAAATAAAAAGGAAAAATATAATTTAAAATTGAAATAATGATATCCACAATTATTTATTTTTTACCATTATATTTGCATATTGCATGCAAAGGGTATTATTTATTTAGTATCAGTTTCATTTCTTACCATTTTTCAAAAGGTTTTTTTAATAAATAAAGAAAGATAGGTCCGTTAACTCAATGAGTTAGACGCTAGACAACAATCAGTCGGTATCCAGTCCGGCTTTATGCAGACAATTTTTTTTATATTTCTTCAACAATAGGGATTAAAAAAAATATATTCAGCTAGAAAACAAACAAAACAAATTGTAATATTTTTATATTGAGGTTGTGTTTCCCTCTAGCCAGCTTCCCCCTCACTATGTTAGAGGTGAAGCAGATCTCTAGGTGGTATGAGGTGTTTCGGGGTTATACTATCCGTTATGCCGTCCATACCAAGCACCTACTTGACAAACGTTCAAATCTCCCGGTTCACTACAAAAAAACTCATCTATATGACGATTATCAGACCTATTTACACTTACGGTATAAATTTATGGGGATCTACCAAACAGTCGAATTCTTCCCGCATCCAATCACTCAAATCCAAAATCCTTCGAAAAATCCTAGATGCTCCTTACTTTGTCACAAATGAATTTATCCACAATGACCTTAATATCCCATATGTTGCTGATTTGGCACGAACCAGATACCTTTCCTATCATAATAAACTCACTGTTCATCCAAATCCACTTGTTACACAACTTGCTTCCCATTCCATTCATGGCAATTCTCCGAGGCGTCTGAAAAGAAGATGACCTCGTGATCTTCCTTTTGTAAATATTCATTAGAGTACTACCAATGGGTAGTTCCTCTACAAGTTTTATTCATGTCATTATATCTCATGTATACTGCATATTTACTAGATTTGTTTTCTAATACAGTTGTAAATTTCTATTAATAAAAGAATAAAAAAAAAAAAATGTGTACAGAGTTTTTTGAAAACACATAGTCCCCGGCTTTTTTGACTTCTTGCTTTAAAGTTTACAGTTTAAAAATTAAAATATAAATATAAATTTATTTTATCATATCAATATAGGTCAACATATATGAGATAAATCAAGAAGTTTTACTGAAGATATTAAAGCCAAGTGTGTTAGTGAAGCCTAAAGGAGACCGTTGGAAGTTAATAAGTGTTCCGAAGAAGGGGCAATATGAACTCCCTGGAATCGACACCTGACGGCCCATGTACCCGACACCTCTTGTCAAGTTCTCCCTCTAAGTTTTAACTGTGTTAGCAGGCTCTCGGACCCACGGCATAATACCTTATAATTGGCCCGTCTACCGGGAGGAGGGGGGAGTCTGAAGGGTGTGGGAGCAAGTGCTGTAGGCGTCTTCCTTTTCGCTGCCTTAATCACGAATAATCTGCTATAAGTGGCTTTTCAAAACGGTTTCTCTAATTATGTATTTAAAAGAAAAATATTTTAAGAAAATCTTTCTAATTGAGAGTTTGATTTTATTATAATAATTAATACCAGGGTTTGAAATTGATAATTAAAAAAAAAAATCAAAATCAAATAGGATCAAGATTTTGATCTGGAATTTTTAAAATCATTTGATGATTTTTATTAAGATCGATTTTTATTTTGATAAATTCTGATCATTATTTTTGAACGAAATTTTTACAATTACCAATAATAATAATTTTTGTGTAGTTCCTTTCTAAATCAGAAAGTTAATTTTTTGAATTATCTCCAAGATGTATTTTGAGTATTTTGTACGCAAACATATTAATCAATTTGTCTGTAAAAGGTGATTTTTATTTTCTGATCAAAATTTTTCTGATCGCAATTAAATCATTATTATTTATGCAATACCGTATCACTCAGTGAATGATCATAATTTTTAATCAAATCAATAAACGATCAAAGATCAATTGAAATTTTTATTTATAAATCAGGAATGATTTTTAAATTAATTATCAAATATAATAACTATTAAATGATTTTTGGAAAAAATAATTATTGATTTCAAACCCTGATTAATACTAAAGTTAAATTTATATAATTATAACTATATTTTTTTTAATATCTTATATTTAAAAAATATTATAAAATGCCTCAATAAAAGGCAATAATAAATAAGATGGATAGTTATGAATCTATTCGCATGATGTGTACAATAAGTATTTATAAAAACATAAAAAAAAAAGAAAGTTAAATAAATAAATTTAAAAAAAAACAACCCAATAACAACAGTAAAAATACAAATTAACTTATGTTTATCTATCTATCTATCTATCTATTTATATTCAATAAGGTATTTACAGCTGTATACAATACATGCATATAGTAAATTTGTAGACGATGTTTATATCCAATGATTGATGACATATAATAATAAAAATCGATCGTCAAAATTCTAACTAACTACTTCATTAGATTCACATTTGGTGTTTCTAGGCGATTCCATATTTCTTGCTGGTATTGTGAGCTATAATATTTTAGTGAGGCAATATTCTCCTATTTACCCATTATTATCCTCCTTACCTTTCTATACCAATTATTAAAACAAAATAAAATATTCCCTGCATTATTAACACAATGACTTTGAATTCCTCCGTCTACCTTCTGAATATAAGGTCATAACCTTATAACCTGCATACCCCTTCCTTCAGAACTGCTATTGGAAAAATCATTTACATTCCCTAATCATCTTCTAACTCTTTTTAATATATATCGTATATCTCCCTGTTTGCTTAGTTAATTTTTCACAAATTTGTAAAATATATAAAACTTTAGGTATTTTTGTATATATACATGAAGATCTTTATTTTATTTTGATTTCTGCTTTGTACATTCAAAAGTTTCTCTTTTTATATTATACTTATGTCTTTCTCTGAAATTTACAAAGCCAGGCACTAGTAAAATTTTATTTTGAACATCTTTGTCATTCTCAAAGGACGACGATATGTCCCACAATAAACTATATTTTATTATTTCATTTGGACTTTATTATTTTAAATATATAATTAATAGGTTTTGAGTTTATTTTACTTAATTGATTGGTTATTTATCAGCCAAACATCTCAACATGTTAATCAGAGGTCTTGAGCTGTATTTCTCAATTTATTTATTAATTATTTATTTCCCAATTCTTTGCTTCTTTTTTCAGTAATTTATTTTATGATTTCCTTTTTTGTTTAGCTTTGATATGACATTAAGTTTACTTTTTTTTTTTTTAAATTATATAATAATTAACCCTACAAGTACGAGCAAAATTTTTTTTTATATCAAAATAAGATTTTTAATATTTTCTTTGTTAATGGACATATTGAATTTCAGGAAAATTGTTTTAAAAAAATCAGACTCTCCGTTCGCCTATAATTGGCCGTGTTCATAGGATCATGATGATTTGTTCAGTTCACAAAGGATGTTTTAAATTTTGGAATTTCATAATTGAAACGCTTTTAATGAAAAGATATATTTTTTTATTGTAACTAATATACATCACAAACAATGCATAACTATTTAATATAGAATTGATTTTTTTTATGAAATCGCATCTAACATCTAACAGCGGTCGTTACCAGGAGCATCAGTAAAAGGGCATTACTGCTACCTGTGAAAGGTTACATTGCTACCTGAAAGTGTAGATAGGTAAGAGAATGGAATGAAATTTGAGAGATTTGGACGATTATAACTACTTTTGGATTTTCCTAATAACGAATTATATTTAGGGAGGACAGTAGAATTTCAAAGCAGGAAAAGGTTTTAATTTGTCAAGTTTACGACCTATCTAAAAGTAAAAAAAATATTACAAATTCATATTTATTTACCTATTTTCAATAAACAATACAATCTTTGTTAGATCATCAATTAAAAAAACATTGTCGTGGAGAAAGACGGGCATGATCATATGATCACGGTGATAGTAAATGCCATTTTAAATGGATTATTATTTTTTAATGAAACTCGTACTACAGCATGATACAACTATATAGAGCCTAACTCTATAATCTTATCAGTTCAAAAAAATGTTAACAAAATTATATTACAACGTTGGTGAGAACCGATTTTAAAAATTTGACAAATTTCAAACTTTCTTTCTGATGACAGAAGTGCAGTTTTGTGCATGCAATATTCACAATTTTGGTAAAAAATCAACACTGGAACCTCTTGGAGAAGTGCTGCTGATGTATTAAAGAATAAAATTAGAGTAGGAAGGGCAAGGTGTCCTTTTGAGTGGGGGTACGTTTGGTGTAATCATATCGACAATCCAGTCCTTAGAGGGTTACATTAGATTAGTTACATTAGTAAAACAACATTAAAATGATTAAATTATATATACAAAAACGTTAATATACCTTAATAATTATATTTATGTTTTATATTCCTTTTGTTAGTATCAAAATGTTAATAATTTTTGTTCACAATCTTACATTAATTATAAAGAATAAAATGTCTCAAACCCAAGCAAAATTCACCAAATCATGAAATTCTTTTCATTCCTAAGCTTCATAAATTAGGGATATTTATCTATCCTTTCAAAGGAATTTTGAGATATAAATAAACTTTAAAATAGATAAATTTTACTCAAATTTTATATTAAACCGGCGAGTCAATGAATCTTATTTCATAAAAAAAAAGGTAAAATCATATTTTGTCACGTGGCTAAATTTAAAGCATAACTGACTTATTGACTTATTCAATAATTACAATGTTTCTTGCAGATTAGAAGTCTTCAGAAGTAGATGCCGTTGTTTTGACGATCATTTATATTTTATTTATTTGCTATTTAAGATCCTTCAATATGCTATTGGGGTAGCGAATAAGCTTGAGGTTGGAGAGCATAGTGACCCAGCGAGCGTGAAGGATATTCGACAAAAGAGGGGTCCACTTTGTGAATTTCCCAGCGGTGAAGTCCCATTGTACCCTTCCCACTGGCTCCGCTTTGGCTAACCCGAGTGCATTTTGTAGTATTCATTTATTGCCTTTTTTCCTGCGTAGAAATTACCCATTTAGTAATCTTTATTTCATATATTATAATAACAGGAACCGTTAGACAACTGAGAATAGCCAAATGTGACTACTTGAAAATATTTTTTAAAAATAACAGTTTACAAATTAAAGCTAATGAAAAATGTGAAGATTGTAGCTTATTCATCGTAAATAGCTGTAAACATCTGTTGTTAGAGTGCCAAAGACACGATAATTTTCGAAAAAAAAGACTATATAGTTCAAACAGATGAAAGTCTATCTTTGGAAAATATTTTATCCTACAATAGCATTGAAAAGATAAATAACGTCTTCCTATTTATTTTAAATGTTTCAAATGCTAGCAAAAAGTAATTGATTTATTTCTTTTGAATTAACTAAATAAAATATTGGATTATATTTCAATTGCTGCTACAACTTCTGTCACCCTAGACTATAATCAATATCAATTATTATAAATAGTAAAAATGTATGTTTTTATTTTTACTTTATTTTTCTTTGTTTGTATATATCATTAAAGCTTGTAAGGAAAAAAAAAATCTTTTGTTCGTATAAATTATTATAATTTGAAGAAATGCTTTTTCTGTTAGTACTAATTATATAAAAAGTAAAACTCTTTTTCTATTTGTATTTATTGTTTATTTACTATTATGCAATTATTATTGTTATTGGCTAACTCAATTGCCATAAAGTTTATACTTTAAAGCAATCAATAAAAAAAAAAAAAAAAAAATAACAGCTCATCATTCATAAGAAAAAAGAAAGAAATAACGTTGTAGCATTTGTCAATTTTGTTAAACAAATGGATAGGACATAAATAATACCTTAAACAACATTAAATAAGAAAAACAAAAAAAAAAGTTATTATACTAAATGCAGTTAATAAACTGAATATTTTAACCTAACATGAAGAGCAAGACGAATTATCATATACTCGTGTACTCGTATCCTCTTTTAAAAAATTACATGGGAAATATTTTTTGTTTTTCCTCGGAACTTTCCTATTCCAGCCATAAAATACCAATATACCTTCCTATATTCTAGACCTACTTACTCTGCGTTCCAATATCCAACAATCTGATTGAATTGAAAGGACCAATGACAAGACTATTATTTCACAACTTTGTTTTAATGTCCTTCTATAATGATGTGAATAAAAGAATATTTGTAGTCCATTTTGTCAAACAGTAGATTTTAGTAGCTCCCACTATAGTTTCTCATATAAATTTTGTGCAATGTTCCAGTTAATCAGATTATTTGAAATCGGTGAAAATTACACTGAAATATTCCGTTACTAACATACAGGTCAATATAATAAAAGCGTATACTAAACAATATACTGCAATTTTGCCGTTTTATAATTCGATTCTCGTAGTTAGGTGTAATACTGTCGATATGATAGAATTCAAAGAACATTTTTTAGATTAATCATCAAATACAAGGCTTGCAGAGGCTCAGCTAAGGATGTGTATGTTACTTGTTGCAGGTAGCGTGGGTGCGCGTGGACACTCAGACCATCCTTTCCATCCATCACCACGTAATAACCCAGAACCCGAGGGTATCGCTGTCTTACAATGACCACAGGTCTTGGTACCTCCACATCAGCAACGTCCAGGAAATAGATAGGGGCTGGTACATGTGCCAGGTCAACACAGATCCGATGAGGAGTAGGGCGGGCTATCTCCAAGTTGTTGGTAAGTTTGTTTTATTTCTTTGTCTATTTTATAATATATAATGTAATATGCATGTATAATATATAATGTAACAAACTTTGTATGATATGCGGTGCTCTGATCGTAGTTTATAAAAACATATCATATTTTCATCTTATACAGAGGGATAAGTATGTGATTTATTAAGGGATCAGGAATCTTCGATTTCGATTTAAAAAATTGCCTGATAGCCAGGAATTGGTTGCCTGCTCCATTATTATTATCGAACTAATTTAATGATATGGTGTGCCCCGTATTTAGTTTTACATCAACTGATTGAGTATTTGCTTCGGAGTGTCGTGTCATTTACATAGGATCTTTTATCCACTCTGATTGGTATAATAACCAATATCAAGAAATCGTATGTTTATATGAGCCGCAGAATTCCAAAACCAGCCTATTCTTATATCTGGATTTTTTTTGTTTTGTTTTTCTACTACTTATTTATCTTTACTTGCAAAGTTTTATCCTAAAGGTTGTTAGATCTCATATAAAATGGCCATACAAAAAAATAATTTTTAGAAAAAATAGAAAATCCGACTTCAAGATTAAACTTATACTAAAAAGTAAGAACCTTGTACTAAAAAGTAAGAAATAATATTTTAATTACTTTAAATTAAAGACATTAAATGAAAACCAACGAAATTATCGGTACTTATATACCTATTAACAATTTATGACCAGTTATTTTTGGAGTCGGTGTTGTTGATTCTGCCCCAGCCAAAAAGAGCTGTTTAATCATTACTTTGCAACAAACTTTCGAACTTTAAATTACCATATTTTTTTTTCGAATTCTGTTTGTTTTGGTTGGCAACGAATCCTAAAATAACTGATCATAAATTTTTCACGCCTGAAATCGACTAATTGATATGAAATTTACGTTTAATATACGGACAAAAAGAAGATGGCCCCGTGATCTTCTTTTGTAAATATTCATTAGAGTACTACCAATGGGTAGTTCCTCTACAAGTTTAATTCATGTCATTATGTCTCATATATACCGCATATTTACTTGATGTGTTTTTTAAATACAGTTGTAAATTTCTATTAATAAAAGAATAATAAAAAAAAAAAAAAAAAAACGTTTAATATACTTGGGGCAGTAGATTTTTTTCGACTTATGGAAGAATTCGGCTTATCAAACCGAGAGTTGACTGCATATGTAAATTATTTTTGTCAATAACTTAGATTTAGTCACCATGGAGAAATATGTTTATAGTGGAAGGTTGCCTATATAACAGTGATTTCTTACGATTTTTTTTTTTTTGTTAAAAAGCGTTGAGTTTATTTCAAAAACCTTTTTATGGGACCACCTCAGAAGTACGACCTGACGATCAAAGAAATAATCACTAAAATCGAATCGCAATTGACGGAGTAATCACGTAACAAACACATACACACACAAACAAAATATATACAAGTTGAGAACCTCCTCTTCTTTTGAAGTCGGTTAAAAATAAGATCATTTTCTAATCCAGCCATACCTTTATCGACCAGCTGCAAAGAATTTTCAAAAATAAACTTGTCTGGATTTGGAATTCTATTTTACTGGGTACATCAGGTATGTGTATGAATAGTTATTAGCATTTAAATGAATTTATTTGGGAATATTTTCTGTACTTGTCTCAGTCTATTAACTTCCCTTCCATACTCAATTCATCACCCTTTGAAATTCTCTCTCTCCTGAAATCAATCATGATTCTTCCCAAAGGGTCCGTTTATGTTGGAGCTGCGATAAGCGAGGAGAGCGGAGATACTAGCGGAGCTGAGAAAACTTTCCTATGTTTGTCACTGTAGTATTTATATTGGAGCTGCGAGTAGACCGGAGGTATCGATAATCACCTCTCCCGTTTTCATAGCTCTTATCGAGTATGAATGTTGAGTTATTAATAATTGAAATTTTTGTTAGGGCACCTTTGTGGGACTTATATTCTTTAATCATTCCATTAAATTTGTAAAACTATTTCATTAATATTTTGTAAAAAATATTGTTATAGAAACTTTGAAAAAAAAAAAGTTTTTACTTACCTGATTGTTATCATTAAGCGCCCCTCTTCAAAAATAGGTATACAGTGGCAGTTGTATCATTTTTCTGCCTTTTATCCGAAATTTTTGGTAATATGTAGTCAAAAGTTTCGATTTTCATTCGCTTACACTCACTAAATTTTCTGGGATGTTTTCTTAAATCTTAATGAAGATGGTAGAATTTCCCAAAGTAAACCTTGCCTTATTAATAGGGTGAGCTGCAAATTCGCGATCTTTCCGCATGACTGCAGCAACATAATATTTTACAGCACTTGATGACAAAAGCATTTCTTCCTTTTCGGAATCACTCATTATATACTCACTCGGTATGAACTATATTTACTTTTTAATTTCTTAATGCCACTGTAAAATAGAAGTGGTTAAAGCTATTTATTTAAGCTCCGCTAGTATCGCCACTCTCCTCGCTTATCGCAGCTCCAACATAAATGGACCCTAAGCTAGTATTCGTTATTGCATACATGGTTTAAACTTCTCTGATGTAATTTTGTTCATTTAGCGGTATGATGAAAAAGTGGTAAATCATGCCACATTATTTTAATTTTTTATGTCCAAGAATCAGCTTTGGATCATCGATTCACGGCACTAATAGTTTACTGACTAGCATATTGTTTGTGTTAATTATGTTTTTGTTGTTATTCCAAGTACAAATATACTGGACCAGAGTCCTCCGGGCACTCGGTTGGGAGCCATATTTCACTATTTATCCTCGGAGGAAGCGAAGATTCAGAAGACATATTTAGCGGGGCTGAGAACCGGCCCTACAATAACTTCCAATACAATAGCCACAGCGCCGACTGTGGGAGCCGGCTGTGTTTATACAGAGCTCGCCACCCTCCGGTCTTTATCTCTTCTAATAAATAGCGACCCACTATCTGAGGCCTAGCTCACCTCGCTAGTGCACCAAGTCTCTTATCTTCGCTCTCTGCTTTCCTTACGTTCTCAGATCCTTGGGGTAGATATCGGAGTGTGTCATCCAGGAACAGATGTTTGTTTTGTCGCAACGCTTGCGAGTTGATAAGGCTTTTTATATTTAGTATATTTTTTTTTTATCTAGGTTACACAAAGTTTCATTCCTACCCTATACTGCAAATCTTTACAAGACATGGAAAAAATGCAAAACCCTTAAAAAAATATATATACAATATTTTTCAAAAACTAAGTCTATTAGGGAAAATTATTAAAATTAATTGTCAATAATATGTGAAGAAAAAAAATCTATATAAGAAGGTCTCTCAGCCATCTTCCTTTCAGACGCTTTGGTGGATTATCAGGAATGAAATGGAAAGCAAGTTGTGAGAGTAGTGGATTAGAATGTTTCTGTATCTTATTATGAAAGGATAGGTATCTGGTTTGGGCTAAATCAGCAACATATGGGACATTAAGATCTTAATGAATAAGGTTATTAAGGCTGTGAAATATATGCGTTTTGCATATTTCTCCTAGCCAACTAAAACATCTAATATCGTCATAATGTATATGTTTGAGACATTTGAAATCAATTTATTTTTATTTTGCATATTTGTGCCTATTTTGCCATAAATAGAATAGAATAGAATAGAAAGAAAACTTTATTCTGGGACAAAGTCCCTTAAGAATAACATTGAATATCACAAAGTAAGATCATAAACTGGCCGAGAGGCTTTTAAAAATAAAACAACTTAGGTAAAATTAAATACAAATTGGTATGAAAAAAAAAATACAGAGACAGAGAAAAACTAGAGAAAGAAAAAAACTATTAATAAAAAGAGAGTGAAAAGATAAATATACAAAAAAGAGGTTAATATTGTAAACAAAATTGCAGAAGAGGAAAAAACAAACAGAAACTTAAAGAAAAATAAAAGATAGAAAATCCAAAATTAGCATTACAAGAAATCAAAACATTATCATAGTTAAACTATAATTTTTGCTAATGTTTTATGTCTGACGGTCTTAATAAATAAATTAGCCAATTACATACATAGTACATATATCCTTATAATTAGAGAGCGTCGGGTTGGAGGGAAAGAAGATGGTGAAAGAGTAGTGTTTTGAATGTTCCAAGGGAGGAAGCATTGCGGATACAGGGGGGGAGGGAATTCCAAAGATTAGAGGATCGGACAAGGAAGGAACGTTGGAATGCAGTACTTCTGTGGGATGGAGTATAGAGATCGGAAAGACGAGATCTTGTATGCAGTGATTTGATAGAAGACTTGAATTTCAGGTTACTGTAAATAAAGGGAGGGTGACGGGTGTTGATAACTTGGAATAGGTAGGAGCCTAGAAAGTATTTTCTGCGGAAGGAGGGGAAAAAGCCAATTTAACTCAGTATAGAGATGCGAAACATGGGAACGTCTCGATGTTCCGAAGACAAACCTAATGAAGCAATTCATGATGCGTTTTAATCTGTCCTCAAGAACCATCGAGAGCCCGTCATATATCCCGCAACCATAGTCAAATTGGGGGAAGATAAGGGAGGATACTAGAAGTTTGCGTGTGGGTAGGGGAAGGAGGTGACGGGAGCGGTCACTACATATTTTAAACTAAATACATATTTTAAACTTCAATTGCATATTTATCTGCATATACGGCATTTTTATTTTCCATATTTGTGCATATTATGTCATAAATACATATTTTGAACTGTAATTGCATATTTAACTACATATCCGGCATATCATCATTTGACTTTTGATTTTTTTTTAAATTTTCTGAGCAGACAAAAAAATACAATATAAATAAAACAAAAATAGCTACGTGAACTTCTCCTATTCTTTTTTTTCACCTATTGAATAAGATCGTGTTTATCCAGATACTGATTGTTCCCTTTGGATCGTATTTGCTTCTCTTAGAATTGTTTAATCAGATTAATTCCTTTTCCTTCTTCTGCTCAGCTCAAATACTTTGAATATTATTTTTCACTATTATTTTTTCTCGAAACTTTCTCTAGCAAAGACAAACGATTTTGTTGGAAAGAATGTAAATTATCAAAATTGAGACTTTTACTTGCGTTGGGGACGTTCTATATTGTATTTCTTTTTATAAAATTGTGTCAATTACTGCACATAAAAAGAGCAAAGTACTAAAAACAAAGGCAAGATATCAAAATTTGAAAAAACTTTTGTTACACAAACTGCCACTGGATTCACAAAATTCTGGTTTCGATAATGATTTATGCCCAGCTGAAATACCCTTCCATACGTATTTTCTTTTTTAACATTCGCCTTGTCTTTTTGGTTATTAATAGTATTGTTTTCCTTTTCACCATCATTAGTTACTTAAACTTGAGTTTGTGCTTATGTATAAGTATGTATTGCAATTTTTTTTTCTAAATAGGTAATGTAAATAGTTGCATATTTTAGGTATTTAATTTCATATTTTACCCTATAAATTTGTATATATATATATATATATATATATATATATTTGTATATATATGTGCATATTTTTGAGTTTTTATTGCATATAATTCACAGCCCTAGTTATTTGTAACAAAGAAAGAAGCATTAAGAATTTTCCAAAGGATTTTGGATTGCAAGGAATGGATGCGAAATGAATTAGATAGTTTGGTGGAGCCCCAAAGCTCAATTCCATATCTCCAAATAGGTCTTATAACTGTCATGTAAATGAGCCTTTTGTAATTAATCGGTAGATTTGAACGTCTGTCATATACAATTATAAAATCATTATTTAATACGCTAAAAAGCTGTAAAAACAAATTAATTAATTTGTTTTTAACCCAAAACCGGGCGCGCTGGTAGCTTTTGTCAACCAACCGGATATTTTTCTCTCCAAGTTTCCCCGACTTGGACCCACTTGCTTCCAGTTGTTATGAGCTAATACCCTTCTTTTGACTCTTCTTTAACCCTTTAGTACCGTTTCAAACTTAATCTAGTGAGTAGCTCTAAAGTTTTTCGTAATAGAATATCTAATTCCAAGATTTGGTAGAAATGTCACCCATTTGCCTGGTAATGTAAGTATTTGTTTTCTATTTTATAGTTATTATTTCTCTTTTTTGTAAAAATGAAAACATACATACCCTCTTTACAAGACCTTAAAGAGCGATCTGACGAGAAAAAAGAAGCTAGAACATGAACTGGCAAATCAGCGGAGAAGATAATTCTTCTAACTATAAAGATGAAATTATAAATAACTCTAACCGGGAACATTATACAGGGTGAGTAACCCTTAGTGTGAAAAAAAATAATTGGTTGAAAGTACATCAAAAATGTAGAAAAATGACGCAGACCTCACCTTTCTATTCCAATCCGTTGCAGATATACGATAAATCAAAGACTTTTCTGAGGAACCCACATTTTGTACCATAAAAGCCGTAATATCTCCATTTTGTTTAAATAGTTTTCAATTTTTGATGACATTTTCAGATTCAGCTTTAAATTTTCTATTAAATGAGAGTACATGTAACCTTTAATTTTACAAACTTGTTACCTAAAGAACAGCTTGATCTACACCTTTTTTAGGGAAGCTACAATGTCTCATATTACTTTAACGCTCACTGTTTTTCGAAAAAACTATCCACAAAACTGCAAATCTTACAAAAACATGAAAATTAATTCAACTTTCAAATTATATATTAAAAGTAATGATTATGTTTCGATTTCATGGAGAAATTTACTTTTAAAACCGAAAAAAACATGGTCTTCTCATTTGGCATACAAATCAGTTACTTGTGTAAATGAGATTTGAAGTTTGTGGATTTGAATAAAAAACGTATTTTTTTTAATAGAAAAAACAGTGAGCGTAGGTAAAGGTAGAGGTATTATAGGATTTATTTTATTACATTTTAAATTTACCTAAATAAGGTGAAGATCAAGCTGTTCTTTAGGTCATAAGTTTGTAAAAAGACATTCAAGGTTAAAAGCTAGGTCATAAGTTTGTAAAATTCAAGGTTAAATATAGAAATTACAAGCACATATATGAAATGTAATGCTAAATCCGAGAATATAGTCAAAGTTTGGGAAATATTTAAACAAAATTGAGATATTACAGCTTTCCTGTAAAAAACGTGGTTTCCTCAAAGCAATCTTTGATTTATCGTATATCTGCAACTGATTAAAATAGAAAGGTGAGGTCTGCGGCATTTTCTACCTTTTTGATCTAGTTTCACCCATTTTTTTTTTTTTACACTATGAGCTACTCACACTGTATATATAGCAAAATCGAACAAGAACCGTTTCCGAACAATGAATTAAACTTGAATAAGATGAAAAAAATAATTTATCTTTAGCAAGGATGATACCGTGTGGGATAGGACGGACACATTAAATGTTTAAATTAAAAAATACAATGAAATAAAATGTATAAACTAAGGTACTAAAACAACTGGTAAAGGATTGTAATAATAACGTAATTAAAGATTGTGTAAACCTTTTCTTATAAGTAAAAGTTTATTTTTTTTTTTTTTTATTTTTTTTTTTTTTTTTATATCTTAATACAAAAAGTTTAGATCAGGACTGAATATGATATAATATCTTTTCTAATATTCTCAGACGGTAAAGAAAACTGACTAAGTCAACCGTACGCCCGGATGTGACTGAGTTAGCGCGCCCGATTAAGAGTTAAATATTTCACCCCATTTAGACCAACTATCTATATCACCGACAATCTTAAAAGTTATGAAACTCAACGGCATCTGCTTTCTTGATTTTTTTTTACAGTTTCCTTTTTTTTTTCCTTCCTCTAACTTCTTTTTAGTCTCTTCTGGGGTTGTAGAGTAATGTTCAGGGTTGTAGAGTATAAGCCTTGTGACCATGACGTTTGGGTGTGCGAGTGTATTGAAATATTCATGTAATTAATCATAGAGCTGTCTCTAGCTTGATTCGTTTATAGTTGGCATGCGAATGTAAGAATGTATAGTTATGTTATGTTATGTTACATGAGGAATGTAAGCAACATATTAAGTGTAGTTGATTGAAATACAGATAAGTACTCCTTTCTGATTAGTCCTATCTACTATATATTTGACGGACGAATCACCATACTCACTTAAGAGATTCCTAATAAATTAATTCACTAATCTCTCTCTCTCTCTATCTATCTCTAACTCTAACTCTATCACTCTATCTCTCCCTCTATCTCTCTGTCCCTCTCTCCCTCCCTCTCTCTCTCTCTCTCTCTCTCTCTCTCTCTCTCTCTCTCTCTCTCTCTCCCTCCCTCTCTCTCTCTCTCTCTCTCTCTCTCTCTCTCTCTCTCTCTCTCTCTCTCTCTCTCTCTCTCAGTGGAATACGGGAAGACAGGAAGTCTTGTAATTAGTACTTTTTACGATTTTGTTTATTGCACAATGTTCAGGCTGAAAAATTGGTTGATATCTCACTCAACCTCAATTATTTTCTCTTTTAGTGTTTATACAAACATAATTATAATATTTGTGAATATGTTTATATCATTAAGAGCCTTTGAATTAATTTTTATATTTCATATTCGGATAACCCCTATTTTATAAATAACTCCATTATTAAATAAAAGTTTAAATCAAGGTCTTTTTCAGTGTGTTACGGTAACAGGAATAATTCCTGGTATTTATGCTTCCGAGTGGTGTTCCTGCCATAGTATACAACGCAAATCAAGCAACGATTTGCTGATTGTCTGTTTGTTTTTAGACATGTATGAATAAATGAATGAAGACAAATAAAACCTGAATCCAATTATACTTTCAAATTTAAATTTTTATATTTGTATTGCTATCACATATTTGTATTCCAATCAAATATATGAAATATGTTTTCTCTCTAATGTATTTTTATTTTTTATTTATATTATCTTCTATACTTGAAGGAGTTCTGATGACTTAATTTTAAAACATGACAACACCGCTTCACTCTCGATCCAGTCACAAAGCCTATATCCCCCGTTATATGAACTTAATGAAACACTAAAAAATTAAATAATATCGCTCGCGAGACCCGGTTCTTTTCCAAGACAAAGCTATTTTATGCATGGCTTCATTACACAGGTCGGAGGGTATGGTCCCGCTCAGAAATTTTAATGTTTCACCTGACGTAATTATGTGCTTACATTGTGTACGGGGGCTAATTGGCTATGTCCCCAAGCAGGCGTAAATATTACATCCCTTTTTATCTGATGCATGATGTACCCCAGCGTCAGACGTACCCAGTTCAACGAAACTCCTGTAATCTGGTACATGGAAACAATTCTGTTTTTAAAGATAATACTACGATTTCGATTTAAATATAAAGAAGAGGAGAGTGTTTTATTTATAAATATTCCAGCCCGTTCTGTCCTGATTCGAGCAATAAAGAAGGGACGAATATTGTTAATAACAACACTTGAAGAGCTCTTATTGCAATTTCAATGAAAAGTACTTTTTTTTTTTTTTTTTTTTGACTTTATATATTTATTCACACCTGTCAAATAATATTTGACAACCAGTGAATTTGCGGTACGAATTTAAAAGGCTTGAAAGGCATGAGAGGGAGCAGAACCCAGCGGCACCTCCAGTCTTTATTTTATTTTTTATTTTAAGGAGGTCTCTCATCCAGCTCCTTTTAAGTCTTCTCTGTGTGATGTCGGGAATATATGTTGTGGCCATGTTGTTTATTTGTGTATTAGGAATTATTTTTGTCAGTTAATATTTCGAAGTTTATGTACTCCTTCTCTTTCAATTACATTTACAACTCAACTTTAAATGAGGAGGTGTGGTATCTCAGTGGGTAGTGCACTGGCCTCCTAACTCCTGGACCTTAGTTATACATGAATGTCATTACATCAATAATAATTCAGTTGATTATTAATTGCTTCCACTATTGTAAAGTAAAAAAACTACAGTGATATTTTTGGACACTTGCCTGCCATTTTTAAATGTATTTTCAGAAATATCCAAGCAAAAAATCGGTCTCATTTTGAATAAACACTTAGTTCAGATTTCTCTAAGAGGTACCGTATTATAATTATGTTTTTATTAACACTAAAAAAGAAAATAATTAACTTTGTCCAAGAGCCTTTACCATTTACCCTTCCTCGCTGCGACTTCCTGTCCTACAGTATCCTTCAATAATATTCCACTAATCCCTGTTAAACAGGTCCACTAAATATGACTCCAGCTAGGCAAAGATTTAACTTGGAATCCACATACAAGACTAAAGGAAACTGTTCGTCGTTTTCGACTTCTTCAACATTTGCTAGACAAACGTTCAAAACTTCCGATTTACTAGAAAAGACTCATCTATATGACAATTATCAGACCTATTTGGACGCATGGAATTTAATTCATCTCGTACCCAATTCTTGTAATCAAAATCCCTTCTAAGCATCCTTAATGCTCCTTACTTTATAACTAATGCACTTATCTATAAAGACATCAATGTTTCATATGTTACTCATTCAGCCAAGACCAGTTATCCTTTCTTAGTAAAGTCCATATCCATTCAAATCCAATAATCTTTCAGTTTGCTTCACATTCTATCCCTGACAACTCTCCGACCCGTCTAAAAAGGAGATGGACGCTTCAATTGTCATGTTATTATATACATTATTATCACATTTACTAGATGCATGTTTTATGTACAGTTGTAAATTTCAATAAATGAATAAATTAAAAAAAAATCATATAACAGATCCCTTGGTCTTGAAATAAAACTTATCAAGCATATTGATTCTAAGACTCGTTTTTTATATTGATGTTGACAGTAAGTTACATCAGTTGTATTGTTTTGTTTTTTCTAGTTAAAGCTTGTTACACACACAAAACTCTAGCATACATCTGTTGATGCTACATATTTATAGGTTCTTAATTTTATTACATACGTATTACTTTTTTTAAATTTTATTTATTTACTTCTGTTTACTTGTGATAGTAACTACTTTTGATATTTTCTTTAATTTTTTCTCCTGATACATATCGAGTAATATCATTCTTATAGTCTTGATTTTATTTATTTATTTTTTTAATTAACTCTATTTATGTTACATCTATTTTCTTATATTATGAATAAATCTAAAACATATATTTATTGAAATGTACAATAGAGTAAATAATAAAATATATGAATGATAATAAATATAATGACCTGTAGGTACAAAGTACAAGGTCACGTGGTAACATTCTTTTCACGCGTCTTATAAAATATTATGGGCGAATGGCCAGGAAGTGATTTGAGAAACCTAAAGGACATTTAGAAGTTCGACAGAATAAATTGCTTAAAGGAAGGATGTTAGTTAGTACGAACTATGAATTACGATTGGAAATCGTTACTAGTCTGGCTACCTGTATGTTATTGATGTCGGAACAGGAATATATAATTGACGATACGTATCGTAACACCGTCACGGGGTCATCTGTTAGACACAACAGGGACCAAACAGTGATATATCGGAGTCTGTAGATCAGTACTCAGAACCTCGGCAATTATAATATCTACGAGTATAATACTACGGCTGTGAAATATATCCATTTGCGTATTTCTCCTAGCTAACTAAAACATCTAATATCAAAATGAATATGTTTTGAGGCATTTGGACTCCATTAGAGTTATTTATATTTTGCATATTTGATCAAAAATGCATATTTTAACATATTTTGAACTATAATTGCATATTTATCAACATATCCGGAATACCAGCATTTGACTTTTGAATTTTTTTAATGTTTCTGAGCAGGCGAACAAAAAAATACAAATAAAATCCAAAAAATAGCTATCGGCACTCCTACTATTCTTTTTCCCCCGGCCTAATGAAAAGCTTGTGTTTGTACAAGATCCTTTCCCTTGTGTGAACTTTCGATCGCATTTGCTTTTCTTGGAATTGTTTAAATGCATTAATTTATTGGTTTCGCTCCGCTCGAATACTTGGAATTTATCTTAATTTACTTTTATTTCCCTTCTCTCTAACATCATTCGACTATCCAGTCTTTCACACAGTGTCTACCAAGACGCATAATTCGTGAATTGTTTATTTATGTACTCCTAAAGTGCCGAAAATCACTCTTGCAAAGACAAAAGATCTTGTTGGAAAAAATGTTTCTCTATTGAGACTTTTAAGTTTGGTGGAATGTTTAATATTGTGTTTGTTTTGATAAAGTTATATCAACTACTTCACAGTTTTAAGTAACGCAGCACATAAAAACAGGAAAGTGCCAATATAAGAAACGTAAGAAATCAGAATTTGAAAAAACATCTATTACACAAACTGCCTCTGGATCAAAAAATACTGGTTTCGATACCGATTTATGTTCAGCTGACATACCATTCCAAACCTGTTTTTTTTTTGTTTTTTTTTATTAATATTTGCCTTGACTTTTTGCTTTTTAATAATCTTATTTCAATTGTTTCTCTTTTGAACACAATTAGTTACTTAAACTTGAGTTTGTACATATCTTAATTTTTCTATATGACGTAGAACGTTGCATATTTCAGGTATTTAATTGCATATTTTACCAAATATATTTGCATATATATGGGCATGTTTTTCAGTTTTTATTGCATATAATTCACTGCCCTATATATTACAGTTGTCTTGGTACCAACATTTTTTGATTCTCAATATTGGTATTGATACGTTGCTTTAAAAATAAATTACTTTTGCAAAGTATAATACAATAAGAAGAGCCAACCACATGCTCCAACAATAGTTTTCTAAGAAATAAATTAGTTATCAGCAAGTATTATTATTATTTTAAACATAATATATAAGTTAACATACAGCCCAGAGAACGTACAAATAATAATAAATTTTACCAATTCTTATTTTAGGTGTTTAATAATATTTGAGTATATACTCTTAAATCTGGGCCAGAAAAATCTCTTTAGAATAACAAAATAATACGATGAAAAATTGGACTGCTATTTATAAAATTTCAATTATTTATTTGTAGTATAGTTGATTATAATTATGTATTTGTGTGTGAAATTTCATATAACATTGCTTACACAACTTAGTTGTAGCAACCGTTATTTGTAACTTAAATTAACATTTTCCTGTCCTACAATATCCTTTAACGATGTTCCACTGATCCCCGTTGAACAGATCCGCTACTTAGGACTCCATCTGGACAAACGTCTTACTTGGAATCCACGCCCGTCGTTTTCGACTACTTCAACATTTACTTGACAAACGTTCCAACCTTTCAATTAATTACAAAAGACTCATTTACATAACAATAATTAGACCAATTTGGACATACGGAGTTGAGCTTTGGGGCTCCACTAAACCATCCAATTCATCCCGTATCCAATCCTTACAATCCAAAATCCTTAGAAAAATCCTAAATGCTCCTTACTTCGTCACAAACAAACTTATCCACAAGACCTTAATATACCTTACGTTTCTGACTTAGCTCAAACCAGATATCAATCCTTTCATAGCAAACTCCACAACCATTCAAATCCATTAGTATCACAACTTGCTTCTCATTCCATTCCAGATAATCCTCCGAGGCGCCTGAAAAGAAGATGGCCTCGGGACCTTCTAATATAAAACTTCATAATAAAGAACCTTTATAAGTGCTACCAATGGGTAGGTGCTTTAAAAACAAGACTTGTCATTTTTATCATTGTCATCACATTTACTAGATGTATCATATTTTATATTGTATACAGTTGTAAATTTCAATAAATACATAAAAAAAAAAAAAAAAAAAAAAAATTAACATTTAAATGTTACTACTCAGTAATTTTGAGAAAAATAATTATACTATTATTTTAAAATGGATTAAAAATACACTAGATTTATATATTAAAAAAAAAAATACAAACCTTACGAATAATAAGCTGGTGTAAATAAATTAAAAAATATTTGAACTTATAAAAATTAAAAAAAAAGGTTAAATTAATGTTTTATATACATAACAGTGGACGTGAATGGGTTCAGAAGGAAAACGACTTAAAATTTTAATTGTAGTTTTTTAAACTTAATATATGCATTTGAAACCAGAATAAGCAAAACTTTGCCCAAACAGGCAACATAAAAATTTGTCAATCTATTTAAGTTATGGATATCAAATAATAGTTTTTGAAAAATGAAGAAGAAATATGCATTAGCATATGATTTTGGGCCTTAGTTTTGATGACCGAGACTGAAACAGTATTTGTCATTACTAACAATTTACAACGATTTATTAAAAAATCAATAATGAACTAATTAACTGGTATAACTACTCTGACAGACCAATAACTGTCCTTGTACAACGCTATTCGTTAAAGCGATGTATTGCCTACACGAACTGTCACTTTTAGGACATGTTCCAGCTAATAGACCAGTCTGAGGTTATGTTCTGATCAATTTCATCCATTATTTAAACTATGTGTTGTTTACTACGATACGAGTATATGTTTTTCGTATTTATACATTTTCAACAAGAAAATTAAAGCGTGATTTAAACATTTAGATAGGTTTATTCACCATTAATATCAAGATATATTATCAAAATATATTCAGAACAATTATACATTAAAATCGTATATAATAAATGGTGATTTATTTCTATAAATAATTGAATAAACTCCTTATTCAAGGAGATTGGTTGTGAACACCCAGTTTCAACTATGTCCAAATACTATTCAGGTTTTTCGGGTGGTTTTACAGACCTTAATGATATTTGGCCACGTGCCAATAACCTTCTATGACAGTCAACTTAGATAGATCCATTGGTTATGGTGATTCAAGGTCAGCAAGTTGACTTACAATTATCCCTGGGAACCACCGTTTATAGAATGAACCTCCTTGAAAAATATTTTACATCCTAGAACACCACAATGCGGCATCTAATTAACACAAATGGGGTTGGGTCATTACTACGATGTGGCTTATTCTTTATCCACTTCCAAACATCCTTTATTTCATTGAAGATCTGAAAATGGTCAGCTAAACTGAATGACTCTACTCCACTGGACTTTAACGCCAGGGACGCAGCTAAGAAAGCAACGCTGGGATTAGGTTGGGTCTGGATTAAATAGAGGGGGAAACGCTTGTTTTGTACATCAAGTATCATTGTATTTCATTTTTTCTTTATAATGTAAATTATTTATTTCTGTTATTACAATTATTCTTTTATATCATTATTTACTATATATCATTATTTACTGTTTTATATTTTATATAATCTGATAGCTGAGGATTTCTTTTTTAATTGTTTATATTATTTGTTGAAAGAAAATTTAAAAAAAATAAATAAAAACATACGAGACATTAAAGTATTATGAGGGAAATAAAATTTAAAAAATAAATTAAATTAAATAAATAGGAGGGGAGTAAGATAGAAAAGAAAAATAAAAATAATTTATATTTCAGAATTATACCCCTATTATAATTTATATAATATTGTAATTTATAATTTATATTATTATGTATGTATATATATACATATACATATGGTAATTTATATATTACCAGAATTATAATTTATATATCATGAATATCGTGAATTATTATTACATAAAATATTGCTATTTTTTAATAGACTGAGTAATATGCTGTGTGTATAGCAACCCAATAAAGTAGTGCAGCGACATGATTATATATTAATAATGTATATATCTCTTTCTATTTGTATTGTACATATTTTAAGAATGGATTCACTGTGTAAGGAAGATTGTAATAGTAATTCAATAACTTTTTATTGTATTATTGTAAGTTATTCCTATAGGTTTTCTTCAAAGACCAATAAATACTACGATTTATATTACATCTCCCTTAAGCTGCTCCTACACAGGCCAAACACCGACCGAAAAAAAAATAAACAAAAATCATGTTATACATAGTTTAAATTGCCTGGGGGTACCTCCGTTCTTTTACGTAAGTTACACGATCTTGTTTCAGCGGAATTTCGTGTAGCGTTTCCCCCGTGACGCTCAGCGCCTCCCCTTCCTTGAAAAATACGTCCGAGTATTCTTGTTTTATTGCCTGACGCCAATCTCCCTTCCGGATTACAACACCGACCGTCGCCTGCGTATCCCCTCGACCCTTCTCGCCCTCGTAGCTCCTCTCTCCGATCCTGACCGCCCAATGATCACTCACACTCTCTATTCGGGTCCCTATTCTCCCCAAAAGGTCGCACCCAATAATTCCCCCGTACTCCCGCGGCATGTCCTCCACCACGTGCACCGTAAGTTCTTCCCCTTCCTTTCCCCAACTGCCTAACTGAATCTCTACCTCACCCTCTACTCTACAGGGCCACTCAGGGTAATCAGCCTACAATTACACGCTCTTATTCGGGGTATCCTCTCTCCTTTACATAATTTCCCTATTGCATTTCTGCTCATGATCGTGGTCGAACTGCCCGTATCGACCAAACATCTCACTCCCCCAGCAATTCTTATAATAGGCAACCCACCCCCTTCACATTTCGAACATTATTATTTACCTCACAATGGTTGCCCCTCTCCTTACACTCACCTCATTCGTCGTCCCTTGCTCTCCGCTCCGGCACCGCCTCTCGCTCCCGGCTCCTCCGGTCACTCCTCCGTTCGCTCCTTCCGGCTGCACGTCCTCCATCTCCCGGTCCGCCCTCTTCCTCTTCCGTCTCCGATACTCCTGAAGATCCCGTCGATTCTGACGGTCGTCTACCTCTTCTCCACAGGCGCTGCATGTTCACCTCCATAGGCTCTGCCTGGTTCGCACCCCTGCGTCTGCTCATGTAGGGGCACTGCCTTGCAATGTGTCCCTCTGAACCGCACTCGAAACAGCGCGTGCGAGGGCACTGAGCCACCAAATGCCCAGTCTTGCCGCATCCGTGACATTTCCTGTCTTCTCTCTTCCATGTCTTCCTCTCCGTTCCCTGCCTCCTTTCTCTCATCGGTAGCCTCTCTCGGATCCCCTGATCCGTATCTCTTCTCCTCCAAGAGTCCACTCTAGGGTGCGCGTTTCTTCCGCTATCTGTCCGCTTGTAGGTCACCCTGCTCCAGCCATCCTCCTTCCGGACTTCTTCGTCTCGTGCACTCGAGTCCACCATTTCCCTGGCGCATTCCAGAAAGGTTTTGTCCCTTGGTAGTCCTTCCTTCTTTCCCGTCTCCTTTGCTAGCTGTATCTTTAGGATGGTTGACAGGAAGGCCATCCTTGCTTCCACTTCCGGGGCTTCTGTTGTTTCTCTCATTTTCTCCGTTATCTTGTTGTAATGAGCCAACAAAGATCCCGCGTATTGCCCACTAGACTGGTGTGGTTTCCTCACTTCACGAAACATGCGGAAGATATCCTCTTCCGGAGTCCATCGCCCGCCTCCGAAGGCCTTCTTGAGACGATCCTTGACTACCGCCCAGGGAGTATCTTCGTCTGCCTGGATTACATTGAGTACGCCGCGTTTAACACGGCATACTAATGCTGCTCTTAATGCACATGCATCAATCGGATCCAAAAGGTTCTCCCTCGCCTTCGCTTCGATTCGAGCCAACACTCGATCTCCTCCTTTGAGAAAGTGATTTAGCTCACCAATCTCTCCATCATATCTCTCTATGTCGGCGATCGCCCTTCTTAAGTCCTGTGATGTGGCTGTCTTTATCTTCATCAACTCCAGTGCGTTCGCTTGTGCCGCCGCCAAATTCGCATGGGCTGCTGCTAAAGTTTCTGGTGGTAGAGGCGCCATTTCAGATTGAACTTCGAAAGACGCCGGTTTTAGAATGGTATTTCCCTCCATTTACTATTCGAAATTTGATCTTGAAGATATGGAGGATATACGAGATACGAAACGAAAAATACGTTTGTTGCAAAGATTACGAAGCGGTTGGCGGGAAAATTAAAAATTATTGCTTACCCAGAATTACGCTCAGCTGCTCCCGGGTTTCGGCACCAGTTAAGTTCCTTCGAGCAAAAAACAGCAAAAAAAAAGGAAAAAAAAGGAACGAAATAACACTCACGGGTACTGATAATAGACTGTCTTTATTGCTCAGCAATCCTCTATTTATACATTTGGTGGTTGTTTGGGATTAACTTTAGGAATTAGGATGTATATTATCCCCTATACATCTTAACTTATATATATATATATATATATATATATATATATATATATATGAAATAATTTTGGTTAATAAATATTTTTTATTTTTGAGGAGAAAAGATTTGACCCCGGTTGGGATTCGAACCCAAGTCTCCACTTCTCTAGCGTGGTGCCTTATCCACTAGGCCACCGAGCTCGTATCCGAACCAGGGAAATCTTCTCTTTTCACTGATCCATACCCCCGGGCACTCGCAATTGCGATGTACAATTATTGTATATATAATATTGTATATAATTGTACATCGCAATTGCGAGTGCCCGGGGGTATGGATCAGTGAAGAGAGAAGATTTCCCTGGTTCGGATACGAGCTCGGTGGCCTAGTTGATAAAGCACTACACTAGAGAAGTGGAGACTTGGGTTCGAATCCCAACTGGGGTCAAATCTTTTCTCTTCAAAAATAAATATATATGTATATAAGAAAGGAATTAACAGTTACTCTCACATAACCATTACCATCAGTAAGTAGTTTTATTAACACATAAATAGTTTTGTTAGTCAATCTAAATTAAACATATGGTAAAGATTTTAAATATTTAATAGTTCATAAACAAAACTTACTCAATATAAATCTTAATTATAATTATATCTAATATTATTGTTATCCTAATTCCGACTGTTTCAATATCATTCTCTAATTAAATCACTAATGTGTACATAAAACTGTTTTATTTAACGTACTTAAACAGATGATGTACAGGGAGAGACAGAGATCAAACACGATCCAGTCCCCTCCTTCCACACTTAAAGTAGCCTATTTTGATCGAACACTATCAATCGCCATTAGCTCACAGGTATCTATCGTTTTTTTTTTGTTTTTTTTTAACTATTTTCTAACAAAACACTCTCCCGCACACGACCATAATACAAATATAAAAAATAAATAATTATAGTATAAAATAAATGAATAATAATATAAATTAAACAATTAATAATGGAGCATATATTAATAATAATATAATATAAGTTAATATTAGTATAAAATAAATTAGTATGTCTATATAACTTGTTTATATATTCTAAATGTCAGAAATATATGGGTATTAGGGGAATTGTAGACTTATTTAAAGACAGAAGGAGGTGGTGGGTATAGAGTGCTGAGGGCTGAGGGCTGGAGATCGGGGCGCTCAACGAACTGAGGATTAATGCCAGCAATTTCGGTGGAAATAAAGACGAGGGTGGAGCTCTCACTTTAACTTCCATTGAATAAATGATCGTTCTCACCGGTCGGGTTTGTTCCGTCCGACAACTTTTTGTTTCTAACAATAATATTAATAAGATATGAGGGATTGGTACGCACGAATGTGAGTTTGTTTAGGCGAAATTTGTTCAGAAAATAGTACCTTATAAATACCAAAAATAAATAAATAAACATAAATAAAATTAATATATGTCTTTTGCTTTTTTTTTTTTTTTAAACACTTAAACTACTAATGACTCTTCAAAAAAGGGTTTTTGGCCAAAGGTCTTGGAAACAACATTCCTTACATTGATTATTCACTTTGATAACTTTATTAAAAAATATATCAAAAGTGTTTTTTCAATATCCGCTCCTCTCTTATGCCTGTTGAAATTAGTATATTCATACAAAAAGATATGATACAAATAAGCAATAATAAGAAGGCAAGAATAAGGAAAAGGCAGGAAAGATGAGAAAGGAAACAGAAATAAAAAAAAAATCTGATAAGATAAATACAACGGAAAAAATATATACACAAAAATAATAGTAAGTAAACTAGATTATTTAAAAAAAATATTCACCTTTATATTTTCTTACGTTTTATAAGGTTCCTTCCATCACCTACCAGGTTAGAGACTTTTTATGCTGTACAGAATTATTATTTATTATGATTAATTATTCTATTTTTCCTTTGTTGCATAGACTATCTAACCTTATTTTTTAATCATATAGTGGCACCGGGCTTCATTCAAAGACGATATATCAATGTCATTATTTTATTTAAATAGCATAAAATATGGAGGATATTAATAAAAAAAAATTTTAATGTGATAATGTTTAGACCGTTTACGATATTTATACTTCTCTCGAAACAAAATATCAACTTTTTGTTTAAAACTTCTTGTAAACAGGAATATTACTATATTTATTGTTTCATTGCAAAAAAACTATGTAGATACTAGGTTATGTTCAGATTATTTTATATAATTATTTTTAATAATCTTTTTTTAAAAAAAATTAAATATTTGTTGTTTTTTTTCAATTTTTTTCCTTCATATCTCTGTTGACAAAAGTTGTGAAACAAAAATATTAAAAATACTACCTTTGATTTATCCCAGTGAGTTCTTAATGTCTTAACTTTGCCTATACCATAGTACATTACATTTTGAAAACATTCTCAAGAGTGACAATTAAGTTGGAAAGAGTTACATTTGCTTTGGAAGGGGCTACATTTGACTTGGAAATGGTTCAAATAGACAATGAAATGCTATATATGTAAGTAACCAACTGAGATTTTGAAATCTTGATGAGTCAGCTATTAATAACTATTTGAGAGACAAAAGGCTAAGTCACATTTTTTTTCTTTTAAATATTAAATAGAATCTTTTCTGCAAATCTATGATTCATTGTTTAATTTATCTAAGATTTATAAATACACAGTTATAAAGAATACACAAATTATTTATTTCACAGTCCCTCCGAGGATCGTCGGCGGGGACAGTACGAGAGAGCTGGTCGTCCGGGAGAGCACGGAGATGCGGCTGGAGTGCCACGCGGAAGGATACCCAGAACCCTACGTCATGTGGCGGAGGGAGGATGGCAAGGATATGAACTACAATGGCGATATAGGTAATATCCAAACCTATTTCATTAAACAAAATAGTTCTTTTAGATGTAATAATATATTGTTTTATTGGTAAATTTTCTAAACATTTGTATATTTATATATATATTAAGTTGTCGGGATATTGCAGGATTTCATGTTTTTGTTAAGTGATCTCGCTAAATAATTAACTGTTTAATTTTACAGATTGTTTTTTAGTATGGATGTTTTCAATTACTCATTCACTTCCAAACAAAATTGTTTGTTAACCTGAATAGCATTTTCCTGCTTGGATATAACCCAGTTTTTTTTTGTTATTCTTTATTGAAAATAAATTACATAAAGCCAAGCTAGGCTAATTAAAATATAGGTACATGTTCGGATACACATCCATTTCTCATGAAACAATAAGTAATAATAATAGAGGAATCTATAAATAAATGAATAATACAAACGAGATATAACAATAGGAAAACTTTATAAAAAACCTACACAGCAAAATAAACAATACTAGTTAAATTAACCGTTAGTAGTTAAATTAACAATTTATGAATAATAATAAATAATAGTCAAATTATAATCTGAGTCTTTAAACTATGTTGAAAGAGTCCTGGCTCCTGGATCCTTATCAGTCCTGGCTCCATAAGCCTGGAGTGATAAGGATAATAATATAAAACTTATATAATTACAAAATACAAACAAAAGCTAATAAAACTACTTTTGTAAAATGATACAAAAATCAAACATTTTTCTAATAACTTTATGGTGTAAAAAGATATTTACACTACTCTAATTTATGTTATATATATTTTTTTTTTCTTCACGGAACGGCCCCTGGGACCACGCGAATATCATGAGAGCAGCACTTGTTCTTTGCTCTTCGCCTGCTTCTTCCTCTTCCACATGTTTTTCATGAACTCTGAATGTTTGAGCTTTCTCTCCTCAGTCCATGCGTGACCCCTCCCGGGATGTTTCCTCTCCACAAGAACCCTCGCCCCTGCCAATGTCTTCCTGTACCCGTCCCTATCGAGGCAGTCCTGGTCTCCCAGACCTATCTGGTTCAGATCACGTCTCAGTTGCTTAAGATACCCAGTCGAGACTTTATAACCACGGATCTTCTCGAAGATCTGCTTGTTCAACCTTTCGGGGCTCATTCTCACATTGTGCCCATAAAACCTTACTTATAAGTTATATTTTTAATTTATAGAAAATAGTTTTTTAGTCTTCAAATAATATGTGTTTCGTCCGTTAGTGTTTGTATCTTTTTACAGTTTTCTTGTTGTGATTACCTATTTCTTGGATATTTGGGTTTTCAGATATAGCAGTTGATATGAAAAATGAATTTGTTTGCGGATGAATGTGTTGTTTGATTGTGGGTAGATTGAGATCAGTAAGCATGGTGTATATTCTTGTGTATCTGGAGTAATTGTTTATGATTCTCATGCAGATGTTTTGTATAAATTATAGTTTTTTGTAATTTGTATTACAAGTGTTACTCCAAACAGGTGCTGCGTAGGTTATCGTAGGTCTGATTACAGTTCTATACAGCAATAATTTGTTTCTATTGGATAAATTGAGTGCTTATTGAAGTAAGGAGACATTTCACTAATCAGATTTTTTATTTTGTTACATTTTTTATTTACATAGGCCGTAAATGTGAGTGTTCGGTCTAGTTCTACACCAGGATATGTTGCTGTCTGTGCCAAAGGTATTTGTATATGGTAGTCTTCTATGGATATATAGCGGTCTATTGTAGTTATTCGTTTTGTAAAAATTATTGCTGTCGATTTGTTTTTGTTAATTTTTATTTTCTATTTGTTGTAGTATCTGTTAAGCCTTTTAAATACGTCCGATTAACGGTGGGTTAAGGTATCAATCCTGTATGAGCTTGTAACCCAGTTTGTTCTAAATATCAATGGATGAATCTCACCTAAATTCTAAAATTACCATACTCACAAGACCCCTCAACAGCTGACTCAATTTTTAAGAAAAAAAAATGAGTCAATTTTTTGTTCACAAAGAATAGAAAAAAAAAATTAACACTGGCAGAAATATATTGATAGTAGAATTGTAAAAAAAAAATTAATTATAACTGTTTGACAACTAATTTCCTAAAATCAATCAAGTAACTTAATTATGATTAAATTTTTCAGTCATTTTTTAGTGATCTAATGGTTATTTGACTGAAAGACTTAATCGTTATTAAGTTAGGTGACTGATTCCAGGAAATTAGTTTCCATATACCTTAGATTTCATTTTGATTACATTTTAGCTAGGATTAAATTTTATTTTATTTTTTAATTTAATATCACAAACCTGCATTGCTTTCCGGTAATTTTATTATGAACATTTAAAAAAAAAAAAAAACGGTGAGAGTGAATTAATTGTATTAGTTGATCAATAAATAAATAAATTAAAAAAAAAAAAAGTGAACTGATAACCCGGATGGGCCCTAATGGAGCTAATCTGAAGCGAACAAAGGGCTCACACATCATTGGCTCATTGATGTCTAACAATTTTCGTGCAGGCGTGGGATGTATTTTTTTTTTTTTCTTCATTTTTTTTTTTTTTTTTTTTTTTTTTTTTTTTTTTAGCTTATCGTTTAACGTTTAAGGTACCTGAACTTAAATATCAAAATCCTAGTTTTTGATAAATAATGAATTTAATATTTCGATATTAGTTTTTTTTTTTTTTTTTTAAGTTAACCTGAATATTTTTTATTGATGGCTAGTCTTGATTTTTTTAATTATTTTTTTTAACTGATGGCCTAAAAATTCTCAGTTTCTTTCAAAGAAATGTCAGACCAAGATCCTCATTCACCTTGAAAATGCCTTTTCACATGAATAATTTAAAAGTGGTTATAAGGGAGGAAGATATGCAAGGGTCTCCTGAAGACAACATTATGTGCGGGAGGATAATGATCCCAAGAAACAGGCTGAGTCTCCCTGTCGGTTGGGAATAATTGGATGTGGAAACGTGGAAAACAGGCACTGGAAATAAATGAAGTTGTAACATCATTATATTAGAAAATCAGCATCATCATGAAAACTATTTTTGGGGCCATTAAATTTACTGTATACTCCATTAGAGAAAATATTAAAAAAAAAAAATAAAATATATATAGACGCGCCTTCATATCATTATATGATAAAAATGAAGAATTTAGTAATTTTATATAAATGAAATAATTAGGTTTTGTTTGTTTCGTTGGGTTAAAGTTCTTATGTACTCAAATTAGGGCAGGTAGGAGCGGTAACCCTACAGAATACTAACATTTTCTAGTTAGAGTGGATAGCTACAACTCTTTTCATGGGACTACAAGGAAGAACAATCAACAGATCGGGGCGAGCATCGAACTAATGATGAATAATAGATAATTATAATATAAATTAATCACAGTAGAATAAATTAATTTTAATAACCCACTACAAATGTATATAAGAAAGATTTATTTTGATCTTTGAATAAAAAATGAGAGCAGTGACAGAAAAAAAAATTAAAAATACAATAAAAAAGAGCAAAAATGAAAGTAACAATTACACAGGTCTGCAAACCAATTTTGTTTCTTGATATCACGGACATCCTGATAAAAGCGCTCCCTCTGTTCTTCATTGTAAGCTTCCAGGTTTTCAGGAAAATAGTAATCCTATGTGAAAGTGTAAAAAATAGACCTTCAAGCTCATCTTGCAGCTTGATCAACCTATGCTGCTGGCATCCATTGAACAATGGTTATGTAGTCAGGATCCTTAGTATTTCCCAAAAACTTTCGCACTACATCGTTTAACGATAACCAAGCTTCTTTTTCCTTCTCATTCTACTTTCCACAAAGGGTGTGTCGGTTAAAAGTTTTATTATGTCGGTTCCAGTGAAAACTCTCTCTTTCAACTTTGCTTCTGATACCTTCGGGAATTTTGTACATAGAAATTTAAAACAGTCTCCATCCTTTTTCAATGATTTTACAAATTGTTTCATCAACCCCAATTTGATATGGAGAGGGGGCAACAAAACCTTTCAGGTGGTACCACAGTAGTATTAATTTTTCTCTCCAAGTATTAAAGTTTCTTGGGGTGGCCAACCACTTTTAGTCCAGTGCTGTTCTCTGGCTCTACTATCCCACAAGCATAAGAAGCGTGGGTATTTAGTATAGCCTGGCCGCTGACACAAAAGCATCGTGAGTATTTTAAAGTCCCCACAAACCATACATTGATGGTCCTGATATTTGATTTTCTCCAGGATAATGGCCAAATCGTTATAATTTTCTTCCATATGCACAGAATGCCCCATCGGAAGTGATGCAAATTTATTTTCTTTGTGCAATAATACTATTTTAAGACTAGTTTTGGGTGAATCAATGAATAGGCGCCATTCAGATGAGTCATAAATATAATACTAATAAATAAAATTAATACCAAATAAGAATAAACATAATACTTCAAAACACATAAAACCTATGTGATAGAATTTTTAGAATATTTTTCCTTTTTTTGGGAGGTCAAAATCTATAAGAAAATGTTGAAAAATCCTATGCAGTTTTTTAGTCGCAGACCTGTGTTATTAAACAAAAATTCAGCGCAGGTACTAACAGGTAGTTGAAATTACTAATACCTTAATTTATATTTTATCTTTTATATTTTTGGGAGACGCGGTATCTCAGTGGATAACGTATCAACTTTACAACCCAGATTCGACTCCGGTTAATACACAAAATTATTTATACATTATCTGATAATAGACATAGGGTTTGTACTATCTTCCTGGAACTCACCAAGCTTAATCTATTATTTTAGTAACTTTATAATTTGAATTTTATTTTTTAATTTTTATTTGTTTCTCTTTACATATATTTTTTTTTAATTGCACACAACAGGAAGGAGCTTCGCCCGGACTCATACTCAAACAATGAGGTTTTCCCAAATCAAGGTTATCCACTTTATAGTGGCTGGGTGTGCCCTAGAAAGGTCTCATGATCCCAAAGATTAATTCTCAGATAGTATAGTGCAATAAAAAAACTGCTTCAGGCGGACTTAAGTACGGGCCTGGGAGTTAGAATTTCAGTACCGAAAAAGAAAGTTAAAATTATTACAAGCAATATAAAAAATAAACAATTCTTATAATTATTGTATTGCTATAAATAGAGTATTGTTATTACTATTTTCTACCGTAAAATATATAAATTTCATAAAGACACCCCTCCAGGGATGTCTGGGCTCGTTAGATTTTTTAAAAATTGCATTCCCTATTGTTTGAAAATGGCAGGCAGCCTTCCAAAAATACTGCTGTATTATTATCACTCAACTATAATTCAAGCAGCTTGTAACATGTTGAATTATTATTGTTATAATAATATCCCTCTATTATAAACAGAAGAGACAAGTGAGGAACTAGTTATTACTGAGGCCAAAGTCAATAACCCCCATCAACTCAGTAGACAGATGCGATTAAATTGCATTCAAACATTAGCTGTCTTGTTGGGGCAACACATGCCAGCGCCACGCTCTCGAGATGCAGGGAACATTGATGAATATGGTAGCGGCATGATGAACTTTGTTGAAGAATCCATGATGAATAAACAACTTTATATTTGAATAATTAAGCTCCTCGCATATCCAGCGATACGCTTCGATACGAATTTTACTGATGTTTCAGTAACGAATAAATCACGAGATTTTTTTTACTAAATTTGTCGCACGAATCTATGATATCGGTAAATAAAAGAGAGAGGAAAGAGGCAAAATTATGATATAAATGATACAGATAGAGCCGGACCATCAGGATTCAATTAAGAAAAAGATTACATAATTATATTAAATTTTCTAAAACTTTTAGCGGTCCAAGAATTCATTCACAGAAACATGCCCCATTCTAGATTCCTTTAATTTTCTACTGAATCACTTCTTCAATACTTTTACACCAGCGTATCGGGACCTCTGGTTTTATGACAAAATATATCTAAATTTTAAACAGAAACAGACATGTATGATATAAGGATAAGGTAGATTCATGGAATACAATAACTATATCAACCCCATTATATATTTAATAACTGTTAGAAATATATAATTAATATTTATTAAATTCACCACAAGCATATCTTAAAATGTATATATGGTTAAAGTTAAAGCTTATAGTGTCAATAAAAGAGATAGTGTCATATAAATATATATATATATAAAAAAAATATATATATAATTTGATATATATATATATATATAATATATTCAGACCTGATGATTTATATACTGTTGTTGGTCACGTCGCACAGTGCGGCGCTCTTACGGTCGAAGTAGACAAAAGTCTTTCTTGACGGGAAAGACTTATAAAATCTTTATAACATTTTAAAAACAACATCAATTCGACATATTTCAATTTCTTTAAAACGGGATTTTAAAGAAAACTCTCAGTTGATCATTAAAAAAACAATATATTAAAGATCTTTGAATACAAATTAAGTTTTTTTAGACTTACAAAATAATAACCAATATCACAACAATAAAATTTACAATACATGAATTGATTAAGGTACGTCTGAAAATTATATTGAGTCTCTGCTCGTTGACATACTCTCATCAGATGAGGTAGATGGGATTGAAGTGAATCCATAGAATATTCGTCATCGCCCAAAAGATATTTTTTAATGTCCTCTAAATTGTGTTTTGAATTTGAGTGGCTTGCTTTCCTCCTTGCAGATATTAAAGGATCCGAAGATATTAAAATATTATTATATATATACACACATATAAAATATTAATTACATCAATGTTTTTCAGGTCTATGTTTTCTGAAATAAATAAACAGAGAACCATTCAAAGCAAGAATGATTTGTATATTCATGATGTATATTTGTTATTAAATCAAAATATTTCAAAAACTAAGAATGTTTTGGGTCGAAATTGAAATATGTCAATTTGAGGTTTGTTTTTTTGTAAATGTATTAACGAAAAAATGTTATTGAAATATATTAAGGAAAAACATTATTCAAAGGTATTAATGAAAAAAATGGTTATAACTCACCTTCTTTGATACCTGCCATACTAAAACTTCAAGTGACGTAGATGTGTACTTAACATCAAATAAGGGCCCAATAAATTGAAATTGTATCGATGAGACAGATAAGCGATCTGCCAATTGTCCAAACATGATTTCTATCCTTTGCTTTTATAATATAAGTTTATAAGCTACAATTCCATATCATTGAGGTCACTATGAAAGGATTACTAAAGGAAACCAAGTTGGAAAATATAATCGCATTTTAGACTTTTGTCCATTGGAGGCCGCACTGTGGACTTGGCTTGACGAACCACTTTGGTCGGGTTTAGACTAACACTACAAACAGCAATGCCGTCATAAAGATCAAAAGTCATAAAGTAGTTTATTTATTTTTTATTATCTTTTTTTTTGTAGTTGTGATACATAATTTTTTTTTACTTTAAAAACAAAATTGACTACTTAAAATAGAATCAAAGTTGATCCTGAAAAAACAGTTAGTGTATGGTGTTCACTCATCGCAAAGGAAAACATCATACTACCCTCAGTGTTCCGATTTAGTATATTTTAATCACCTTATTACTTCGTTATATATTGAATTGTATATATGAAACTTGTAGCTCACTATAACATCATGATGAGATTACCTAGGTTCAAATCATAACGCCTTCATATCCTTCTCCATTTACCTGTTTTATCATTACATTTTTCACTTCAAGTTAACTAAAGTTTCCTACGAAAAAGTGTGTTATATTGCGTTGGTGCAAAAAAAAAAAAAAAAAAAAATGGCGGTTTTTATAAGTGAAAAAAGTATATAATGATTTTGTGTAGTTCGTTATGTTGAGTGATCAACGTTGACTTCTCTTGCAATGTCCCGGGTAGTTTTGTGAGGGTTTTCTTCTATCAAAGCTCTCAGCTGTTTATGATCTAAAACAGAAGTCCTAACGCGACCTTCCTTGTCTTCGATATCTAAATCTCCAAGATTTTTTTCGAAAAATCGCTGCACTGTACAAGAAACATTGATGTTTCGCGCGGTTTGGGCCGAACTGATAAAAATAAATTTGACGTTACCTTTGATATAGTGTTTTTCAGATGTTCTTATTCATAGACAATGTAATATCAACTGAAACAATATTTAAGTAAAAACAAAACTATAATCCATTAACTATACTGGAAGGTTAACTCTGTTTACTTGGTAACCACTAGTGTGAACAAAATGAATATTCGAAACTCGCATTAATTTGCACCAATCCAATAGTTTATTAAAAAGTATTTTGCGAATACTGCCTTAAATATAGGGAAATATCTTTAATAAACAAGAATACATAATAACAGCGGAATGTTTCTAAATTTTTAATCAAGTGAATCTACAGGGGAAATCTCATTTGATTTTGTCGAACTGCATCGTTTCCTTGGGACGCCTTCGTCTTGGCTCCGATTCAGGCTCACGTTGAAAAACGTACCCCCAACCAAAGAAAATCTATTCTTCTTATGATCTTCTGTCAACGTTTCATCAGTCCCTATTACTGTTGACAAGGAATCGGGATCCGTATCTTCTGAGTTCAGTTTATCGTCATTCTGTTCAAATTCAAAGGTTTTATTTACAGGTATCAGTGGATCTGAATTGACGCCAATATTTTTGAAATAACCCTTGGTAATAGCGGTGATTGCTCTTTCGGTCCAAGAAGTGCTATTTCCACTTACCTCAGTTTCGACGTCTTTCTCTAAATCAGGTAGCCTCTCTGGGAAATAGGAGGCTTCTTCCAACTTGAGAAGAAGTATTTTCAAAACCTTGAAAACGCTTTGTCTAACGTAAGGTTCCTTATCGACTGTCAGAGTGACCAATCGGGGAAGAATGATCTTAGCTGCAGTATCGATGGAAAAGAATCGATGTGTAACGCTGAAAGCGTGGACTGCCGCGTTCCTCACGTGGTGGTCAGGGTCACTGAGGGCCATCAAGAGAGAGCAGAGGAGAGCTTTCTGCCGTGCGCGGGGGTCGAGACAGTACGCGATGTTGGCAAGGCAGATTGTCGCGTTCGTCCTTAGGTAGGCGTTGTCGTCGTACTTCTGGATATGGATCAGGTGTCGCAACATTTCTCGATTAACTGACTTGGAAAGCTTCGGAGCCACGTGCATCATAGCTTTCACAGTCTCATCCCTTATCTGCGGTGTGTTGTCAAGAAACCCTGCAGATATGATTGGATAAAGGCTGTTAATGCTTTTATTGTCGATTTTGGTGGAAATCTCTTTAATATTGACGAGAAGCGTAAATCTTGTTGCTCTGTCTTTAGTAGAAAATAAAAAGGCGACGAAGGGTTCTAAATGAGAACTGAATTCTTCTTTGCTTAGTACAGAAGCGATTTTAGATATCACAGGAACGAGATACGATCCATTTTCTTCTTCGTACTCATACGCCAGCCTGATCAATCTTATTATTCTGAACATAAGGATATCCTTTGGCGTTTTAGATACTACTTTCAGTATATCTTTCGAAAGTCTGCTTTTGCCATCTCTGTCTTTCAGGTGGTAGGCGTTCAGGCCCTCCAAGGTTTTTGTTAACAAGTTATCATTGCGGCAAGTATTTACAAAATTCCTAATAGCACCTTCACAATTATAGCTATAGTTAACCAATTGTTGGAAGGCAGCCTGCAGCTCATTAGGAATATTAACAGCTTCCTTAAGACTATCAGAACTTTCAATTTCTCCGTTGAAGGTTTCCCAGAGAAGAACTCCGACACCCCAATCATCTGACATGAGGTCGCTTTTTGGCGGGAAGTACTTATTCAAAAGAACAATGTGCTTTTTCGGATATACCGAATTGAAATCTGTGACGTAGCCCAAATCACCAAGCTGCCAGGTCCCTTGATCGTTGACGAATACTGAGCCGTGGAAGACGTTGTTATGGCGAATGTCGACGCTGTTGAGGAAGGCCACTGCGTCAGCGATACATCCTAGCCCCCACTTGAGGTACATCTTGCCGAAGTCTTCACTTCCAAGCTTGTGTAAGTATGCGAAAAGAGGGAGGCAACGATTGGTTACTAAATAGATATTGTTTTCGTCTTCATGGCTGTCCACGTAAGTCAATATCGAAGGGTGTTTGAACTTTTTTAATTTACTTACTGCTACCTTCACGTGGTTTAGTACAGCGTCGCTGTTCTCCGACTTTTTATTATAAATGAAAATGCTTACCTTCTCTCCGGATTTCTTGACGCCATCGCTCACAGAGAAGACGGAATAACCTCTAAAGGAAACGATCTCTTCTTCGATGGTGTATGGAAACGGATCTCGACTGTTAAAGAAGTTCAACATACCTAGGTTGTGTTTGCACCTCTTCGTGATACCTAATCTAGAACATTGAATATATGGAATCTTAATGTTAATAAAAGTTATATAGTCAATAAAGAACACACTACACATGATATTTCTACAGCTGTTCCGATACAAATATACGTAACAATTAAGCAACAGAATTAGAGTATCAATATTGGCTAAATACATGTGCCAGGTTGCGTACGACCTCAGAGCTCTGATCGCATATCGCAATTTTAGGTTCTTGATCAAATTGACATGCTTATCTAATTTGTTGATTGAAATATTTTAGCTAAATATTTATCATTTAATAAGGGTATGACCTCAAATTCTATATAATAGAGTATAGCTAGTTCGCTATAAAAATATATAAACTTCGCTACAGAAATGTATAGTGCTATTTATATATATTAGATCAAGTTTCCAGTCCTATATATTCTATTATTCTCGTTGTATAGGAAAAGAATGATAATGTCCGATGCGAAAAACTCGCCTCGGCCTCGAGAAAGTGGACTGTATAGGAAAGTATCAAAACGAGGTTTCGCACCCTTGGGGAGATATTATAGAGAAGATAACCTAAACAAATGTTACATAAGAAACTTCTAACCTTGTTATTGCTGCCGACGGTCTGTACAGAGGCCTCCGAAATCGTCTGGCGAATGCTTCTCTCAGGCTGCAATATTTGTTCAGGCTCTCCTCCTCTTATATCACCACTCATTAAGGGAAGAACTAAATCTTTACTGACTGGCACAGGAAATAAGATCACTTTTAAAAGAGGAATAGGGTCCTGGAAGGCTATTTCGCCTTGGTCAAAAAAGCGATGGAAGACCATGAGGTCTTGGGCAATTTAATAGGTGCGTACTGGAGCACAGATGCTAGAAGAAAGAGGAATATTCATGTGGGGATTAACGCAGATAAGGGCTAGTTGCCCAGAGATCCATAGAGTGCGTCAATGAACAGTATATTAAAGTTTTTCTCTTTTCCCCCCCCTCACATAAGCGCCGATTGGCGCGAACACTCGTTATTTAGTAATTTAAAGATTACGGGTTTAAACATTCCATCCAGCACTCCCGATACAGGTAGAGTGAATGCCTTTTAGAACCCAGCTGATAGTTCACCTTGCCTGGGCCGCTACCAAAGAATGGTGACTCTAAAGTGTATATGTAGTTAATCTTCTTCTATATTTAGGGGTGGGGTGTATGTAGCGTGTAAAACTGAAGGGTTTTCAGCATTTTGATGACTAGGTGGTGGGATAAACTCTTTCCTATGTCGTTCAATAAATAACAATTAGTGAAAATTTAATAATTAATATTTTCAAATATATTCAACAATAATGGTCACTTTCGATTTATAGTAACGAAAAGTACAGAATATATTGCTGTAGACTTATAGTGTTTGACATTTAGATAGTTTGGACTGAGAGGAAAAATCTGGATTTTTGAAGAAAAAAAATTTATAAATAAAATAAAATTAAAAAAAAAAATCCAGGTTGATATTCTGAAATGTATAATGAAAAGGTGACTGGTCTTCTATGGACACCTGGCCCGCATTAATCCCAAAAGAATAAACAGGATATTTACAGTTGCAAGTAGAGGCAAGGCCTCCAAGAACAAGTGGATAACATCAGTGAAGTCAGATCTGGAACAAAACATAAGACTGCAGTTTCGGCAAGCTGTCCGACAGGGAGTTTTCCCTATGTCCCTTACCAGTAAGAAAAGACAGAGGAGAGAAAGCTGGCCAATAGTCAGAAAATACTAATAATAAAGACTACAGGAAGAGGAAGAAGAAGATCCTCACCGAATATTAGATATGAGCCCCGTGGTCCTCAGTAGACAAATGATTAAAAAAAAAAAAAAATTAAAGGAAAAGATTCCTCCGTACCTAAGATATTGTTTTCACCTAAATTATTATTATTTTTTTTTTATATCAATCATTTTTTCATTTTATAAATAACTACTCAAAAGATAATATCTCCTAGTATACATTTTTTCCACCGAAAAGGTCTTCGGTTTGATTTCTTTACAGATTGCGAGACTGAATCCTTATTAATATTCATCAAAATTTTATTTAACTTTTTACTTCCACAATTTTACTTTCCTGACAAATCATCAAATTGTATTTTACGGCCCAGAGTTGATCCCTTTCCAATAATCATCCTCCTTATAAAGTATTTCAACTCGAGATTAACCAAAATTTAAAATAATGAAATTTTGTTTTTAATTCCTTTTAAACATGTCACATAATGATGATTGTTTAAATAGGAGTAAATGCTGTAATTAAGTGAATTGAATATATTAATATAAAATACTCCTTTATTGTAGAAATAAAGTAAAAGAGTGGTTGACATAATGAATAACCAAATGCTACATTGTAATAAAGAGGTTAGTAGGATAAGAAAGAAAGCCGAAAAATGTCTGACGATGGGATGGAAGATCCCGAAACATATCACATAATGATGGTTATTTAAAGAGAAGTTATTGCTGTAATAAAGTGAATTGAATATATTTCGTTATTAAATTGGAGAAAAAAATTATTAAATATCTATACAAAAAAATACACATTAAATTTAATTTTTTTAAAAAATCTTTTAATCTTTTATTAATTGAAATTTACAACTGTATTAGAAAATACATCCAGTAAATATGCTGTATACAATGCAATATGATAACATGATTAGAACTTGTAGAGGAACTACCCATTGGTAGTACTCTAATTAAATTAAATTTAAATTATTTTATGATTAAATACTTTGTTCTTGTGTTTGTATGATATCATATACACAAAAACATAATGTAACTATGTTATGTTTCAGTCAATGTGGTGGATGGTGAAATTCTCCACATCAGTAGGGTTAGCCGCCTCCACATGGGAACCTACCTCTGCATAGCTTCCAACGGTGTCCCTCCCTCCATCAGTAGGAGGGTATCTCTCAAGGTTCAGTGTAAGTTATTTTATTCTTATATTAATCTATGTTTTTATTGATATTTATAAATGAAAAGATTAACTTTTGAATTTGAATAAAATCCTTGGTAAATTTTAAGAAATTCTAATGTAAAGAAAGTTTCGCTAATTAGGTAATAATATAGACAAATAAAATAGAGAAAATATTCTTATAATAGTTCCTAACGTTTTAAAGCTTCTGATAGCATTAAGGGTTTGAAAGAATATGTTAGTCGTTAATAGATTTAAAGATACGAAAAATAAATGACCAAAAAATATATTTTAAGAGACTTTATAGTGAGTATGTATTCTCTGGGCATACATAGTTGTTACTCTTTCTGACATATCTCCTGTAGGTTTAATCATTTTTTTTTTTTTTTTTTTTTTTTTTATTTCGTCCCATTTTTGAGGAACTTATAGCCAGAAAAATTTACAAGAAAGTAATTTTTGTTTATTAGGAATTATTTTCATAACAAAAAACTAAGTGCATAGAGCATATAAAAATTGTATTATTCCTGTATTCATTTTAACATTTTTTCTTATTGTGATGACTTTCTGTTTCAATACAATTAAAGTCCGAACTAGTCAGAATTTATAAGCTTACTACTGGATTGTCCAGAAGTTAATTTAATTTCATTTCTTTTAAATAAATAGTTAGTAAATATTTTTATCTATTAAAATACGCTTTATTATCCTCAGTATATTTCCACCAGCGTGGTAGCACCTCGAAATAAAATTTTGAATTCTTATCATTATCCATTTCTGATTTCTTTAGACTTTTGGCTAATATCTTTTACAGTTTAAAAAGATGGTCGAGGTCCTTACACAAATAGTACTCGGTAGACTAGAGGTCTGAAATAAATGCCATAATGACAAAACCTTTCATTGGGGGACTCAATGGCGGAGTGCGTTGGGGCGAGAGTCTCAGCACGCTCGTAACCAGAAGGTCGTGGGTTCGAATACCATCTGGGCGGGATTTATTTATTATTCATTACCTGGGATAAATTTATTTCTTAGCGGACCCAGGAAATGAATCTTGACCTTCCCACTCTAGCCAGTATAGGACTTCAGTGGAAGTCTTGGGTAAAAAAAAAAAAAAAAAAAAAAAAAAAAAAAAAAAAAAAAAAAAAAAAAAAAAAAAAAAAAAAAAAAATAGGACTTTAATGGAAGTCTTGGGGAAAAAAAATCGTATAAATTGGATTTACCAAAGAAAAATAAATAACAACACGATTCTGACCACCAAGCATTTTATAGAGTTCAAGCATAGAGCGGCCACAAAAAAACCTTTCATTATGATGACTTTTTTTTATTTATTTATTTTTTTTGTGGCCGCTCTCTCTATGCTTGAACTCTATAAAATGCTTGGTGGTCAGAATCGTGTTGTTATTTATTTTTCTTTGGTAAATCCAATTTATACGAAAATTAGTGTAATGTCATGAGTAAAGGCTGAATTATTTCCAAAAAGTAAAATTTTAAAGAGATAAAAAAAAAAAAAAAAATTGTTAGGACTGATATAATAAATATTGGCATCTTTACTTTAAAAAAATATCCTATTAAATTACATTTGGAGGTAATTTAACGTTTTTCAGGTCAATCATACATTTTTAAAATAATTTGAATTCACTGTTTTTTGTTGTTTTTTCTTATTAAATAAATCTAATAATAAAAAATAAATTATTTTCATTTATTATAGTTTTTTTTTTTGGTTTTTTACCTCATTTAATTTTTTTGAACGATAGGGCCACTCCAAGCAATCTATCGTTTACTGTAGGACACTGTGGCCTGTTTTATTTGTCGTACAATCCAATAAGATGAATTCTCTTATTCACCAACCAATTCTGTTTAATAGATGTAATAGAAATATTAGTAAATGATCTTGAATGATATGTTGTTGTTTTTAATTGACCAAACTATGATTTAGAATATTAAATTATTTATTTATGTTCAAATAATTAAAATAAAATTGTTTTACAATATTTATAAATTATATATTTTTTAAATTTATTATTACCCATAATGGGTAATATTTACCTCCTTCAGTTCCTCCAATGCTGTCGATACCAAACCAGCTGGAGGGTGCCTACATCGGCCAGGACGTGACCCTCGGCTGCCAGACGGAAGCCTTCCCGTCGTCGATCAATTACTGGACAACCGACAATGGCGATATGATCGTCTCTGGTAAAATCCTTAAAAATCTTTCCTTGAATATATTTTAAAGTTAATATTTGAAATTATTCTTATTACATCATTATTTATTATTTCTAGGTGAGAAATACGAGACAAGTTCTTCGGATGACGGTTACAGCAGGTACATGACGCTGAAAATAAGAAACGTCACTTCCAGAGACTTCGGTTCCTATCAATGCGTCGCGAAGAACTCTCTTGGCGAAACCGACGGAGTGATAAAACTCGAAGGTAAATATACTTAATGATATATATTTAATGATTATTATTTATACTCAATCAATTATTAATATAAAATAATAGAATAGTATTACTTTGTTCCATTCCTTTGATATACGTATATATACGTATACATCCCAGTCAATCGGTGTATGAAAAAGGAATTTCAGAAAAATAAAATTGTTGTGGTGCCGAATCTGATTTTTATATTTGCAATCTTGTAAAAAGCTGGATTTACTACTAATATAGGTACCAAACATTCGAAATTTCATTGAACAACTGCAATTTCCGAAGATAAAGTTTTCATAAATTATTAAAAAACAAAATGCACTAAAAAACTTTGATTTCCTAACAAGCGGTAGAGCGCACTTAAAAACATACAAGGTACATTACAATTAATAAAAAATTGTTATGAATAATGAATATTGTAATGTAAGTTAAGTTTTTATAATAAAAAAAGAAGACTATAACAGCAAAAACAGAAAAAAGAAAATAACGATCGAAATGAATCACTCATAGTCTGGTAAAAGACTGCCTTTATTTTTCTGAAATCCTCTAGGGTAAAAGACCCAATAGTGGACACTGACCCAATAGTGGCCACTTGGAGTTTTAAATGCTAATAATAAGGTTTATGGAGGACCAATCAAGTTGAATTTGCCAAGCAAGGTTAGTAGTGTCCTCTACAGTTGATGTGGTATACCAGGAATGGCGTAAGGAACCATGGGAAAAACCAACCTTTGCCTTTGCACTTGGCGTCTTCTGTTTATAGCTGAACTTGGCTCTACACCTGTTGGATTTGCTAAGGAGGTAAGCGAACACATTTATTTTTTTCACACTTAAATGTTGATAAATTTTAAATATTCAAGCCATCTACTTATAGAATAGAATGTTTTCTTTGCGTTTTCCGTATTTTGTTTCGCGTTAAACAATTTCTTGTTGCGGTAAGGTTAGTTGTCCACTAATCATTCAATATAAGATTCGTGTTTAAATAGTGGACAACACCTGTCCATTAATGGTGCTTTCGATTATATTTTATTATATTATGAATTCTTAATTTTGTTATCTATTGTCAGGTAGAAAGATGACAGGATGGTGGCGATAGGATGAGCAGGAAATGGAGAAAGCTGCCCAAGATGTGTCACTAGGTATGCATCTAGCAACTGTAGCAAAAACAGGTGTTTTACTCGAACAAGTTTAAGAAGATTGATCAATGGCACAAAAATTAATAAAATAGGGCGTTTTCCAGTCCTTCCTCAAGATGGCGAAGAAAAACTGGTATTTTGGATTACAGCAGTTTCAAACGCAGGATTTCCAGTTCACAAAAATGATTTTTTGGACTTTGTCCAAAAACTATTAAAAGAATTAAAGAGGAAAAACGACTTAGTTGATGATCGGCCTGTGCGTATTTGGTTTCAAAGTTAAATAATGTTACTGCTGGCTGGGGTCTGGGAAGATCGGAAAGCGGGTGGATGACATGCGCTCTCTTCTACGAATACCTCTCGCCTTAACACGCAACACGAAACTGTTTCGCCCTATGTTCGCCGAATCTGTTTCGTGTTATGTCATAACACATAACACGAAACAACGAAGAAACAGTTCTCTGTCAACGTTTTTAATCCCAGTGCAAACTTCCAAGGCCTCTAGTTTTCGGGGCATCTGGGAATGAAAAATATCTATTTCCTAACTCAATTGATGTCCCACGGTAATTTTATTGAATAAACTCGTTCTAATTGATTTCTTAGTTCTTATTATACCTACTAATTTATTTTATATTTACTTATAAATATGAATATTTATTTACAGTTGAAATCTTTGATATTTAATTAATAAATTATATGTGCATAAGTACTTATTTATTTTCTGTCCTTCTACACAAATTTAGGACAAGAATGTTGTTCCACATGAACCATTATTCTGATAAATGTATATAAAGTACAAATAAGAGGTTTAAGTTATCTTACAATAAAGAATTTATAGTGTCCACCATTGGCGCATGGGTGTGTCCACTATTCAAATTTTTTCAATTTTATGTGTCCACTAATCATGCAAATTGGTCCTTCGGGATAATAAATTTTAAAAATATATCCAATTCATAGTTTGCATTTTTGGGAAAAGTTTTGCTTTCTTAGAGGGTTTGTGCATAAGCAACTACTTCTCAGTAACATTTGAGGGCTAAAATAAACCCAGGACAGTTCAAAATGTCAAAATAATTTCTTAACCTGTCCACTATTGGGTGTTTTACCCTATTTATAATTTTTTTTTTTTTTTTCTTTTTTTTTTGCATTTATCAAGGAAGTTGCCAAACAGTAGGTGGGCTTCAAAACGAAAAAGTGTCTAAATATTCTACAAATTACACCAGAAGATTTTGATTTTATAACCATTCCAATCTAAAGCACTTAATAAAAGTAAATTTTAGATTTTTTTTTTTTCGATTTTCATAGTATAGACGACCTCTATCTAAAAATTACGATTTAGCTCCCCTTAAAAGTATAACACCGAAAAAAAAAGAACTAACAAAACTATGTTACTCAGAAATTCATAAAATGAAAACCATTCGACTGGGTTGATAGCGATTGTCTGTTTGTTTATTGTAGAGTAGCGTCCTTATGTACATCAACTATGTCTAAAAAAAGGGCTTGTCCTACAGGTTACCAACCTATAGTAAACAGAATGAGAAGTTTCATTTCGTGGGTCCACTACGAAATTAATTTCCCGAATATTAATTTAAAAGATAACAGTCAGAAAAAATTCTATTCAAGTCCTAAACCATATAATTGTCTATTGTCTGGTTGATGTTAATTTATGTTGGAATCATACTTTTGCTGATGGAAATTTAACAGTGTGCATTCATATTAACATTTTTATCACTGATGAACTGTTTCATGACTGATGAACTGTTTCATTAGATTTATCTTCGGGATCCCCAGGCGGTCACACGTTACTTGCCGATACTCTGAGCTTGGGTGGCTATTTCCTAAATTTCGACGGCAATACTTTCTGGGTACTTTCATATTCCAATGTCTAAAAACCAAAAACCCTTCCTATATTCTTGATTTATTAACCTCCTAAACACTAGATCCCAACCTTTTAACCTATATATCCCCTCACATAAAACCGCTTCCTTCAACAAATCCTTAATCATTCGTGCAACCTCCTTCTGGAATTCCTTACCCACTTCTATTCGTAAAGCAGCTTCCATAACCTCCTTTAAAAATAACCTATTCCAGTACCTTTTAGACAATCAATCTTCCGCAAAGATGTCAATAATCAAATGAATACTTTTTTTTTTTTTTTTCCTCTCTTTCTTTCTTTCATACGTATATATATATATATATATATATATATATATATATATATATATATATATATATATATATATATATATATATATATATATATATATATATACGATTGTATTTTATGTTATAATTATTATTTCATATATTAATTTATTTTTATTTTTTATTCAATTTAATTTTTTTTTTCCTGTAAAAATGTATGCTTTAATTACTGGAACATCTAATTTGTAAATAATTGGCCAGACAATTGTACTCTTTATTGTGCATTATTTTTATTCTTAGGGGACAATAAGTCCCAGAATAAAGTTTATTTTTTCATTTCATTCATTTTCATTTCATATCACCAGTGAAATATAATGTCAACTTTGTAAAGGTTCTTGTTGACCATTTAGGAACGGTAGCAGTTAAATATACATGAGTATTTGAATACAACGCTTTGTTAAAATTAAAAAAAGAAACACTTGGACTTAAGATTTTAAACAAATTGACATATACATTTTTATTACCAATTCAATGAACGTATTTTATTTCGAATATTTGCGCTAGTATTGTGCGTTATTAAATATAGAACTAAAATTATGTATAATATTTATAATAATTTATTAAACCTAATTATGTATTACAGTAATTATTTATTGCAATGAAACATACTGCAAAGGTTTTATTAAATCCGCCGCTTGACTTTCGGGTTATTGATAGAAGGTACTTTAAGGTTGGGCTTATCTTAAGCTGAGTCCGTTGTGGAATAAATGGTTCAGAAACATTGCAGGAACAGGTTTTGAATACCAATATCAATTTCTTCGGTTGACTTCTGTTCGCTCTCATCTGAGTGAAATTATTATTCTGCGTGTGTGTTGAAGGTTCTATTATTCAGGAAGCGATGAATAATCAATTTATTTTTTTTTTTAGTCGGTTATAATTTAGCTGATCTATTATTTAAATGTAGTAAGATAACATTTAACAGTTTAATGTTATTTCATCTAAATTTAAATTAATCGACTATTGATTAATGGCTGACTGATAGTATTCATCGGTCAAATGTAGAGGTCCGCTTAACAAACTTCCAAGTTTTAGATTTGTTGAGTTTTCATATCCCCTCCACGTTATCATCAATAATATATCTAGTATTTTGACTAAAACTACCATTTTGGACTTGTTGGCCGTTCGTGTAAACAACATTGATACCTTTGCTTTTTGACTCTACTACTTTTATAAAAAAAATATATTAATTTTTTTTTTCAATATTTACTTCACTCTTATTATTTCATTTTACAGAGAAATTGTGGTGAGCAAATGTAAACATGAAATTTCGGTACTTTTAGTATTAAACAACTGAAGAGTTTACAGTTGTTGAATGATAGTTTTAAGATGTTTCAAGAACAGGTAATCACAGCTATGTGATCGAAAAATATAGATCACATTCGATGGCTTGTATATTTCTTCTTTTCCCGCCCAATACCTTTTCCTCGATTGTGACCTTTCGATTTATTTCAAAGTTTTCCTCACTTTTAAAAAATTAAAGTTAGCCTCCTTTATAAAAATAAATAGTCGACATGGCAGCCAGTTAAATGAATTAACGTCCCCCGCTTAGAAATTATGGCCAAGAGAAACCGCAAATGTTAAGCCATCCACCTACAAGCTTCTCTACCTGACAATGAATAACATCATACAATTATTAAAATATCTTAAATATAAATTCTATTGTATGTTGTTTTTTTAATTTAGACTTAATGATAACACAAAAAATCTGTCCAGATATCTAAAAAAATATATTACAAACAAAACAGGTGATTGAAATTTGGATTTAAAAATGTAAAATCCATTAAAAATTTCAGTATAAGCTATATTTCTGTGCTCTGAACTAGTCACTAAAGGCGTCATTATAAATTCACTTTTTAACTATTTTCAGTTCCAAAAATAAATAAAAAAAATTGTTTACGTATTTAGACGCACTGCATACTAAGTATTCCAGATGTTTCCAAAATATATTTCATGTTTTCTCTCATGATTGAACTTATAAGAAGCTAGTCAAGCCCTCAACCCACTGTCGATTTTTTAAATAAATATCGAGGTCAATACATTTTGCGTAGATTTTATTCCTGTTAAGTGGCGAATTTTCTTTATCCTGATTTTCTTGACAGAGAAGATCTTAAATAATAATCTAATGCATTTATAATTGTATATATTACAATTATAATTTAAGAATTATTTGCCACTTTTTTTGCAATTTTTTATTCGAATTGTTTTTTTTTTATCAGGAGTTTCCACTAATAGTGGGTTTCTTTAACCTAGTGATTGGATGGCTTCCTTCCATAATATTCTATCCAAGGTCCATTCCTCCCGTAGACCATGAACCATCATGGATTCCTCCACTTCGTCTTCCCAGGTCTTCCTTGGTCTTCCTCGTCTTCGTGATCCCCTAATTTTCCATAGGTGGACCACTTTGGGTAGTGTTTCTTCATGCGTTCTTTTCAAATGTCCATACCATTTCAGGCGTTTTTTTCTGTATGGACTACTGGAGACGAGCGGCGGGAATATCCAGAATGGGCAAAGTAAGAAATGCCACCATCAGAGAAAAGATGGAGGCTGAAAGATCCATTCTGGAGGATATAGAGAAAATACGAATTGTTTTTATTTTTAGATATCCATCATGAGTTCTAAAAGGATACAAAAAATTTCAAATCCCTTTGGTACTTAGGTTGTATAAACTAATTTTAAAACTGTTAGATAAATAATCAAACATGGATAATAGAAGCGGGAAATAATTCATAAATTCTTATTGCCCAAAAGCTAATGAAGGATACTGGTTTCTGAATCTGACTGTTTTTGACAACCAAAGAACATCCTTGGCCTTTTTGTTTTCTTCATGAAGGATACTATTTTGAAAGCTTCCTGTAACGATTTTAAACAGCTAGGATAGTCATTGTAGCTCTTTTGAACGCTATTGTCCTTTCGGATAATTTATTAAATATTTTCGATTTTTTTAACCCTCCAGTAGTTTGCAACCGATCTGAAAGATCACCCAAATTATTTTTTAGGCAGCTTTCCGAGTAGGATTTTTATAATGAGATAAGCCACTCAGTACCTTTTAACTAACATTCCTCAAATACATTAGTAACGTCAAATCCTCAATATTCTCTTTAGATTTTTAGTTATTTAGTTTCTTTTCAGCTGTTACCGGGACAAGATCTATTAGGCTCATTGCGACTTCTGATACGACAGATTTTATTCAATCATTATTAGATTATGAATCGTAAGCGCATGTCCGATTTAGAAAACCCAGACGATATTGAAATTATTCGTAAAATCATTCTATGTAATACGGAGAATAATAGTGATGTAGAAAATTTTGATACAAGTGATACAATTCTGAAAGTGAAACAGACGTTGTTGATGAAAGAATTAAGCATTCAGATACTGAACACGAAGTTGATTTATCTAGTGATGAGAAATGCATTCCCGATAATTCATAAATAGGTAAGAGTTTGTTTATGTTTCATATATTATAGAAAAGAGGATGTTCCATCTGTAGCTAGTCATGAAGGACGCGGCTCTGTAAGACAACTTTGTGAGTTATGTGAAAAATGTAGGCTACATTCAAAAATTGCCTGTCAAATGTTTTTAAATAAAATTAGTGATGTAAATAATTTTAAAAAACTTGTGATTCGGCTTAGAAAAGTTTTTACAGTATTGTGGTTATGAGATATTATATTGATATTACTGATATTTGATACTCCTGTATCTATAGGCTCCATAAAGTAAGAGAAAAAAATCGTTGATATTTTTTTCAGTGTTAGGCTTTGGGCGTTGATGCTCCAAAAAAATATTTATCTTTACCTTTGATTCTGTTGCCTCCTATCGTGTCCCTCCCTTCATAGGGGCTAAAAGAGATATTCGTTGTGGGGTTGATAAATATGTAAAGGAACAGGGACTACACAGCTATCGGGCAGTCTTCCAGATCTTTCCCGCCCCCCTTCCCGTTCGAAAAATTAGAATTCCCATCTTTATTTATACTAATAGTAGGAGGGGGTTTTTCTCCCCCGACCTGCTGATACCGAAAAGGAAAAACGGTGGCATTTGCATGGTCGGAATCCGGCGGGATTATAAAGCGGGAGAGAGGATTTAGCTAGGCTGTTAGCGAACTAATTGGAGCTCTTCCTTCGCCATTAAAACATTATCTTGCCTCCTATCGGGCGGATCGGGAGCCCGGAGAAAAATAACCGCCCGACTTAGTGCCCTCTTATTGCTCCGGTCCGGTCCCTTTTCCAGGCTAAACGATCGCTATCAACGACTATTTGTGGTTGACACCTTGATCATATGTTTTTATTTATATTTATTGTAAGAAATTGTGATTTTTAGGAAAATAAGGAATATTGGAATGTTAAAATAGAATATTACAAAAAATCGAACATTTTGACGGAACCGAAGTCTCGTTTAACAGAGCCTTCATTTTTTTTATTTTATTTTAATATGTATTATTATAAGGATCCGAGATCCCGTAAAGAGTCCTCGAAGACCGTTTGCTTCATACATGACGAGTTCGCAGACCGAAGTTAAGATGGATGGAGAATGCTGCAGCTGACGCGAGAGACCTGCTGGGAGTCAGGAATGAGAAAGCGGCCGCAGAGAACAGAGATCACTGGCGGAAGCTCATTGAGGAGGCCAGGACACACTAAGGGTTATCCAGCCAATTAAATGGATAGATAGATAGATTATTTTTTGTTTGGCAAAACATTGAACAAAACAATTTGAATTCTTTGTACAAGAATTACTGCAGGAAAGCTTAAGGTTGGGGAGGACTGAGAAAAGAACCGTCATTAACAATTTCTAATGATGAAGGGTTTCCTGGGTTGGAAAAGGCACTTCAATATTTCGAAGCCAGAACTAATGCAAAATCGTTAGATTTTCAGAAATTAGACAGAATTTTGGTACTTACTGATAATTTATTTTAAAAAAAAATGTATGTAAGTTTGCTACTATGTGATAACAACACTGCTGCAGTTTCAATGTGTGTGAGACTTTTAATTAAAACATATGTGAGAGACAGAGTGTTAATAACTTTGGTAAGTTTCATGTTATCTTGTTTAAAGTGTTTTATATTATAATTACTAGTTAGAAAGAACGTGTAATTTAATTCCTTTCTAATAAAAGAATAAAATCACGTTAAAACAATCTTACAAATTAAATCACAAGATTTCAACTAGTAAGAAATTGATATAATTTATGTTCAAGTTGTTAAGAAAGCTGAGGAAGAATTTGTGATCCAATGCATATCCATTGATAAAAATACTTGGTATTTAGTGCCAGAAGAATTTAAAGAGGTAAGTAACCACATTTTTCTATCAAATAAAACAACAATAAAAAATGCAATGAGGGCAATTAAGAACCAAAAAGGTTATAGAACAGTTGCGGTGGAAATCGATGAAGATATAAAAAAAAGAATATTTCGATGAAGTTGATAATGTTTGCTTTTGAGAATTGCCATTAGAAGAATGTGGACCAATATCAATTTCCAGAGTTGTTCAAGCTGAACAAATTGAGTTAGAAGGTCGGATTAGACAATTAGAAAACCAATTATATTCAAATTTAAAACAAGAGGAAATCAATTAAGCTTGGGAATCAATTAAGCCAAATCGAAAAAAATTTATTCTAAAGAAATTTGAAAAAAAATCAATCAGATCCTAAAGAATGGTTAGCTATACTTGAAGACGAGTGTAGCCGCTTCCAAGTGAATTCCGACAGTAGTAAAATTCAGGCTTTGCGCTTTTTTGTCATGGGCCCAGCAAAAACTTGGTTTGAAATAAATCTGAAGAAAATAGGTGTAAATGGTCATTGGAATACTGGATTCATGGATGGAAGGATTCATTCTTGAACGTTTTTGTTGATAAAGGCTGGTACATTGTTAAGAAAGCTTTTAACTACAAATGTTTGGGTGGATCTTTAATCGATTTCGCGCTTATAAAGGAAAAGTTATGCCTAGAAGTAGAACCTAAGGGTACTGAATTATCACGTATCAACCTCATAGTTTTTGGATTGCTGAAAAAAGCCCAAGAAGAACTGGATAGAGAAAAAATTAACTAGATGGAAGACTTATGTGCGGAACTCCGAAAACTAGAGGACTCGTTTTCTAGAAAGAAAGAGGAAAATGCCTCAAATCCTAGATTGAAATATAGTCCTGACCCGAAAACTTTTAATTGAGATGAATTTCGGTTTTCCGTATTGATACCATCTCGTAGAGGAGTGCCGCAATAGAAATAAAGTCTCAGAAAAACTAAAATCAAACGTGACTGAAGGGTTTCCTGGGATTGAGGACATACATACATTACAAACAGACTTAGTTAACAAACATTTAAACTGAAGAACCGGGCGAAAAACAAAAGCTATCTATGATAGTGACTCCAACGTTACATTAATTTCTCAACGAATTGCTGATTTGCTAAAGTTGAAATTAATAGAACAAAAGAATGTATTAAAAACTATTAGCGGAATAAATTTCACTTCAGCCCGGGCTACAATTTCACTTCGTATTGGACGTATAACTAATCACATTACAACTTACGTTGTCAAGAACGATCATTTTTCTTATGACATCTTATTAGGGATTGATGCCATTAAAAAATTTCAATTGATTCAAGACGAAAACTTGAAAATCCTACAACGAACAGATAATAACAATGTGATAGATTTAGATGAAAATCGATCCAATAGTGATCGAGAAGATAATTTAAATCGATCTAAATTAGATCAGATGGTAAAAAATAAATTCAGTGATAGTCAAGTTTTAATTGATAAAGATGATTCTAATGATTATATTGAATTAAATTTTAATGAAAACTTAAAAATAGAAAAATTCGATGCCAATTTAAATCATATTGAAAACGAAGAGCAAAAATAGCAGATTGCAAATCTAATTCAAAAACATAAACATATGTTTGCAAAGGATAAATTTGATGTAGGGAAAGTAAAATCAAAAGAAGCAGAGATAAAATTATTATCTAACGAGTATGTTACTTGTCGACCGTATAAATGCTCAATTCCTGACGATGAAGAAATACGAAATCAGATTAAGGCATTGTTGCAAGCGAAGATTATTGGAGAATCAGATTCTCCGTTCGCTTCCCCTGTAACCCTCGCGTTCAAGAAAGAGAAGAACAAGAAATCATGCTTGTGTATCGATTTTCGGAAATTAAATAAATTGGTAGTTCCAGAAGTTTTTCCATTTCCTACAATACAAGTCGTAATCGATAAAGTTGTTAATTGTGAATACTTTTCAGTTTTAGACATCAATTCGGCATTTTGGTGTATCCCACTAAAAAAAGAAGACAGAGAAAAAACTTCTTTTATTACGACTTACGGAAAGTTCATGTTTAAAGTCCTTCCATTTGGTCTGAAAAATGCTCCGGCCACGTTCCAGAGAATCTTATCAAATATTATAAGAAGAAATGGTTTGGATGAATTCTGCATCAATTATATTGATGATATTTTGATATTCTCTCAAACCTGGAAAGATCATCTTCAACATATCGAAAAATTTTTGCAGATGACTGATGCTGAAGGATTCAAACTAAAATTAGTCAAGTGTTTGCTTGCTGCTAAATCTGTCAAATATTTAGGCCACACAGTTTCAAAGAACAGAGTCTCACCAGCCCAAGGTAATTTAGTTTCAATTCAAAACCTACAAAGACCGTCAGATAAGACTGGAGTACTGTTTTAGGTTCAATCAACTTTTACTTGAGATATTTAGAAAATAGTTCCCAAAAACTGGAACCATTGCATCGATTATTAAGAAAAGATGCGAAGTTTGAATGGTCCGATGATTGCGAAAAAGCTTTCAATATGATAAAAGATTATTTATGTACGGCTCCAATATTGTCAATTTACGATTATAAGAAGCCCGTCTTCATTGAAACAGACGCCAGTTTTAAAGGTATAGGCGCTACTCTAAAACAGCCACAAGAAGATGGAATACTGCATCCTGTATCATATTGTTCAAGAAAGCTATCGGAAAGGGAAAAACGTTTAGATATCATTCATTTGGAATGCAAAGCGATCAAAGACGCAATCAAATTTTGGCAGTATTATCTAATAGGACTCCACTTTACTGTATGTAGCGATCATAAGCCATTAGAAAACTTAAAGACAAAGGCCAGTTCAGATGAAATACTGGGCGATCTAATTCTTTATTTATCACAATTTAATTTTAACATAATTTATAAAAAAGGCAAAGAAAATATTCTAGGGTAAATCACTAGTTATGGTCATAGTTAAGGGAACTTGTCGATTTAAAAGGGACTTTCGTTGATACAGTTTGTAATATGACATATTTGGTTAGATACATAGATTCTCAAAAGTTTATTCTATTGAATGTAAAATTGACAAATACACTAAAGTTTCCTTTTACATAAATATTTCTATTTTTTTACAAAAAGCTAAAAATACCAGTTATGGGCATGTTGTACCATGTTTATGGCCACTTGGCAAAATAATCTTTAAACAAATATTTTTAATAATTTAAAAATGATTATTGATTAATGAACAACTGTAACTATAAAAATAATCTAAATACTAATACAACGCGGTATAACAAAAAAGTAAAATATATATTAAAAAACACAATCACTTGATGCACTCATTCACAAACTTTGTATGTAGTTACCTTTTAGTTTAGAATACCGTCATGAAATGATAGTTGAAAATGTATCAAAACAACTATTTGACAGTGTATAACTTATAGCTGCACTTCTCGTTGATTTGTTTACATAAGCAGTAACGGCATACAACATGGTAATCATCCCCATTAAAAAAAAATTGAATTAAAAGAAATCGGAATGTATTTTTGTAAATTAT